>JAJPUD010000086.1:176453-230566 GCA_023553655.1 Myrmecobius fasciatus
GTGTGTGTGTGTGTGTGTGTGTGTGTGTGTGTGTGTGTGTGTGTGTGGTGTATACCTATTTATAACCATCTTTAAGACCAGGGGTTTGGAAGAGGGAAGAAAATAGAAAGTTACATGATTATTATACATTTAAAAGAAATAGTAAATTGTATATAATAGACATGTAGTTTCATGGGCAATCATCTTTTCCTCCCTATTCTACTGTTATAGAAATGCTTGCTTTATTTCTTAAATTCAGAATAAAATAACTACAATTTTAAGAAGAAAAATGTAATTTTACATGTTATATGCAAAATACAACTCCGAGAGGAAAGGTTGACTCCCAGACATAAATATCAATCTTAATGGGTAAAATATAGACATATCAAAATCCAGGTAGGGTATTAGTAGATTATAGCAGGCCTTGAATGCTAGGTGAAGGAATTTTAATTTTACTCAGTAAGCAATGAGGTTTTTTTTAATTAGGTGAAGGACTTGCATAGATACATGTGTAATGAAGACTGTCTGTAGTATTAAGGATGAATTGGAAGGAGGAGAAAATGAAGCTCGAATAATAGCATACCATTTCAATAATCCAGACATTTGGCTTTGGTATATGTATATATCTACCTTCCCAAACACAGTTTATCTTGAGGCAGTGATATTATTCTAGCTGAATGATATAGAGGATTTGTAACTTTACAGGGAAGTTTAATTATAATTATTACCAGTTATGCATTAGACACTTAATAAATGTTTATTTAAATGGATGTGTTGTGGACTTGCAAAATAATTCTGGTCATGACAACATATTGGGCACAAATTTTCTTCCTTAGTTACAAGTGACTAAGAGTTTTTGCCTTCATGAAAATAATTTGTCCCCTTTTTCAAAAAAAAAAATCTTTTAACTGGTTTTATCACATGCTTCAGATGAAATAAAATCTACTTTATTACCTTATGACCTTAGAATTGTCAGAGATCAAGAAATGTAGATGATACAAAATTGTTTCTGTTTTCTCACTGAAATGATAGTTCCAGCTCAATGAAAGCGAATGAGTTTCCTATTTTCCAAAATACTTGCTCCAAGGATAGGATAATATAACTCAATTCATCATATTCCAGTATCTTTGAATGTCTGGACTATTGGCCTACCCCCAACAATTTTTGCCATATTTGAACTATTACTATTCCATATGTCATCAAAAAATGGTCTCAAAAAAGTTATTTAAAAGTTTATTTTAAGTGCTGTTTTCCAAAAATAAAAATTACAATCTTTTGATTTTATTAAGAAATATTTCCATATATTAGTGTTTTGAGGTCATCAAGGTTAGTTTTACAAGATGATTTTTTTTTTAATTTCAAACTTCTTAAAGCATCTGTATGGTTTTCTTTTTTTTTTTTTTTTTGCTTGTTTTTGCTGTGTTGAAAATGAAATGTGATAAAAACACATTAGATTTCCAAGTGACAACCTGCTTGTTTTCAAGTTAAAAATGCGATCCAGGAGGAGCCCTTAACAATTAATCTCTACCCCAGAGCTTTTTCTTAACAATTGAATTATAAAGCTTAGAGAACAGGTGTTTAAAATGAACATGCTGGGATCCTTAACAAGAAGATGCACAGAGAGTTACAACATATTTAAAAAATCTATCAACAACACACAATAAAATGTGCATTAAAACTAAGTGTTATCTGCCTCACTTCTCAAGACATACTTCATTTATGTTATTTTTAATATCCTATTTATAATTCATGCAGAGCACATAAACACACAACATTTTGTTTTCATACAAATCTAGGAAGTGTTAGATTACATTTCATTCAGAAAAGTTTAATACAGTCTATTCATAATTGTGCTATAGTGAATATTTCTCTTACCCAATATACTATGGAATTTCTCATAATTTGCCAAATCATGACATTAAAAAAAAAAAAAAAACTCAACTTGTTTGTATGAAACAAACAGTCTATTTAAGATAGAGGAAGTACAGAAATCAAAGGGAAATATAAAAGCAGCTGTTATTTATATAGCACATTAAGATGTATAAATACTTAAAATTATTCATTTCGTCTTCAAAAGAAACCTACAATATAGGTGTTTTTATTATCTCTATTTTACAGATGAGCAACTAAAGCAAACAGAGATCAACCAATTTGCCCAAGGTCAGGGAGTGTCTATGGTTGAATTTGAATTCAGAACTTCCCTCTCCAGGTCTAAAACTCTATCCATTGAACCAACAAAATGCATCTTAAAATTGCCCCTAAAGATCCCAGTGGTGAGAAGATCATCACATAGAATCATATAATTGAAATATGTTAAAACTAAAAGGGACCACAAAGATCACCAACATCCACATTTTATAAATGAGGTAATAGAGATCCAGAGAAGAAGATTGTTTTGTCCAAGTTTATGCCAATAATGGCAGATTGAGTTGCTTGGCAGGTTTCCAGATGATTGCTCTAAAGCTCATTTTCACTCATTGCATTAGAACGTCTCCAAGGGCATTGTTTATATATTAATAGAATTCAGAGAACACAGTACAAAAAGTTGGTGAAGAGCTATTGACTAAAGCTATTCTCCTTAAACCTTGCTAGTAAGATATGGGTTCTGTGTAGGAAGAAGAGATACTTGACCAAGAGGGAATTATTGGCGGTTGTGAATTTCTAATTGCTGTATGGCTGCAAGATATGGTGCAAAACATTTGTGAAGACTTGAAAAATGAATATTACATAGAGGGAAATGATAGGGAATGCTTTAATGTCAGAAAGCTCGGTAACTAATGAGGAACCATGCAGAACAGGGGTAATTTATGTGATGAAAGAAATGTATGCTGGAAAAAGTCAATGGAAAGAGTCAGAGATAACAGGCAAAACAATTTGAGTGCATTATTATTATTATTAAGATGATGAGAAATTGAAGAAGAAGCTCAGTGTATTGGGTGGATCCCCTGGGGCACCTTTATGGGAGGATATGAACTTAAGTTAGGATAGTATGATTGGGACACATTCTGGATCATTGGAGAAAATATCTGAATCAGTGCAACTGAAAACACACTAGTGTATTGGGAAAAAGGAAACTCTTTCCTATTGCTGCTTCCTATCCAGAAGAACCCAGTTACTTTAATTGCCCATCTTTTTCCTTCATAATAAATAATAACAAATTAATACTTTCAATTTGATATTGAATCAGACCCATTATGATGATATTAGTATTTCTTTCTTATTTCTTATTACTTTTTGGAGTATATTTTTATATTATTGTTCTTGTTGTTGTTTTTTTATCTCTTCCCAAGAAGGAAGATTAATCATCTGAGAAGGATTCATGAACTCCTAAATACTGATTCAAAACCTGAAGCAATGGCTTTTTTTTTCTGTGTCCAAATATCTTAATTTAAAAGTCAGTGCAAATAAGATCATATTATTCTAAAGCTTTGTCACAATGATTAAAGGAACTGGAAAGTGCTTGGAAAACAATAAACACTTAACATTTTTATATTATTAAGTAATTATTCCCACTGGAAGGAAGATGTCTAAAACACGAACAATAATGAATATGCAGAAAACACTTGTGCTTTGACAATATATGACAGACTGAATTTTATGAGCCAATTTCTGAAATCACCCTTATGAACTCGGAATTAGAACAGGTATAAAACTACAGACATTACAGGTAACACATTTTAACTGCTATACATGATATTTATCTTAAAAGTGTTGAAATTTCTTTTTTCAGAAAGGAAAGTTACTCTTTCAAGTATTTTTGAAATAGGGTGTCACCCAATATGGGAAGAAGCTCTTCTACTTTGGGTTTCCAGATGGTCTGCAGGCTGACAGCTGTTTAAAAGGCTGTGATTATAAACTGACAGTAATTGGTTAGGGGATTTCACCCTTATTTGAATAGCAGAGAAGAGTAAGCAAGCACCAGGCCAGAGCAGATACCAAATGGGTGAAGCAAGAAAATCCTTGGTTGATACTGTAAAATAGAAAATGTTCTTTCATATATATGTGATTTTCAAAAGCTCATATGATCATGGTGCTCTTTTCCAACATAAAGGGTCTTGGAAAACACAACCTTGACTTGTTTCCTTCCAATATCAATGCTGCTAAGAATCATAATACTCTATTTAGGTTTTCTGTTAGAACCATTAGTTCCACAAGCCTTTTCTTTGCAAAGAATTACAGCTCTTGGTTTCTCACATGGAAGGAAACTAGTGGTCAGAAAAACTGTGTGAATGACCTATCTATCGCCCAAGAAACCTTGGATAAATTTATGACCTGATTCCTCAACTATATAGTTAAGGATAATGATACTTACAGGGTTGTTTTGAAAATTAGGTGAGATAATATATACATAGAGTGGCTAAAGCACTACATTTTCTGTTTAAATTTTTTTTAATTAAAGCTTTTTATTTACGAACATATGAGTAATTTTTCTACATTGACCTTTGCAAAATTTTCTGTTCCAAATTTTTCCCTCCTTTCCCCCACTCCCTCTCCTAGATGGCATGTAGTCTAATGCATGTTAAATATGTTAAAATTTATGATAAATCCAATATGTGTTTATATATCTTGCTGCACAAGAAAAATCAGATCTAGAAAAAGAGACAAAAACAAGCTAAGAAGGAAAACAAAATGCAAGCAAACATTCACAGAAACCATAAAGCACTCCATTTTTCAAGGATAGCTGTACCCAGAGAATAACCACTTAGGACATGTTTTTCTATTGACTGATTGAGGAGATTAGCTCTCCAAACCTGATGTAGTAAAATATCCTTGAGAATGAATATTCATTCCCATTAAAGGAATGAGGAAGAATTGAGAATTTGTATCTGCTGGGAGTAGATAAAGGACATGAAGTATATGAATATGAAAAAACTGACATACACAGACTATGACTAGGAGCAATGGTTAGTGATTTTGCAGGCCACTTCAGAAGGTTTAGAAAAACTGAAAACAGTGCATGAAAAGGAAATGATTAGTGAAAGCAGGTGATCCTAAAAATAAATTCAATTCCTTCCGTGCTTAGATCCATCTAAAATGTATACTCTGAATGCAAAAATAGTCCATGGTGATGGCTTCCTACTGGAACCAAAAGTTTGGAGGAATTTGAGTTACAAACTATTAAGGGAGTTAGGGTAATAAAATGTATTCCTCTGGGAATGTGGCTGAATTGTTTAGGGCTTAGACCATGGTGATGACAATGAGATACAAAGAAATGTAAAAATCTGAGACACATTCAAAGGAATAAATATAATTGGGTTTGATGACAGTACATTTAGGGCATGAAGAAGAGAGAAGATTAAAGCATGACATTGATGTTTTTAGCCTGGTAGTTAAATGATGGTATTATAAGTAGTAATGGGATAGGTGAATGGGAGAGCAAGTTCAATTGTGTAAAGCATAAGGTTCTATATAAATGTTGGAAGAGAAGAAGTAGAAGCAGAAAAAGAAACAGCAGAAGCAGAAGAAGAATAAAGTAGAACAAGAACAAGAAGAAGAAGAAGAAGAAAAGGAGAAGAAGGAGGAGGAGAAGAAAAAGGAGCAGAAGAAGGAGGAGAAGGAGAAAAAGGAGAACTTTTTATGCAAATCCTACAGTTTGGGCTAGAGATTTGGATTTGGGAATAGAAATTAAAAAAGGATGTAGCAGTTTAAAGCATAGGAGAGATTGAGCTCACTAAGGAAGTGATTAAAAGAAAAGAAGATTAAGTATGGAATCTTGGTTGCCATACATAAGTGGACAGTCTGAAGTGAAAGAATTCAGCAATGATTTCAGAGATGGAGTTACCAGATATAGTAGGAGTGCACTGTCATGGTAAACAAGAAAGAAAGAGATTAGATTTGGAAGAGAAGAGATGATAAATATTATCAAATACCACAGAGAAAAAAAAAAAGAAAGATCAAGTTGAGAAGAGATCATTGAATCTTTTTAAAAGTGTATCATTAATCTTCAAGAATGCAACTTTAATAGGAGTGGCAGAAAGCAAAGTCAGATTATAGGTATTTAAAGACAGAATGAATATATATAGAGGCAGGAAAAGGTTTGAGGATCATAGTAGCAAGGAAAAGAGAAAGATAAGATATAAGATAAAAAGGGTCAAACAAAGACACATTTAACTTGCATATATAAATCATATAATCTTAACAACTACTGAGTCTATTCATAGTGAGCCAGCAAATCTCCCTTGTTTTCTCCCATGAAAGAGCAAAGTTTGAACATCTGCTAGAAAGACTTTTAAAAAATGATTTATTTTTCTTCTGAACTTAGCAAATATTGCATAAAATGAACATCTTCCAGGAGGAAGAGCAAAAATATCATACATGAAATGATAAACATTAATTACAAAAACTTTGTTTTTCCTCTTCAGAATAATAAGAACAACACGTACATTTCATAACTGTTCTTTTTATATGCATTTCCTTCTGAGTTTCCTTCCTTTTTTTTCTTGTGAATTAAAAAAAATTCTGTAGTGATACTATTCTATGTCTGATTCATTTTAACAAGCTTATAGAGAACCTCCATTTCTCTCAACTCCCTCTATCAAAAATAGGGGGAAAAACCTTTGCATCAAATTTTCATAGTCAAGAAAAGTAAATTCCAATATTCTGCACTCTGAGTCTACCACCAGTTTGTCAAGAAATAGGTAACTTTCCACTATCTGTCCTTGATAACTATGATTGGTTATTACATAGATAAGAGTTAAGTCCTTTAAAGTAGTTTTTCTTTACAATGCCATCTTGTACAAATTCTTTTCTTGGTTCTGCTCTCTTCACTGTATAGGAGTTAATGTAAATCTTCCCAGGTTTCCCCAAAACTATCCCTTTCATTATTTTTTCAGTACAATAATATTCCATTCTATTTATATATCATTATTCAGTCATCCCCCAGTGGATGGACACATCTCTCCTTAACAAATTCTTTCAAACACATGAATGAATACTTTAATTTTAATGTATGAAAAAATAACATTTATACTGAAGTGTCACCCCAACATTTAAACTAACCCTTGCCTAACCCTGGAAGCTTACATAACTTAAAGCACAGTGAAACCCCTGGGACCTAAAAGGAAAATTGCTATTTCACCATAGCTGGAATGACTTAACTCACCTGTCCTCAAGGACAACGGTAGTGGCCCTGTGCAAAAATATCTTGATAGGTCTCTACTCCTCATGCACCCCTCATGCACAATGGATAAGCACAAACTCAGCATCCCTTGCCCAGTCTCTGTGCAGAGACACCTGTTGGCCCCAAGGCAGAAAGCTCCCTCTTCTCTTAAGCTTCAAAAGATTGTTTTTCAATCAGCCCCCTCCTTTGTTAACTTCCTGGAACATCTTGGGGGGCATGAGGCCTGAGGGAATTCTAGTAATCTCCAGATAAGGAACTAACAGCTGGCCTTTTGCTTCTGTACAACTATTTTTTATGGTGATAAGGACCCTTCCCTTCCTGAATCTTCCTCCTTACAAGCTAGGTGCTCCCTCCATTAAAGACCTGCTCAGATCCTTGCAGCTGCTCTTGCATTTCAACAATAATAATAAATCTCCATATCAAATTCCTGTTGGGTCTTATCTCACATTTGTTTCAGCAAAACAATATTTCCACTAATAAAATATATGGTATATTTTAAGAATTCTTCAGATTCAACTATGAATTTTCAAGTTTTCTGGGGAAAAATTGAGGGCATGATAGGTTGGGAATTACAGAGAGCTGTACAATTTTACTTGTGGCAGAATTAGGAGAGGCCAAATGGCTCTTTTGGCAGCTGAACTAAAGTGGCACTTCTAGTCATTTTGTTTGACAAGTTTGTTTTTTAAAAACAAGGTTCAAAATGAATTATGTAAGTAACAATTGTTTGATGTTAGGGCTATGAATCCCCTGGGAGCCTGAGCTTCAAGGCTAAAGTGGGGATTAGTGAGGCACAGATCTATACATTGCCATTTCTAATGCTTGCCATAATTTGAAAGACCTCAGGCACATTGCTTTTGTGGTAAGTATCTGTTATTTCTGTCCTCTGACTAATATTTAGCAGCTACTTTGCAATATAATGGAAATATCAATAGGTGGGTACATAGAAGAGAAAACAATTGTACCTTGAATTGGCTTTTGGGTGGAAATTTCCTCAATTCTAGAAAAGAATTCTTTAATATAGATATAACATAAATAAAGAAGAGCCAGTTTTGAAAATATTGCTTAATTACATTTATTTGCTACAAGGAATGGTTTTATTTGTGTGAGAAATGCTGAAAAGTTAGGTTTCCACAGTGCTACAAGCTTTGAGGAAGTGTGGTATAGTGCGTACCACTGACCAAGAGGTTTTCATAATGTGAGAAGTTAAGAAGTTAGCATTTAAAGAACAATTAAGTGATCAATAGAAGCTTTGAGCAAACAAGAATTTGGGGGACTAGGAAGGCACAGATGGATTCAGCCAATGAGAAAGAGTCTTATGGTTTTGAGAAAACTCAAACTTAAGATAATAGCCTATCCAGCCCAAACTTGTTGGGGTCAATAACCTGATTTGACCAAATCATTACTGTACCTGCTCAATAGGCTAATTGAATATTAAACAACACACCCCAAAGGAGGAGTTGTCCACCATTTTTGAACATGGGATGTATGATGGGGGGAGAAGATGTTTTATACATACTAAGGGGAAACATGTAGTGGGTGTATCAGAAAGACTGTAACCCACATAAAACAAACCAATGAGCTGTGTCACATGAGCAAGTATAAAGGTTCCCCCACTTCAGTATTCAGGGCTCCCTCTTCCCAAAGAGGAGTGGGGTCCGCTTCTGGCCAAAAATGGTAAGATGATTTCTTAAGGTTCTTTTTAAATAAATTTTCCTTGATATCTGATTTTCAGTGTGAAGATTGTTATTTCTAACATTTGTAAGCAGGGGAGTGAATGCTGGTGATAATAATGATGATTAAAAAAAAAAGAAGAAGAAGAAACAAAGAAATAGCATCAGTGAAACATCTAAACTGAATCCAGAACAGGGTAGAAGGGAAATTCAAGAGATATAGTAATGCAGGGCAGTTTTGGTCAAATGTGTTAATTTTAATGTACATTTAAAAAAACCTGTACATAAATAGAATCTTATAATTTCAAATAAGATCCTTTTTTTTCTATTTTTGCTAGATTGACATGTTCATGTTTATTGAGTTTTATCAAATCATAATAAAAAAGAAAATTAAAAAATTTATTTCTGTGACCTTTTAAGAGAGAAAAACCCTCATAAAGATTATTCTTAATACCCCAAATCTTAGTGTTGCAGTCATTGATTCTTGAAACCTTGCCTATAAGCTAGTTCTTCATGGAACTACAAATGAAAGGCTTTTAAGATCAAAGAGGAAAGGCCTTCCAGAGGAAGGAGGCTATTTGGGATGCTTGTTTGAAATTCACTCACATGAATGTATCATTTTATTTCTCTTCTATCCTATGACCCACTCACCTCCAAAGATAGCACAGCTCTGGAATCTTATTAGTGTATAATTTCAGGGTTTCTTTTTTCTAATAATGAGAAGGTTTGGACAGGGAAAAATTCATTTATGTACATTTGATCATAAACAATTTAAAATAATCAAATTTGTTATGAATGAAAACACAAGATATGAATTAAATCTTTCAGCTAAGGATGTTGATTAATAACAAACAACACTTAGTACTTTATTAAAATACAAAACATAAAAAGCACATTGCCCAGATTATCTTCCTAATGTATGATTCTGAATCTGCTGCTTTCTCCACTAAACTCTTCTATAGCTCCCTGTTGCCTATTTAAAAAACCCACAGTTGATTTGGCCAAAATAGATCTTTCTAATATAATCTCCAGCTATTCTTTTTTAATTCAATTTTGTTTAATTCAATTTTTAGGTAGAAATTCTCTTTTCCACCTCCCTATTCCCCACAAACCGAGAATGCAAAAATTCCCCCACAAAACCCTACAAACTCAACAGCAATAATACCTCACTACAAATACATATTTAATCAAGTAAAACACATTCCTGTGTCAGGCTTCTAGAAAGAAAGAAAGAAAGAAAAATTGGAGGGAGGAAGAAAGGAAGGGAAGGGGAGAGTAGAGGAGAGAGAGAGATGAAAACATACTTCAATCAGTAGTCTTTTATACTTCTTCTAGACTATAATTGAAACAATGGCCCATTATAGAACCCAAGGATTTGAGACAAGACATTCTATTTCCAGAGAGATACAATTTAGAAGTAATCTAGAACACAGATTTTCTTTGTAATATGCTCCATCTTTTATTCAAATTAGACTGTTATTTGTTTAATGTGTCCTGCACTTTACCACCTCCCTGCTTGTGTTTACACTGTTCTTTCCATATGGAATGCCCTTTCCCATTATGATTGTTGAAATCCCAGACATCCTTTAAGGTATAGCTCAGATGCTACCTCCTCTATGAACTCTTCAAACAGAAGTACTTTCTTTGTCCTCTGTATTCTCACAAGTACTATGGAATACTCTTGCAATACTTTTCTGGATTACATTTAAAACTTGAAGGGCTATTAAGAGTCCAAACTCTAATTTTTTTAGATGAAGAACAGAGACACAGAGAGGTAAAGGGGACTTAGCTAAGGTCAAACAGATAGTAAATGGCAGAGCCAGGACCTGAAGTCAGCTTTTGTTGCTCCAAATCTAGCAGTCTTACCAACCTTAATACGTGGCCTCCCATTCCCATAGAGTATTAGAGCTAGAAAGGAATTCAGAGATTATTTAGTTTAATTACACATTTTATAAATAATGACATTGTATTGTGGAGAAGTGGAATTTAAATCAAGTGAGGTAATAGAATAGGTTAGAATAAATTAAATCCTAGATGACTTTGCTTTTCACAACTTCTTGTTTTCGTTTCTATAATATATAATAATGATTTGAAAATATCTCATTTCCTCTACAAAACCATGGGCTCTGTAAGAGTAGATAACCTTATATTGTTCATCTCTGTGCCCTTGCTAACATGTGGCACAATGTATTCTCCATATTGAGATTTAATCAATGCTTGTTGAATTGGATGGGAATAATATAGTACCATTTCTTGATCTCATGGATCAATGAGCTATCAGAATCTAATAATAAAGTAAGTAAAATTTAAATTATTTTGTTGGACTTGTAGATGATACTAATATGTGAAAAATACATAGTCAGCATTTGGATGGATGCAGAAGTTTCTGATGGTTTTATCAATATACTTTGCTTTGCTTCATTTACCATCTTTGTTCAATTGAATTCTCAACTCCATCTAGCAAAATATCTTTTGCTGGCTAAATGACATTCTTACTATCAATCCTTCAAAACTTGCTCTACAGAACAGGTCTTACAGATAATCCATACAAAAAAGATGAAAGATCTGTGAGGTTCTTTTTGTGGTTAAAGTGAACAATTATTAGTATTTTCTTTAACATTTTTTTCTGGTCAAAATCTTCATTTTTATACTTTCTGGAGCAAGATTCTGGGATTTCAATTGAGAAATTGTCAAGCCAAGTCAATAAGCATTTATTAAGAATCTAGTATATGCCAAATAATTCACTAAGTGCTGAATATACACAAGAAAAATAAAAAATAGGGCCTACTTTCATGAAGTTCACAATATAATGGAGGAAGGAAACTTTAACTATGAACAAACAACATATACATGTAATAAATTGATGATAATCTTAGAATTCAATGAGACACAAGAAAGTCCAAGGACTTAGGAAAATTCAGAGCTCTTTTGGGAAGAATCTTTTTTACCCAATTACTCTTGGATAACCCCTTTACCTAACTGTACATGTGAATAATAGGGACATCTATGTCATTGAGAATGTCATCTCCTACACTTCAAGCTGTTTCAAAATAATTCTGGAAGGTCTGATATTTAAAGGCCCTTCTTTAATCACCACAAAATATTGACTCTTCTCGGAGAACTCAACCTTGAATTGATTACCATTCAGCTCTTGCTAAGAACTTACTTGAGCCATGTGAATCTTCAGAGTTGGCCTAATAACTATCCATTAGGTATCCATGCTTTGACATTTTCAAAGCTCCAACTCTGCTTTGTTTGATGATCAGAAAGCTTTGTATCCAATTATTTGTTATCTTACTTCCCTATAGAAATGCTTTAATTGTGCTAAGGGATTTAATGTGTTTTTAGTTTTTAATAGATGGTTGCAATAAGAAAAGTCTATTTGAAGATTGTTTTTTTATCTTTGTTTAGAATTGTAGTTGAAGAGCTATAGATTCAGTCTCTCACAGTGTTCAGGGCCTTTTAAATAAAGATCCAGGTGATAGATTTCTTGTCAAATTTAGTATAAGGAGGAAAAGCTTATACCACCAGACAAACTTTAATGTTTTCTTTTATTAAACAATGGAAAAATAAGATTGGTTTTGTTCAGTTATGTGACTTTTCTTGACCCTATTTGCATTTTTCTTGGCAAAGATACTGAATGTCTAGTCATGTCCTTCCCCAGCTCATTTTATATATGAGGAAATATATATATATATATATGTATATATATATATATATATATATATATACATATATATATATATACATACATACACACACATGTGTGTGTATGTGTGTGTGTTTAAGGCAAACAGGGTTAACATAGGATCACACAGCCATTAAGTAGTTAAGGTGGTATTTGAACACAGATATTCCTGACTATAGGCCTAACATTCTATCCACTGAACCACCTAGTAAACCCTTTCAAATTCTGGCTACTCATATCATGGAATGGTGGAAAGAGTGTTAGATCTGAAGTGTTTTACTTCAGGCAAGTTTGTTAAATTCTCTGTAATCCAGTTTCATCATCCACAAAATTAGCAATTTTCCATAGGGATTAAATAAGATTTCAAAGAGATCTCCAGGATCCCTTTCAGGTTTTATATAGCACAGAGGTAATGTGACAGGAGGCAAATTTTTGAGTCAAAGTTGAACTCACACTGATTAGTGAAGTTTGAGTAATTTACCAAGATGACTAGACAGAATTGCCAAGATCAGTAGCTTTTGCCCTTCTTCTTCCCTTATAAAGTTTGTTTGTTCTGAAAGCTGTGACCAAAAAAAAAGGACCTTGACATAACAATGCATGAAATAATCCAAGAAAATTGTCCTGGAGTGATAGTGATGTAATATAATTTTGGGGTCCTCTGACCTTGGGGCTTCTGTTTTAATGAGTCCTTGGTCTTCTGGCTTTGGAATCTGCCTCAGGAAACTGAGCACACTCAATCTATCTAAAGGTCACCCTTAATTCCTCTGAAGATTAATTCCTAGCCTTACACTCTGGTCATAGAATTAACATATCTATGATTGAAAGCTGTATAAGTGTATTTCCTTGCTTCAGTCTCTTTACTGGATTCTCTTAGAATTCAGTCTGTTCAGTAATGGTGTCATATTGCTTTTAATAAACTTTGCCCCTTGACTAGCAGGTGGGTTCAAGCCTGCAAATTTTTTTGATATACCTCTCTACACTAGTCTGGGACTTTTGGGGGTCCCCTTTCTCAACCTCAACAATAGAACTTGATGAGAAAGTAGAAATAGAAAAAAAAATCCATTGATCACCACTTCAATGAGATCCTTTGTGGAGAATACATAGTAACATTATTGTCAAATTTTGAAACCCCCAGATTAAAGAGAACATTTTGCAAGAAGGAAGAAAAAAATCAATTCAAATACACTAGAGCTACAATTATAATTGTACTGGATTTATCTGCTGCCACAATAAAAGACTACAGGTCCTGGAATCTTATCTATTGACAATCAAAAGAACTAGGGTTATAGCCAAAAATATCATATCCTGCAAAATTTGTTATAATATTGAATGAGAAAAAAAATGGACATTCAATGAACTAGCAGATTTTCAGGACCTTCTGTCAACCAAACCCAAGCTTAATAGAAAATTTAACATATAATAGTCAATAGCAAAGATCAATTTCAAGAAACAAAACATGAATAATTATTTATTTTTTAACATGGGAAATTTTTAGCATATATTTATGATTGACATCAACAATATGGCAGCCGAAAAGAAAGATTGGGTCAGAGGTAAAGTAAAAACATATTTATGTCATACAATTGAAGTGCAGAGGAAGAATAGATACGAGGCATTAGAGGGAGGAGGATGACTCATAGCTCTGAAAACCTATTCACATGGGAATGGGTTAAATAGACAACACTACATATATACTATGAAAGTTATAGCACCTTCCAAAATCTATAAAGGCATAAGAAAGGAGGAATGAGCAGACAGAAGCAAAGGGTAAGGTAAGAAGATAAGGAAAGGATCCATGGGTGAGGGGAGGTTAAGTAATAGCAAGGCAAGTTAGGAGCAGAATTAAAGCAAAAGGTCAATAGGGAGGAAGGGTATATGTGTCTCTGTGTGTATGTATGTGTACGTATAAAATATCCTTTCTTAGTTATAGCCTGCTTAGGAGTGGGGTGTGTGTGAATGAATGGGGGAAAAAAAAGAAAATAAAAAAGGTGTGCAGAAGAGAACAAAAGAACAATTTACAAGTAAGTAAAGAAAAGATGGACACGCATGAATATAATTTCTTCTACTATATATATATAAACACACACACATATATATATATACACATATATACTTTCTTGCACTTGGTATTTGTTGTTATAAATTTTGAATCCTCCCTGATGTTCTGCTGGGCATATGACAATGTTCTCTTTTGTTTCGTTTCATTTTGTATTTCTTTTCTGATTTTCCTTTTTTCTTGTTTTGTTTCTTTAAATAAAATAAATTTGGAAAAACACAAATTTTGTCTATGTGTGTGCATGTGTGTATGTATGAGTAATACAAATTCCCAACATTCCACTTGCAAAATGGAAGCAGCAGAGTATAGTGGAAATGACTCTGAATTTCACAGAAGATGACCTATATTTGAATTTGATCTCTATCATTTAGTATATGTAAGATTTTGTGGGGAATCACTTAATCTCTTTAGATCTCTAAATGTTCCCTATCTTCTGATTCTATTATTTCCCCTAATATTTGAGTTAGCAATCTGTCTCTTATGCTAGTGTCTCATAACCCCAGACAACCTCTTTTTGGGATCATAAAGTCGGGAAACTTCTTGTGGGAAAGCTTTCATTTTATTCCACTAATAATCTGATAGATACAGTAACAACTCATACTTCATAATGTACCTTCAGATTTTTTTGAATGCAGGAAAAATTTATTTTACATTCTTGCAAGAATGGGTGCCTAGATTAGTAGACACACCTTTGAAACTCCAAAAGCAGCATTTTATTTCCTATCTTGAAGCACAAATCCTTCCCCTGATTTTGCATTAATTGTATGTTATAGAAGTAGCATGACATAAATCTCTACCCATCTTTACAAAGCCAGTCCCTGCCCTCAAGGCGTTTATATTCTAGAAGGATGAAGATAACAATTTGTGGGTGAGGGACAAAGAACAAAAGATTCTTCTCAAATCTCAGGCTACTACCCCAATTATAAAACCCAGTCTCTGCCTCCAAGGAGCTTATAGTCTTACATTCTTTTAGGGGAAGAAAACTAACACCCATGCTTGATTATTCTTTGATGTATTTGTGAGTTTAAATTTTCTAATTTAAGTTTCATTTCTCCAATATAATTTTCATGACTGTGGAAAACAAATAAATGCCCATCCATTTTTCATAATTTCCCTCTTTTTTCTTTCTTTCTTTTTTTATAATAATTTGGTTTCCACATCCTTTTCTAACCCCTCAAATTTGGCTAATACTTTTTAAATCTCACTTCATAAAAGTCTGTTAACTCCTGCACAGATCTCCTTACACCTGATGGATAATTAAACCCTGAATTTTCTCCTAATTCTTCTGACAGGACTATACTAGGACTGAAACTACCTCCAATAATATCACATATTCCTCCTTTTCTTGCCAATAACTTGTCCAGAATAATTTTATTTTCCCATGCTATTCTTGTTAATGTGCCTTCAGATTTACAGAGAACTTTAATCAGTATTATATTATGAGGTAGATAGTTCAAGGGTTCCTGCATCTCTTTTACAAGTGTGTGGAGAAAAAAAAAGATTAAGTGCTTGAGTAACCAACCTGTGATCACACAAGCTAGTCACTACATGAAGAAGTATTCAAATTTAAATCCCCTGATTTCAACCTGGAAAATATTTTCACTAAGCCACACCACTTCCATTTAGTTAAATAATCTACATCCCAACTCATGATTTGCCTCTGACTTTTGTTTTTAAAAATCATTTTAAACAGCATGAAATTATTTCCATAGCAGGCAACATTTTGGAGCGAAGAGAAACTCTGTCGTTTAATTTGTCAACATTTACAGATTGATAGGCTGTGTTAGCTTGACTGCTGTGGTAAATGTTCCCGATAAAGACTCCAAAGTCATTAAGATAATTTACCTTATTCACAGAAATGATCCAAGGTCATAAATCATGTCATGCAAGGTAACCAGCTTCAGACTAAACTTATTTTATTAAAAACAAAGTTGAGAGAGCATGGCCTTGTGGGTTGAAAAGGAGGGGACCGGAATAAGAATAACGTAATACATGTGTATGCTAAGCTCTAAAGCCATGATATATGTATATCTCATACATACAGACACATATACATATACATACACACACACATATATATATATATATATACATGTGTCTGTGTGTATTTATGCATGCATGTATGTATATGTATATATTCCCTTTGGTTAAAATCAGAAAACTCAAAAATCTTGGCTATTTGTGAGACTTGTGAATATAAATGTTTTAAGGAGATTTTTCTCTCTTTTTTGTTATTCCTTTTTAATTTAAGATATTGGAGAAAGTTATTTTCAATTCTGGAATGTGTCAAGTTTTTTCTGGAGAATTAAAATTTTTTCCTCATGGGGATTTTTTTATGTGTTCTTTTTGTTGCTCGTGTTGATATTGTCAACATTGGTACTCTCTATCATTATCTGTTTCTGGGATGTGGGCCATGTGCTTTTGGAGACATCTCTGTTTTAATAATTGTTCTAATTTCTTTTTTGCACTTTAATCATTTTTACCCCTAATTCCATTAGTCATTTGCTTCCATCACAAGGAACATCTGCTTTTGGCAATACTGAGGCAGAGGGGGAAAAAAGCAGTAATGATGAAAATTTCATTTATATAGATTTTCATGCCAAGAAGTCAAATCACTTTGCAAACACCACCCCATCAGTTCTCCAAATACCTCTGCAAAGATATGAATAAAGTGCTTGTCCCCAAGTAGAAAAACTCCTGCTTCCTGAGTTCAAATGTCTTTCAAGACTTATTTGCTATGTAACTCTGGGCAAGTCATTTAACCCTGATTGTCTCAGTTCCTTATCTAGAAGGAATTGGTCACCATTCTAGTATCTTTGTGAAGAAAATCCCAAATGGGATCACAAAGAGTTGGACATGATTGAATAACAACAATAAAAAAGTTTACATTTTTACTTTTACATTACTTACAAATTAAGTATTTAAGGGGCTGCTTGAAGACTCTGCTCTAAGTCCATGAAATAATCAGGAATGGAAAGAAAAGTACATTTAATTTATAATCAGTCGATTCCCTCTTACAGTTTGAACTCATTTCTCAAAAAAAAAATTTTTTCTTCACCTCCTCAATTTTCAAGCCTTTAATTTACATTTCTATTCTCTCCTTACTGATTCCTTTTTCTCAGTTCTTTCTTCTCATAGCACTGATAGTTTGTGAATGTAAGATCTTCAGAGGCATTTCCTCTTATATTCTAATTTTAATTTGCTCTCTTGGATGCCTTTGTAGGAGACTTGGGGATTATGATTTTTTGGAGGGATGGGTAAGGTGGGACCTGAACAAGTTCTTCAGTGCTTGTCAGGGAAATAGTGAAACCATCCACGTCTTAGAAGACAATGTTTTTTGAACCAGGAGAACACTGTAAAGAGTAGTAGCAACATTGTGCATTGACAAATTTTAATAGACTTAACTCTTCTCAACAATATAGTGATCCAAGACAATTCCAAAAAACTCATGATGGAAAATGCTATACAGATCCAGTGAAAGAACTAAGGAGTGTGAATGCAGATTGAAGTATACTATTTTCAGGTTTTTTTTTTTATTTCTCATGGTTTCCCTCTGATTTTTCTTTTATAACATAACTAATGTGGAAACATGTTTAATATGATTGTACATGTACAACCTATATCGCTTTGCTTGCCATTTTTTGCCAGAAGTGAAGAAAGAGATGGAGGGAGGAAAAAAAAATTGAAACTCATAATCTAAGAAAATGATTGTTGAAAACTATCTTTACATGTAAATAGAAAAAAATAAAATGCTATTAAGTTAAAAAAAAAAAAAGAAGACATTTTGCTTGTTCTATATCTTGAGTGAAGAGGAGAGTGAAAACTGAGGAATGAAAGGTAAGCAAATATGCAGATTCCAAAATTGAACACTGCTAGGCTAAAGAGATCAGAATGAATTTAGGTTTTACTATTGGTTTGGAGTGTTGAGGGAAGAACAAGATTGAGTGACTCAAGTGATGGCAGGAGAGATTGGGCAAATAAAAGAACATGATGCAGAATAGGACACTAAAGACTGATTGAGCTTTCTTGGTGCTCATTATTGACATAGGACACGATTAGGTCTAAGATGGGTGTTATTATTATTTCCATTTGATAGTTGAGAAAGTGAAGGCTAATAGATAAGTGCATTACATAGCATCACATAATGTTTCAGATATTCCTGACTTTATTGTTTTTTGTCCTTCATTCTATAAATGGACCGTGGTATCAAGGAGGTCACATCATAACATGCTGATTTGGATTTAAGTGAGGGAGGACTGTACAAAACCTCATTTTCTGCTCTAGAACCATCTGAATCCAGTGGGAAGATATACATCAAGATGACTAGATGTAGCCCTCAATGTAATGATGATCAATTAGCTATTCTAGACTTAGCTATCCTAATTAAGACAATGATCCAAAAAAAAAAAATTCCAAAGGACTCATGATGCTATCTACTTTCAGAGAGAAACTGATAACTTTTGAGTGCATATTGAAGCATACTTCTTTTTTTTTCTTAAAGTTTCTTTATTTTTCTTGATTTGCATATGTTTTCTTCTGTAATATGGCTAATATGAAAATGTTTTGTATAACTTAACATACATAACTGATATCATATTGCTAGCCTTTTCAATGGATGAAGGAAATTGAAATGGAAGAAGAAAATTTGGAACTCAAATTTTTAAAATAATGAATGTTAAAGATAAATACATAAAATTATTTTTTAGCATACTTCTTTTGTTTATCTTATTCATTCACACAGACCCATCATCACTTGATATAGTGAATATCTACTGAACACTTGAATCAAAAATCCCAATTTTTGCTAAATAAATGAACAATCTGCTCAGCACTCTCTCTTGTACAGCAGCTAGCTGCCACTGAGGTAGGAGTTATAATTGGGTAATTCTGGTACTCAGTGGCAGGCCACTATGTACATTTACTTGTCCAGAAAGATCATGGGTCAAGGTTATTAATTTCAGAAAAGTAAGATACTATGATAAGAGAGATACTAGAATCAGCCTTCTCATCTTTCTTCTTGGAGATGGTAATAAAAAACCATGGCATCTCTTCAGTACTCCATATGTTTAGAATTGAAGCCAATACAGATGTTCAGTAAGTTCCTGACTTACTGACCTCAAGTTTTACTTCAGGTCAGCACATATTCATTAAGGTCTATACACAACATGCTCCTTGGGCTTAATTATACCTTTTTAGACAACAGGCAATATTAATTTTTAAACAATAATAGCTTTCCATTTTTCAAAATATATACATACATAGTTTTTAACATTTACTGTTGCAAAGCCTTGTGTTCCATATTTTATTTCCTCTCTCCCAACTTTCCCCCTCTTCTTGACAGCAAATAATCCAATATAGGTTAAATATGTAATTCTTCTAAACATATTTCCACATTTATCATACTACACAAGAAAAATCAGATTAAAAATGGGAAAAATTAGAAAGAAAAAAATAAGTAAATAAACAACAACAAAAAAGATGAAAGTACTATGTTGTGATTCATATTCAGTCCCCACAGTTCTGTCTCTGGATGCAGATGTTTCTCTCCATCACAAGTCTGACAATATTCTAAGAAGAAAAAATGGTCTTCTTAGCTTCCTGAATCCTTCTCCTTACTGGACTCCTTTTGAATATGAGTTGAATACTACTGGTCTAGAAGACTGAGAAACTATGATTTTGCCTATTTGAACAAAGTTTTTCCTAGTTCTGAGGTTTGCTTGATATCCATTTTGGCACATGAGTTCCTTGAAATAACCAGCCACTCAGAATTTTTTTTTTTTAAACATAATTGAGGTTAAGGGACTTGCCCAGCTAGTAGGTGGCTAAGGCCAGATTTGAACTCAGGTTTTCCTTACTCTAGGACCAGTGCTCCATCCATTGTACCACGTAGCTGTCCCTTGGAAATCTTAGTTGAGTTAAACCAGGTGAGGACCTGGCATTTAAAGCCCTCTATATCTTTGTATACCTTTTCCTTTCCAGCCATATGTTTGAATAGGTCACTTGACTTACAGCCTGTAGTATCAGAGTCTGGCAAAGTTACTGGAATTGTTTGCCATTTCCTTTTCTGAATAGGTTACTTGAGTGGTTTGCCCTTTCCTTTTCTAACTCATTTTACAGATGAGGAAACTGAGGTAAACTGGGTTTAGTGACTTGTCCAGTGTCATAAAAGTATCTGAGGCCAGATTTAAATTTAGGAAGATAAGTCTTCTTGATTTTTTTTTTTCCTTTTTTGATGAGGCAATCGGGTTAAGTGATTTGCTCAGGGTCACACATCTAGGGAATATTAAGTGTTTGAACTGAATTTGAACTCAGGTCCTTCGGAGTTCAGGGCCAGTGCTTTATCCACTGCTCCATCTAGCTGCATATCTACTGCTACGCCTAGATGGCTCTAATAAGCAATGATTTTCCCATCAATAGAGGTTTTCAAGATGATGTTGGATGGTGACTTCTGGGGATAAAGTAGAAGGTATTGCAGATCAGTACAGGTTATACTGGAGATTTTTGAGGTTTTCTGAATTCAGAAACTTTGTAGACTTAAACATATCTTCATTCTCTAATTATCATTCTCATCATTAGCAATTATTAGATTATGTCAGGAAATAGGCTATTGAACACATAGCTGCAATAATTCAAATATCTATTGACTCAGCATTAAATCAACAATGAATTGGTACTTTATTGATGTGTTTTAATTGTTCTTGTGGAAGTGGCAGAACTGGTAGCAGTGCATGAACCAGACTGCTACCATTTTTCACTGATCCAATACTTGAATGCCTAGCAACATTTTTTCTAATGCAATCTTGTTGCCAACATGTTTACTAAGAAGAGTTTTAAATAATTGTATTTGAAGCTTAAAAGCATATTTACTTTTTAAGTAATCTGAATATTCAGAGGTCTTATAGCTACTAAATAATACCTTGAGTTTATTATATTTAACAAAATTTGTAACTTACTAATAATTTATTATCATACAATGCACTTTATAATTTAAAATTATTGATTCAAGCTCTCACTTTCTAGGGAGAAAGGATAACTTCAACTTATTTTCACAATGTTAAGAAGAGTAATGTGGGATAAAGGAAATACTTCTAGCCTTGGAATAAGATGATTTATGTTCAAATAATTGTTATTATCATATACTACATGTGTGATCTTATACAAGATGTTTAAACTTTCTGGGCCTCACTTTTAATGTCTGTAAAATGAATGTTTGATTAAATGTATCTAAATTTTTTCCCTTCTTTTTAATCCATGATCCTATGATCCCTTCTACCTGGAATGCTCTTTCTTCCATTTTCTTTTATTAAAATCCTAGCTATCATTTAAGGTTAATTCACACACCACTCCCACAGTAAACAAAACAAAACAAAACAAAAAACAAAACTTTCTGATCCTCTCAATTAGTTGCGATCTCTCCTTTCTGTGAATTTCCATTTTGCCATCTCTGTAGCTCTCTCAAAGCTGCCATCCAAGACTATTTTGCATTATCATCTAGCTCTGATAATTAGAAGAGGGAAGCTGATGACTTTGTGCAGCTCTGCCTCATTCAAATCCAGTTCACACAGGAGTTAACATTGGTCTTCTGAGAACAAAGGACAAACAATAAATAGTAACATTTGCATTATTGTTAGCTGCCTCTTTGTCTTATCTGTTTTACAAAATTACAAACTTCTTCAGAGCAGGTACTTTTGACTTTTTCATCTCTATATCTGCTATAGTCCCTTGTCAGGGTATGGCCCATAAGTGTTCAGAAAATATTGATTTAAAAGGATCAAAAGAGAGCACTTGTAACATATAAGTTGTTTTTGGATCATGTAGGTCCTTTGTCTTCTACATTTATTTAAAAGAAAAACTATAACTTCACATTTCAAAATACCCTCATTTTATAGAAACTAATTATTTAAATTATGAAGAGGTCAGGAGTATAGGAGAGGGGACAAAAGCATCTAACCAAAGTAATTTTCTTTATTGTCACATTTAGGAACTGTACATTCACAATATAAACTTGTACACCTGATTTGCTTGTATAAGCTTTGATGAATTTCTCTCCCCTATCCCTCAGTCCATCCATATCCCTCCTCCTCCAAAACCTTGTGGAGTTACTATCCTTGAAAAATTCCCATGCATATTTTTATGCCATTTGTCAATTAGAGAGTAGCTTATCTTATTATAAAACTGAATAAGTTAATTATATATCTTAAAAATGAAACTTATTGCAAAGACTTGTCTTTACTAGTTTTGTTTGTACAAATTTTCTTAATTTTACATAATCAAAATGATCTATTATCTGATGCTTTCTATTTCTTATTTCATCATGAACTTTTTGCTTATTCATAGATATGATAAATAATTTTCCCACATTTCTCTAAATGATATGACCCTATGTATTTTGCTGCTATAATCCTTGGGATTTACTTTTTGTATAAAGTCTGATGTGTAGGTATAAATCTAATTCCTTCCATATTGTTGTCATCCCAGTGTTGTTATTCAATCATTTCTTAGTTGTCTAATTTTTTCCTGACCCCATTTGGGATTTTGGTTTGTCATTTCCTTCTCTAGCTCATTTACATATGAAGAAACTGAGTCAAAATGGATTAAGTGATTTGTCCAGGGTCAAACAGATAGCAAGTATGTGAGGCCAGATTTGAGCACAGGAAAATGAGTCTTCCTGACTTCCTGCCCAGCACTCTAACTACTGCACAACTCAGCTGCCAGTTTTTCTGGTAGTTTTTATGATAGTCCTTATCACTATAAATATGATTTTTACATTTAATGAATTCTAGTTCATTAGATATATTTGTTTCTGTATGTTGTGTTCCTAATCAGTCAATTAAACCATAAACATTTATTAAGCACCAACTATATGCCTAGCATTGTACTCTGATTCATCTTTCTATGTTTAAATCAATACCAATTTTTTTTTTACTGATTTGCAGTACAGTTTGAGATCTGATATCAGTAGGTCTCTTTTGTTTTTGTTTCTTTTCATTATTTCAGAGCTCACATTCTCCTTTTAATCATTTATGATGAACTGCAGTTGGATCTAGTCACTTGAATCCATTGCAGCCTCCTCCCAACATATTTGTATATACAAAAACTTAGCAGTTCTGTTTGGTCACACTTGATTTTGTTTGTTTCTATTCTGTTTTTGTTTTTATGTATTCTATATTTGTTTGTTTTTATGTTCTTTTTATGCTTATCTTTTCTCTATTAACTATGATCTCTTTTAAGGGAAAACTTTTATATTCTATTTCTTTTGACTCTTTCCATATGGCTTACTTATATTGTTGCCCACCCAGAGGGCATTCAACAAATGTAGGGTCACTGGCAGTCTCCACTACTACAGAGTACACATTCAAAATCTGTACAAAATGTACAAAGAAACAGTCACAATGGTTAAATATAAACTTGGTCCTGAAGTACCTGGTTAAGAACTGATATGCCTGTAAAGTGACAGGCGGGGGTGGGAAGAAGAAAGATAATTTTACTCTGATTTCTGAGCTGGGTTTTGAAGTATGCTAGGATTTTAACCTGTTTGATGGAAAGAGCAGTGGTTGATTCAAAGGAGATTATGAGAAAAAAGTCAAGCACAAGCAGGAAGTTGAGCATTTATTTTATACCATTTCACATTGCCTAGCACCTGTCTAAAGTTTGATAAATAAGTGTTCAATAAATACTTATAGAATTAATTAATTAAGGGATGATGCTAAGTATTGGAGAGGATACAATGTTAACAAAGACATGGTTCTTTTTCTCATGGAGCTAGTAGGAGAGATAAAATGACCATAAATAAATCAAATATGGGATTAAAAAATGGGACAAATTAAATGTTATAATGAGCAAAGGGCTATTTAGGATCTGAGGAAGAAAAGATATTTTTCAAACTGACAAGATGAGGAGAATAAGGCAAAGTATGGTAGTTTAATGGGGGACTATGAAGCCTACTGTGTGGATTTCATATTTGTTCTAGAGAGGAATAAGGTACTAGGGGAGGATTTTGATGAAGAAAGTCCACTACCCAATGTTACAGTAATAGAAGATGAATTTAGTAGCACCATAAAAGCTTTAGAAGGAAGAAAGAAGGTTAAAAAATGAGAAACCATAACAACTCAGCTTGGTATTTCTATGCTGGACTTTGAAAGAATCAAATTACATTTCCCAAAGGTGATTTTGGAAAAATATTCCATTTCATTTCCTCTCCTGATGGAAATTAATATAAATGAAAATAATAATCAGATTTAGATATAGCAATTTTATGCTTCATCACTATCATAATCAATGAGTGTTCATTATGTTCCTTTTGGGGACAAGCCCAGTCATAAAAGTTATGTGGATGATGCTGATACTCTTTTCTAAACTGAAAATAATGCCAGCAACAGAACAAACTGGTGATGCTTATTTTATTCTTTCCCAGTACAAATTGGTTTATAATGTAGAGCAGGACTCCCAATCTATTGCACAAGGGATCTTAAAAAGTACATTATTCCTATCTTTAAAAAATACAGTTTTATTTACATTTTGACAATTGGTAATGCTTCTGTTTGTCTAGTAATTTCATTATATAACACGTATGAAAATATAGCCTGGTACAATTTTGCAGAGAGACCAAAATAGTACCAATATTCTATCTTTTATTTAAAGAGGTGAATTGAGAATGATAACTTCTTAGACATAAGAGATCTGCAACTCACTATTGTATCATAAAGAGAATTTTGGGTTCTCTCTGAAATGCTTACATCTTACCACAGTATTTTTAAATATATACTACCCTGAGCAAATCACTTTATCTTTGTAAGCCTCAGTTTCTCCATTCGGAAATTGAAGACATTAACAGAATCTAATTCTCAGGATTGTATTGAGAATCAAATAAGATAATATATGTATAGTACATTCCAAACATTAAAGCAATAAAAATTATTGTGCCATGTGCACGTTGGGCATCAAGTGTTAATGCAAGCCAGTTTACTGGCTTATTAGGGCCAGAAGATTTAGTTGTTTTTTTTTTTCCTACATCAATAAAAAACCTATGGTTTAGGGGAATCAAATAAATTCAATGACCATTATGACAGGCACTATACTCTCTGAACAAAACCAAAACCATATCTGACCTCAAAAGACTTTATTCTGTGGGGGAAATACAAAATTATACAAGTGTGCGCAAAGTAATACAAAGTTATTTTAAGGAGAGAGTATTAATAATTGAGATTATCTAGAAAGGCTTCCTATGGATTGTTATTTAAGGGAATCTAGGGATTCTCTGAAGCAGAAGTGGTGAGGAGAATTATAGTCCCAGTATAGGGAATCCCTTCTGCAAAGGCATGAAGATGGGAGATGAAATAATATAATTGAGAACTGGGAACAGGCCATTTTAATTAAAACTGAAAGTGAGTGAAAGAGAAAAATATTAAACAACATTGGAAAGATTGGTGGGAGTTTGATTATTAAACTATTTAAGTGATAGGTTAAGGATTTTGTATTTTAATATTAAAGTACTAGAAAGTTATTAGGGAGTTTTAGTTAGGGGTTGAAAGGGACAAATTGGTGCTTTGGGAAAAACCTTTGACAGCTTAGTGGAGAATGGATTAGAAAAAGAAATAACTAGAGGCAGAGACAGCAATAAGGAAGTTATTGCAATAAATAGTTGAGGTGAGAAGTGATGAGGGCCTGAATTAGGATTGAAGCTGTGTGAGTGAAGAGAGAAAATGAAATGAAGAAATGTGGTGGAAGTAGTATCAATAAAATTTGGCAAAGTAATAGAGAGAGAAAGAGAAATGGGAGTGTCAAGGATCAGTTTAGGATCATGGATTTGGAAGACTAAAAGTATAATCAGAAGAAATCACAGAATTTAGAAGGGGGGATTGGTTTTGGGGAAAGTAACAAATTTTGAGTGGGCATATGTTGAGCTTGAGATAGCCATGGGATATCCAGATGGAAAAGTTCTAGAGCAGATAATAGTGGATTGGATTTCAGGAGAGAGTTTTGGGATGTATCTATATAACTATATCAATATCTATTTATCTATCTATGGATAGTGAGAGAGAATTGGATATGATCTACGTAGGAATAATAACTAAATCCATGGGAGCTGATGTGATCAATCATTAAGCAGTATAAAGTACCAATTAAGTGTCAGGCAGTGTGCTAAGTGCTAGAGACATTCTCTCCCTCTCCCTTTCTTTCTTCTTCTCCCTCTCCCTCTTTTTCTCTCTTTTCCTCCTCTCCCTTTTCCTCTCCCTTTCCTTCTCCCTCTCCCTCTCTATTTCTCTCTTTCTCTCCCTCTCCCTCTCCTTCTCCCTCTCCTTTTCCCTCTCCTCCTCCTTCTCCTTCTCTCTCTTTATATATAATATAATAATAATTATTATTATATATTGTATTATATTATATTAAATAGTCCCTGCCCTCATGAAGCATATAACCTAATGTAGGAGACATCATACCAAACAAATATATACAAAATAATAAATATATAAATTATAATTTTGCATATTATAATTATATATGTTATATATAATATAGAGGAAATAAGTAAAAGTTAAGAAACTAGAACTCAGAGTAATTGGGGAAAGCTTCCTGCAGAAGATAAGAATTTTAGATGGGGTTTAAAGGAAACTAAGTTGGTTAGTAGTTGGAACAGAGGTGGGAGAACATTTCAGGCATGACAGTCATAAAAAATACTCAAAGGCAAGAAAAGAAGTGTCTTATTCATGGAACATCCAGAAGGTCAGGGTCTTTGGACTGAAAAATATGTGTTGAGGAGTAAGGTGTAAGAAGAGTGGAAAGGTAGGAGGGGGGCTAGATTATGAAGGATTTTGGATGCCAGATAGAGCATTTTGTTTGTGATTCTGAAGGCAATAGAAAGTCAAAATATATAAGAAAACAGTATAGAAAGAGAGGAGAAAAATATGTAGTTAAACAATGGTTATTTAATTAAAAAGAATGAGAGAGAATAGTCACAGAAGTAGAAGGAAAACAATGAGAGAAAAGTGACAGCAGCTTAGAGAGAAACAAATATTCAGGGGCAATAGGTGGTTAACAGTGTTGAAAAGTACAGGAGGTTAAAAAAGGTAAAGAAAAGGATTTTAGAATAGTAAATTAAGGGATTAATAATCTTGAAGAAAACAAGTGACAACATCATAATCAGATTTAAAAGGACTGATTGGAAATGGAGATAATATGGGTACACAATCCTTTCTGGAATATGGCTGTGAAAAGGAGAAGAGATATATAATGATATCTTGAATTAATGGCAGGGTCAAAAGATTTTGTCTTGTTTTTAGAATAGAAGATAACTGAATATTTTTATAGGAAATGGAAAAGGAGCTTCCAAAGAAAGAACATTATCCAGAGGATAAGCTCTAAGAAAGAGAAGGAAATAGAATTGATAATTCAAGGAAAGGTTTTAACCTTGTCAAGAAAGCTCAAGAAGGAAAGACAAGGAGACGAAGAAGGAAAGACAAGGAGACGATGAAGGAAAGACAAGGAGACGATAAAGAAAGATTCTGAATGTGCAGTTTAGTAAGAAGGGGAAGCTCAGGACAGACAGTTTCAACTTCTTAGTAAAGTAGGAGGCAAGGTCTTTTTATCAATTGAAAGAAAGAGGCAAATAGAGTAAGATACCCAAGAAGAAAGCAAAAGTTCTGAAACAGACAATATGGAAGATATGATAACACAAATCAGGGATTAATTAGTTTCCTATTTAGTGGTAAAGGCTTGATTCAGATGAGATACTGTAAATTTGTAGTGAAGTCAGTCAGTATGGTTGTGTGACTTTCTCCAGAAACATTCAGAAGAATGTGAGCAGGAATAGAGAACATGGTAATAGGAGAAGATCAGATTTGGAATTTGGCAAGATGTTATTGATAATAAGGCAAAGGGTCATGGGATTCAGGGGTAGCTGATAGTATAAATTTGAACCATGTATAAAAATTTTGAGTAGAGTGTTGCAAAAGTTAATGGTGATTGGTCTTGTATACCAATAAATGTTGGTGATAGTAAATATACTTGCTAAAATTTAAGAACACCAAGTAGGGTTATGAGAGTAAATGATAATGGTTTGTCCATTTTTTGCAAATGGCCCAGAGTGTGTATAGCTAGCTTCAGGGCTTTAACTCTAGGAAAAAAGTTAATCAATTGCTATTGGTATATTGTAGGAAGAAAACTTGATTATTGGTCATGCTGCTTTGCATATATACCTTATACTAATCCTAATCATCTTTCTGTAGTGTTTTAATATAGGGCAAAGACTATACAGTAGGCCATGCCCAATGATGACAAGAAAAAATAAATGTGTGTGAATGAGGCCCTTAATGCCCATAGTTCAAGAGTGGGGCCCAAGAAAGAGCACTCTTCACTTTCAGTTTTCTCACTTTCAAACAAACAAAACAATAAACCCTCACAGACATAGTGAACAAAATGATTATTTGTGTTACTGAAAGTGAATAATTAAAAGTGAATATCCTTATTGAAGATGAAAACCTTCAGTTCACTCTTTGTCTTCATTGAATTTGGGCTGGTTATAATACCTAATATGACTCAATCAATCAATGTATCAATAAATATTTGCAAAACACTGAATGGCTATTCACTTTGCTAAGTACAGATAATAAAAAGACAAACATGAAACAGTATTTGACTTTAGTGAACTTCTATTCTTCGGAGAATAGAACACAAGCATATTTTAGTAAATACAAAATATGCACAAAGTTAAAAGAAAATAATTTCAAAGAAGCAGCCTTATTGGTACATGGTAGAGAGGATGCTTTGGAAAGATACACACTACCATCTTTTTCCTTTGTTTAACATCTCTACTTTGTGTAAAGTATTTCTGATGTTTCAGCAATCTTTGCAAGATAAAACTTTTGTATTCTTTTCTGGGGCACTTTCTTTATCAAGGACTAATTTACCCTAAATCCTAGATGCCATTTCATGATATTATTGACTCCTAAACCACTTAGTTATTCTTGACATAAGTTCATGAATGTTTGATGAAAAGGGAAAAAAGTCAAGTTCTCCTTGGAATTCACTCAATGTTCTAAAATAGAATACATTTATCTCAAAGGACAAATACTATTTATATGAACAGATACAAAATAACATGGCTAATTGACTAATATAGCAGAATATATTCCTCTTTAATTTATTTTGGCCATTAAAATTTCAAGTTTAGCTATTATTTATTATTTAAGCCCTAAACATAAAACAGAAGACATAGGAAAAATACCATTCAAATTCAGATCAATAGCTGATGCTTCAAATGACAGGAATGAAATGCAAGGTTGCTTTCTCCTTTTCCTATTTTTTGATCCATTCCTCCAAGATCTTTGATTTTCTTTCAATCTGATTCCTCAGCTTCCGTTTTAAAGTCAGATCTATCACAAAGACATTTCATATAGGGAGGACCGTCTGTTCAATAACATGTATGCTTTTCTTTCCCCTAGAATGTACCACATTGGAAGAGATTAACTTAATGTTGCACAGAAATAAATGAAGTGTCATCTTAATTAAACGACCATAGTACTACATGTTTTGGCTGGGCATCAAGCTAGTCTCTTTTATTCTTTAAAGTAAAAAAGTAACTTATTTTTATATTCTTAAAACTCAAATTTCTCATGGATGGGACACTGAACAAAGACCCAAGTAGATCTGGGTTTGAGTCTTGACTATAATATTAACTTCCCTTGTAATCTTGGGTGAATAACTTCATCTTCCTGGGATTCAGTTCCTCATTTGGAAATAAACCTACCTTTCCAGATATACTTAAGTCTAGCAATTAGTCAATTAGCATTTATTAAACTTGTGCCAGACATGATGTTAAGCACTGGGGATTAAAAAAAAAAAAAAAAAAAGAAAAAGAAAAGAAAGGCAAAAGGTAGCCCCTGCTGTCAAGGAGCTCAGAATCTATTGAGACACACACTATGCAAACAATCTAAACAAAACAAACCACAGAGGATAAACTGGAAATAATTAAGAAAAGGCATTAGGACTACAAGGGGTTGAGGACTGCTTCCTGTAGAAAGTGAGATTTTACTTGGGACTTAAAAGAAATTCAGAGAAGTCAGTATTTGAATGGTACAAGGAGAGCAATCCAGGCAAAAGGTGATAAGCAGAGAAAAATATCCTGAGCCAAGAGATGGAGTGTCTTGTTTATTGAACAGTCAGGAAGCCAGGATCACTGGATCAATGAATATCAAATGTTGAAAAATAAGATGAAAGAAGACCAGAAATGTAGGAAGGATTTAAGTGATGAAAGGTTTTGAATGTCAACTAGATAATTTTGTATTTGATCCTAGAGGGAGGGAGACATCAGAATTTATCAAGTAGGAAGGTGATATGATCAGATCTGTGATTCAGGTAAAGCACTTTGGTGGCTGAATGGAGGTTGGAATGAGAAGAGGTTTGGAGCAGGCAAACCTGTCGGCAGGCTATTTTAATCCAGGCTTGAGGTGATGGGGACTTCTATTAGAAAGGTGTCAGTGTCAGAGGAGAAAAGGATGCCTACATGATGAGAGATGTTGCAAAGGGGAAATCAACAGGACTGGGCAACAGTTTAGATATGGGAGGGAGGTGTGAGAGATAGTACAGGATGTCTTCTAGGTTCCAACCCTGAGGGAGAATGAAGATGATGTTGCCATTTACAATAACAGGAAATATAGGATAGATAGGAGTTTAAGGGGAAAGATCATGAACTCTTTGGGATAAATTGTATTTAAGATGTCTATGAGATAACAGTTTCAAAGGCTGTTTCTAAATGTCTGAAAGGCAGTTGGATAAAGGAAACTGGAGATCAGCAGAGAGTTTAGGGCAGTATAGGTAGACTTGAAGATCATTAGTATAGATTTAAATCTATAAGAATTGATGAAGAAGAGAGCAGGGCAATGGGTATACCCTTGAGGGACATGTAGGGATAGAGGGAATGATCTGGATCCAGCAAGAGAAATAGAGTGGACAGATAAATAGAAGAGAACCAAGAGAAAGTGGTGTTCTGAAAAGTGGATACAGTATCAAGTGATTAAAAATCTTCAGATGTCAAAGAGATAATGATTTAGAAAGGGCCATTGGATATGGTATCTAAGAAATCATTGGTATGTTTGAAGAGAAGAGTTTTGGTGGGATGATAATGGGAGAAGCAAATGAGCATATATTTGGTTTCCACCTTTGTGAAAGTTGAATTGGGGAAATGGAACTTCAATTGGAGGGCTGAAACCCCCAGGGGCATCTGTGGGTAGTCGGAGTGGAAGTTATCTCCCCCCAAAAATGCAAGAATGCAAGCTCCTTAGGGGCAGGGATTGGGTTTTGTGATGGGGGGGAAGAAGGAGTTGACCTGAAATTTGGAAAGAATCTTTTGTTCTTTGCCTCTAGCTTTTCACTGTTAAAGCCCCCTCAGTACATTCACATTCTTGCCCTCTTGTGACTCAAGATAAGGGAAGAGGGAGGTTGCCAGTCTCCCTTCCCTGCTGGTTTAGAACTCTCTTGTTGCTGGGGAAAGTTCCCCCTAAACTTAGAAGCCCAGCCAAAGTGAGGAAGAGCAAGGGGGTGGGTGGAGACTCTACTTTAGGGTCCATCTAAACTTGCTGAGAACTGTTCTCCTTTGCACCCCTTTGCTGATGCCATTTTGGTTGACACTAAGTGTGTCCTTTTTCATGTGAAAACAAATTCCTTTTTGCCTCTCTTAAAATAAGTCTCTGATTGATTAATTGGGGGTGGGGAAAGTGACCCCTTACCACATAATAAATGCATAAACTAGGTTATGTGGGATTAAGAAGAGTTTTTGTTGTTATTTGTTTTTGGCTAGACATCTGAGTTAAGTAACTTGCTCAAGCTGGTCCACTGCATTACTGTGCTTCTCCAGAAGACATAATTTTTAATGATGCACTTTATTATTGTTTTAGCTCATTTATACATATATTTTTTCTCTTTTGCACCTCCAAACCCTTCCAAGATATCCTGGGGTTTACTGGCTAGATTTCTTTCTTAAGGACTATGTCAACCAATCTGATTCTCTTTGGCCACCAATAAGTCCTAGACCAAGCCCCACTTGGTTATAGTTTGGGTCTTAATCGTGTAAGATTGAAATTAAATAGAAATCATTTTGGCCAGAAACCCTGGGGATCTTCCCGTCCCAAGTTTATTTATTTATTTATTTATTTAGATTTTTTTTTTTTAATAGGTGAAAAAAAAGATTCTTTGTCTCAACTATGCCTAGCCTTAATCACTGAATGGGGACAGCCTCAGTCAAACTGAGACTTGTTGAAGACTTTAGTTTAAAAAGGCTGGGGTCTCCATTTCATCCAAGGTCATCTCCCTTTGTCTTAATCTATATTTAACCCCTGGACCCAGATGTCCCTGGAGGGGAAAGTGAAGCAGGTGACCTTGCATAGCCTTCCTCACTTAAACCCAATTCATTTGCATGTCATGGCACCTCCTCCCTGATGTCCTCTTTGAGAACAAAGGACAGAAGATAACAACTTGTATCTCTCCATTACCATCTGAGTGGCATTCATTTTAAATTTCTTTTGGAGATTGTAATATTCCATGGCTTGAAGCCATGCAACAACCTAACCATCTACCCAGAGGAAAATTAGTAGATAAAAAATATTTTCAAAATTATGACACAGAATTCTATACATAAACTACAGAGCTCATTCATCAATATATTTGCCTTGGACAGACACTATAAATAGGAGGAGAAAACTTGTCTGGATTGTTCTGAAAAGTAGCAACTCTCTTTTAATTATCCTAAACTTATGCTGGAAACATAAACTCATTTTTAAAAAAACATCAATAATCCACAAGTAAACAAAACAAATAGGAAATATATACGATGTATATATGTAGTATTTTGGGGGGGTGAGAGGGGAAGAGAGGATCTAGGGAAAGGAAATAGTAATTTAAATGGAGGTATATGGATCAGTCTCAGGAAAAAGGAGGCACTTGAGGGAAGTTAAGATTTACAAGAGGATGGAAAAGAAAACAATACAAATAGGAAAATAATAGGTCTAATTTTTGTGCCAATAAAATGTGATTGAAAAGTAGTAAAATATTTTACATTTTAAATAATTCATTTTTATTAGACAGCATGGGGAGAAACACAGAACAATAAAAATGTATCAGTAGATCTGTGTTTAAATTCCAACTTTGTTATTTACTCTTTGTGTGATCTCCAGCAAATTACTTAAGCCCTCTCTGACTCAGTTTACTCAATTATAAAAAAGGGACCTTGAGTTTGAGATCATTTATAAGGTCCCTTCTTGTTTTTAATGTGTATATTACTATAAGCACTGTGTTTAGAATGACAAGTTTTGAGTTTAAATTTTGGGTCTGCCATATATAACATCAACCTCAGGTAAATCACTTTTCCTTTTCTGAATTTCATTTTCTTCGTAAAATAAAGACATGTGTCTGTATGACTTCTAAAGTCTCAGCTCTAAATTTTATACATTATAATCATATTTATCAAACATTCTTTTTTGAGACTCATTTTCTAAGCTTGTAGGTGGGTTTGAAAGTAAATATAATTTTACACTGTGATAAAAAGCCAAACAGGATGTTTTGCAACAAGCTAGTCTGCATATTCAGTAACATTATATTAGAAAAGAACAAATGGCTAGACCTCAAAATCATTTTAGGCAGCTCTATTGTGTATTTGTGAATACAAATTGTTTCTTTCAGAGCCTACAATGAGCATTCTAGGAAATCTGCTAGAAATGTGGCTGTCTGATTATTGATTTTTCCAATAGTTTTATCAGAATTTTGCAAGTATGATTATGTGGCTCCCCTGCTCAAATATTTTCAATGATTCTTAGTGGCCTCCAGGATAAAATACATAAACTTCTTAGCCTGTCATATATTTTACATGATTTATTTCACATAATTTCCTTTCTTGCACTCTATGACAGTCTAAACTGGACTCTTTGCTTCCTAAAAGCTGGCATTTCTTCTCCCCCCTTCTTGCAAAACCACAGGCCATTCCCTCTTCATCTCTATCTCTAAGATTCTTTAGCTTTTTCCAAAATTAAATTCAGGCTTGACCTCCCACTAGAAGCCTTTCCTGATTCCCCTAGGCATTAATGCTCTTTCTGGGTATTTTGCATTTCTTTATTTGCTGACATGTCATATCCCCAGTAGAATGTCACCTCCTTGAGGGCAAGAACGATTTAAAATTTTTTGTTTTTATAACTTCAGTGCACGTAACACATAATGTTCTATGCATAGAAGACAAAGAATAAATCTTTTGCGGACTTAATATTCAAAGCTACGTCTTTCTTTGTCTGTCTGTCTCTAATACACACACATACACACACACACTCACACACAGAGCCTATATCCAGCACACAAGGGAGCATCCTGCTGTTCACATAAATTTGTAAATGCAGAATTAGCAGAGAGCACAAACTGCCCATATCTTCATAATAACTAATTTGTCTTATGAGTTAAGACACTGGAATGATTGTTCAGTAGTGGAATCCTCCCTTTTCAATGAGTCAATATAAATCTGAGTCAGTTTCTCCTCAGTTCTGGCTACTTATTGATGATGAGGATTTTTTTTTTTAAGATAAAACTGCTAAGATATCTCATGGTATTTTCTCTGGATCTGTCAGATCCACAAGTATCTGAGTGCAAATCTTTTTTTTTTTTTTTTGCCTTAAAACTTCTTTAAAACAAATTCTATGTTACATCTCTATTTTAATGTCCAGCATCAAGCACTATAATTTGTCTGCAGACAGGTGGTACAATACTAATCTTGTCAGGTAAGCCTGGATTCAAATGCTACCTCATGTGACTTTGAGAAAGTGACTTAATTTCTCTGTCTCAATTTCCCCAGAAATAAGTGGGTTAGATGTAGCATCCTTCTTAATCTCTATGAATTGCTAATCTATGCAGATTATAAATATATAATACATGTAAACAGCATGTATATATAGTACATGTATATATATGTGCATGTATATTCACACATGTACATATATGTATATATTTATTGAATTTTTATCTTTTTGGAGACTGTAATATTCCATGGCTTGAAGCCATGCAATAACTTAACCATCTACAAAGAGGAAAATTAGTAGATAAAGAATATTTTCAAAGTTATGACACAGAATTCTATACATAAATTACAGAGCTCATTCATCAATACATTTGCCTATATATTTTTATCTATTGCTTTGATAATAATCCTACAAATTGTAAGTGTGTATGCATGTGTGTGTGTCTGTTATTGTTTTTGTTCTATCTTTTATAATGGGCTATAATTTCATTGATGCAAAGGCCCATCTTTGTATTTTTTCTACCTTTTTTTTCCTTTCCGGTGCCTCCTACTATGCTCTGCAGGCACACAGTTGGTGCTCAAAAATATTATTTCCTGCCTGCCTAATAACTGTCCTTGTTCTGAGGAGAGTTATGTGTTTTGACAGGCCCCAAGGATAAGAAGGGCAGAATAGATCAAGGGAAAGAACATTTATTTAGGAGAGATGAAAAGCAAAAAGAAAAGGTGACAATCTCAGTTGAGTCTGGTAGATACTCTAAACATTATTTTCAAATAAGTTAACTGAAGGAAAGTTAATTCTCTTAATCATATAGAAGAAAAGCTTGAGCCTTGAAAATTTTAAGTCACTCATTGAAGGAGAACTTCTAAGGAGAACAAAGAAATACTGGAAAATGTTTGGTGTTTTTCCCTCTGAGAAACAATCCGGTTTACCTGTTTTATTTTCCTTTTCTCAAATCTTCCTAGACTTTAAAGAACATACCAGCCAAAAGGCTTTCTGGGTTCAGAACAATATTCATAACTCCAGCTCCCATCATTATAAAAAAAATTGCATTCATGTTAATCCCCAGACACTTGAAGTGGAAATGGTGCTTTACCATGTTCCTCAAAAAATTTTTTTAGCTTATCTCAAAGCAGCTGAGTAAGTGAAATCATAAAGCTTTTAAAATCTCTTTGGGGTAATGGAAACTTGGATAGCAATACTTTATAGAATCTCCCTTAAGTATCCCCAAATATCTGGGTGAAGTATATCAAACATCACTGTTCATGCACAGAAGAAATTGCCCATAGTCAGAGATGTCATAACAACTTGGGAATCCAGAGATATTAATACTAATACCACTCATTATCTATTATAAATCATATCTCCATTTCTTGTGTATGTCATCATAAAGAATTCTTCAAAAGAATATAAGGACCATAAATTAAATTTTCTCAATTTCTCAATGAAGTCAACAATCTTTGCATTGACTTGATTGCTTCTCAATAATAATAACATCTGAAATGTATTTCATTCAACAAAAAACTTGTGCCCAGGATATTAAAGATGAAATACATAGGTGATACTCGAGATGAAATACACAAAAGATGAAAATATGGCTTCAGGATCATAAAGATAAAGGTTAGTTAGAGCACTGGACCTGGAGGCTGGAAGTTCAAATCCAGTCTCAGACAATTACTAGTAGGCAAGTCACTTAACCATCTGTTTTCAGTTTCCTCAAGTGTAAATTAGGGATAATAATGGCTCCTACCTTATGAGGTTGTAACTTAACACAGTGCCTAGCACAGAGTTTTATTTGTTAAATATCTACTATTTGTAAATCACTGTATTATGACACAATTATTCTCAATTTTTTGTTTTGTACATCTTTTTCATATTTGTTAATTGTCACAATTGATCATTTTAATTCCTTTTATTATATAAAGATAGCAGAGAAGTGGATAATATGTTGAATTTTCAGTAAGGAAACCTGGGATTGAGTCTTGACTCTCCAAATTGATTCTGCAACCTTGATTTAGAAACCATTTAAAGAGAAGCAAGTTACTTAATCCTTTTGAGTCTCAGGCAACTCACTTAAATCTTAAGTTATAGACTTGTCCTTATCTTTGATTAGTATTTGTGAAAAGAATTCCCTATACTGAAAGTTATCCCTACTAACAATACCATGGGCAATTCAACATATTAATTAATTAATAATGGCTTAGTGACTATGGAAATACAGACACAGAGACAAAGAGAGAGACAAAGAGACAGTGAAGCAGAAACATACAGAGAAAGACAGAAACAGAGACATAAAGAGGGAAGAGACAACTGAATACATATAGAAAGTGAAAATACTGGAGTTCAAGATAGAGTCTTAGGGACACTTAAGGGATCAATAATGGAGTATGTGTCAGGAAAAAAAAAGCTGAGAAGTAACAATAAGAAAGGCAGAGAGAGAACCAGAAGAATATAGAATTACAGAAACCAGGGAAGGGAAGAATATCAAGATCATAGTGAACATCACAGCTAAAGCCTACAAAGAGAATAAAGAGAAGGGGACTAAAGAAAGGACATGTAGTTTAGGATTTTATCAATGAATGATAAACATTTAATAAGGTTCAGGAGAGTGATGGAGTATAAGGGAGTGAATATTATAAGCAAGAAGTAAGTGGATGATGAGGAAATTAAGTATGCTGTCTCAAATTTCCTCCTGTATATTGCCTCATTTAAAAAAAATGTAGTCATAATTAGCCACATTTGTAAAATGTGCTTTATTCATTCAAATTTATAAAATTTCCCATTTAATCTAATCCCATCTAATTATTAAGAATAATCAAATTATTTTATATTATTATTTTTGAGTGGCAATTGGGGTTAAGTGATTTGCCTGGGGTCACTCAGCTATTAAGTGTTAAATGTCTGAGGCAGAATTTGAATTCTGATCCTCCTGACTTCAGACTTGGTGCTCTATTCACTGTGCAATCTAGCCACCTTTTTGTTATTTTTTAAAAAATATAACAACTACATAGAATAGTAGGTGCTTTCTATAATTGCTTTCTATAATTGTATAATTCTACAATTATAATCCTATAATTGTAAAATTCAATTTTTGAGCATGTCATTATGCTCAATTAAAAAAAAAACAACCTCATTTACATATATGTGTGCTAAAAATATTGACACGTGTCCAGGAAGGCATCAGGAAAGTATTTCTACTCTCACATAGTCAGGTCTGTTATGTACCATCTAATTGAAGTCTTTATTGTATCTTTTATAAAGAGAAGAATGAGTTCGTATCATGGGTCCATGCAATCTTTTGACATCAATGACATTTTGTATTATCACAATATTTTCCAATCATCAGTGCCTGGTAGATACTTGATAAATGCATGTTAATTGACTGACATTTTCAAAGAAGCTACCTCTCTGCCACTGAAAATATTTAAGCAAAGAAGATGAATAGAAAGACTTGCTGTTTTGGAAAGGCAGGAAGACTGGATGACATGTAAGCTCCCTTTCAACTATACAATACTGTGCTTATTCTGGTTCTCAAATGACTTCTAGATATTCAAAGGAAACATGTACTTAAGAGAAATGATGTCCAAATGTGTTGAAAATATACTCTATTAGAGAAATATACCTATTACTTATCAAACAGTGGCTATTACCTACCACAGAGTAGAGGCTGTATGTAGCATTGTACAAAATATATATTTTTTCCCTGTAGAGTAATTGGAGGTGTGGGGATCAGTTTTCACCATTCCTTTTTCTTCTTTTCCTTTGTCTGCATTGTTCTTACTCTGCATGCACATTTTAAAATGACCATCTCTATTTTTAGGCACATTTCAGCACAGAGTCATACACTCTTTTATGACATGACTCCAAAGTGCTTTCCAATTAGATTATGAAAACAGCTAAAATTAGGTACATAATCACTGATAATCATCACCTAAAACAATGTCAAGTGCCAAATGATTCTGCAAAGTGTTTTTCAGACTCATTCTCTTTGCTCCTTTCCCAATTGTCTTCCCTTGCTAGCCAGATATGCCCAAGAAGAGCCTTATTAGATTGTGGTTAGTGTGCACTGAAAGCTATTTATTCTATGGCTAATAATAGAGAATAAAGAATCAACCTGAGATTCCATTGGTCCATAGAAATTTTGGAGCAGGAAACTCCCTCTACCAAGAGAATTGCCACCTTTTTTGCAACCTATAATCTCAGCTTAGAGCATTGAAAGATTAAGTAACCTGTTCAGAGTCACAAAGCCAGTTTATTTCAGAGGCAGGACTTAAATATAGGTCTCCCTCATTTGGAGATTAGCTTGCTATCCTCTATCCCTTTTGCAACAAAGTAAAACAAAACTAAAAACACCTTTTGGAAGCATTTTGTCCAGGACTAATCTCAGGCAAGTCACTTACATTCTACCCCCCCAAAATGGAAGTTCTTTGAACTTTTTTATTTTTCTCTCTTTGGTTCCAAATTAATAATGATGATGATGATGATGATGGTGATGATGACAGAATTTATATAGTACTTTATGATTTTAAAAGTGTTTCACTAATATTATCTCATTTGATATTCAGAACAAGCCTACGAGGTAGGTGACATTATTATCCCCATTTTTATGAATGAGGAAACTTATTTTTCCTATCTCTTTCCCCTCAGTTCTATTATTTGAAAATTTCTCTATTATGCCCAGAACATTGTTGGAACTTAATAAATGTTTGAATTAAATTGAATTAAGATGAATTTCAAGAAAGCTTCTTGAAATAAAAACATAGTTTACAATGAACCATACTTTTCAATTGGGTGATTTAGTGGACAGAGTACTAGGTCTGTAGTCAGAAAGATCTGAATTCAAATCTAGTGCCAGATACTTACTAGTTGTGTGACCCTGGGCAAGCCATTTAAATTGTTTGCCTCAATTTCTTCATCTGTAAAATGGGAATAATAATTGCACCTATTTCCCAAGATTTCTGTGACCACCAAATAAGATAATAAATATAAAAGACTAAAGTATTTCCAGGCATATAGAAAGCACTATGTAAATAGTTAACTATTATTATTTTTATGATGATGAAAATGTCATAAAGAAAAAAAAAAGGTTTTTTGTGTGGATAAATTTGCAATTCCTGAAACAAGGCAGAAATAAATTGTAAATGGCCCTTCCATTAAAAATAAACACTCTAATATATTACATTTTTGTTATTGTTCAGGAATACAAGTTCTTTCTCTAACAGTCAAAATCTGGTTGTTAAAAAAAATGCTCGAAGAGCATTGTTAATTCCTTCAGGCCTTAAAGGGGAGAGCCAATCAGTGTTAGGTAAGTACTGGGATTGTATTGAGACATTTTTCAAGTGATCACTCTACATCATACTCTGAAAATAGTTTGATTCCCATGCTCCCTAGGGATTCAGTGAAAAGCTGGAAATATGGAACTGGCCAGTTTGCAATTCAAGTGTAGTAATGTGTACTACAGCTCTAGTATAAAAACTTATTAACAGATAAATTAAGCAGCTTCTAAAAACCTACTTACTGATGAAGGACAATTTTGTTTTTTAAATAGCTGATCTTGTAGCTTACAAAAAATTTCAAGGGGCATGAGGGAGAATATATTCTCTTCCCTTTAGTGTAAAGAATGCTGGATTTTATTATTATTGTTGTTATTATTATTTTATGGAGCAGCTAGGTGGTACAATGGATAGAGTGAAGGCCCCGAAGTGAGTAAAGACTAATTTTCTTCAGTTTGAATCTGGTCTCAGACACTTACTAGCTGTGTGACCCTAGGCAAGCTGCTTAAGGTTGTTTGCCTCAGTTTCTTTATCTATAAAATGAGCTTGAGATTTTCTTTGCCAAGAAAATCTCAAATGAGGTCATGAAGAGTGTGATATGATTGACATGGCTAAATAACAACATGTTGGTTTTTATTTCAATGCTATTATCCACAGAATTAGTATACTGAATGTAAAGAAGAACTGGATTTAGAGTCAGGAAATCTGGCTTTAAATCGTAGCTCTACCACTTACTATTATGAAGTTCAGCAAACCATTTAATCCCACTGGGCCTCAATTCTCCCATCTATAAAATGAAAGGGCATTCTGCTCCAAAATCTTTGGTATGCTTCCATTAGAATGTAAACTCTCTGAAGGCAAGGGATTTTTTAGGGGAAAAAATTTCTTCTTTGTATTTTTAATCTATAATAGAGTGTCCAGCACATAGTAAGTGATTAATAAATATTTGTTGGACTGAATCTAATTCCAGATTATCTTTTTATGACTTTTGTTTTCAATCTTAAAAAATATAGGGAAGGTAGAGAGGACAACAAATCTCCATTTCAAACAAGAACTTTTATTGTTTTGTTATACTAAATAACATTAATACCTTAAATAAATTAATAAAAAATTAAATCCCCTAAGTAAATAGGAGGGGAAATATATCTTTAAATAATTATCCTAAAGGGTGTTAAAGACAATATTGCTGTAGAGCAGGAAATGATTTGATATATATTTATTATTATTGTAAAAGATATCTGTTCTTACTTTTAAAACATTAAGGTTCTATACAATTTTCTTTTGGTCTGATACTATGATTTTTATCAGTGTATGAAAATTCCCTATAATTTGTAGTCATATAAAAGGACCTAGGGACATGGAGAAATTAAGTCATTTATCCATAATATTACCACCATGAATATAGGGTATCCCAAAAATCTTGGTGCAGGTTTTCCTGACTGAAAATTCAAGGTATTATCCACTTCTCTGCTGCCTTTCTATGATGAAAGTGACCACTTTCTCAGCAATGTCTTAGTTGATCGTGACAACTAATAAATATGATAAAGATACGCAAAAAGCAAAGACTGAAGATAATGGTATCACAGTGATTTACAAATAGAAGGCATTTAGCAAATATTTTAAGAACCATGATCTTCTCTATAGAAAATGTTGAGCACATTTGCCATCTACAATGTATTTTTTTTAATCTGAACTAATATTTGAAACTACTAAGAGTATGTAAAGTAGGTGCAAGCTTGGTGGCTTAGTGGATAGAACACTGGGCTTGGAATCAGGAAGATTCATCTTCCTTAATGTAACTCTGGGAAAGTCACTTGACCCCATTTTCCTCAGTTTCCCCATATATAAAATGATCTGGAAAAGGAAATGATAAACTATTCAGGTATCTCTGCCAAGAAAACCCATGGGTTTTCATGGGATCATGAAAAATATTCAAGAGTATACAAATCTCATTCAGAGATTCATTCAGCCAAAGGGGAGCCAAACATTTTCTTATCATTTATTTTCTGTTTTCCCACTGTTGAGGGTTGATTCCCTTTTAAGACAAATCTACAGAGATATTCCTCCTTGAGTTCAAAGTCAGATTTATGATGGCCTCTGGATGTATCTATTTTCTTTGTTGAGATCTATCTCCAAAATGGGATGAATAAATTAATCAATAAATTCAGATCATATTAAAAGAAATTAAATAAAATTGACCTTCATGTTTTGAGACCTGTGCTTTGGCTGTCCCATAGTGTGGCTTTGTATTTATTATTTTTTCAGCACACTATCACTCTAAGGTCATGCACATCTGGCCTCTTGGCAACACCAATTTTTTTTGTCTAGGGTCCAGGATTTGCATAGCCTTGTTAAGAACACCATATTCCAATACCATAAAGCAATTTGATTACACTGAAGATGAATCTTTGTAGAAAAAGGCAGGAATAGTGAGTTGCCAGACTATAAATATCACTAGCATTTTGAATAGCTATTAAAATGCTAAAAAGGCAATGTGCCAACATTTAGAGATAAGAAGCATGGGTTGTATAGTTTCACTCGGGCAATCAGTCTTGTGGTCTTAAGAACTGTACAAGACAGTCACCTTTTAAATTACAATATAACTAATGAACTCTGCAAATCTTGCTATTTTGAGCTCCAACAAATTTGTCCTATCCTTCAAATAGATAAAACCTGGTACTTCTATATTGTACCAGGGTAGGCTTGTTTTCATGCTGAATATTTGTGACTTTAAAATATTTCTTTGTTCTTACCTGCCCCTCAAGCTATTGTCTTATTTCTCTCTTCCATATCTTGTGCAAATTCCTTGAAAAAAAATTGTCCATATTTGATATGTCACTTCTAAATTGGCTATTGGTGTCACTTCTCAAATGAAATTGCTCTCTCTAAATTTACCAATGATTTTTTTCTTTTCTTTTTCAATAGTATTTTATTTTTCCAATCCATGTAAAGATAGTTTTCAGCATTCATTTTCTGTAAGTCTCTCCACCCAAGACAGCTAGCAATCTGATATAGATTACATAAGTGCAATTCTTTTAAACATATTTTCAAATTTGTCATGTTGTGCGAGAAAAATCAGATCAAAAGGGAAAAAAACAGAAGAAAAAACAAACAAACAAAAAGGTGAAAATATTATTCTTTGACCCACATTCAGTCTTCATAGTTCTCTCTCTGGATATTTTTCATCCCAAGTCTATAGGATTTGCCTTGAATCAGTGCATTGTTGAAAAGAGCCAAGTCCATCACAGTTGATTACATAATCTTGTTACTGTTTATAGAGTTCTCCTGGTTTTGCTCACTTCACTTATCATCAGTTCATACAAGTCTTTCCAGGCTTTTCTGAAATCATTCTGCTCATTCCTTCTTATACAGCAATAATTCATAAACTATAACTTACTCAGTTATTCCCCAACTGATGTGCATTCACTCAATTTCCAGTTCCTTGCTACTACAAAAGGGCTGATACAAACATTTACACATGTACATCTTTTCCCCTTTTTTGTGATCTTGTCCAACAAGAGTGGAGCAACACAGATGGGGATTTCATAAGAGAAAGTCCCCAACTATAAGGAATCGTTCAAATCAAGATGTCAAGAACCTCTGCTACAAGAGCAACATAAAAGTCATGGAAAGACAGGTGTGTTTGGGATCTTCAATATATCTCCCTACTTCCCTCAATTATATTTACAGTTTTCATCTTTCAAACTTTATCATTCTGGGACTTAAAATTAATTAGAAGAAATACATAATATATTATTTCATCTAATGGGAAACTGGAAGATGATGTGAATGTATCTTTCTATATGCTAGCAAAGAAACCAGAAACCAACAATAGTAAGTACTCCTCACATTCACATAGGACTTTTTATGGTCATAATAAAACTTTCAAAGGCACGATCCCATCCTATCTTACAAGCAGAAAAATACAATTATCTCCTAGCTTCTTGTCAGTTTTACTGTTGCATCACCTACTCAATACTTTGCAATCTGGTTTCTTTCCCCATCATTCTACAATTATTCCTTTCACATTATGACTTTCCTCATTGTGGTTTTAATATATTGCAATTCATCATAAAAATTAAAATGGGAATTTTTTGGGAATTTTGTAGAAGCTCCAGATAGAAACCACCATTTTACAATAAGGTACTGAAACAATTCATAAAGGAAAAAGAAAAAAATTCAGACTTCTTCTCTGGTATGAAGAATAGACCCTAAGTTTTAAACAGATTTTTCATGTCACAGGGGTGCTGTGTTCCTAACCTTTATGATGCGAAAGGGATAACTGTATCAAGATTCCTCTTTTAAAAGTCATGCATGTCTGCCTTATAATATTCAATGACATCTTTTCATTTTTCATGCTCTATGACTTCTTGCCAGGCTTAAACACTACTGACCATATCATCTTGCTGTATACACAAATACCTCATGATACTTTATTTGAATTTCTTTCTTTTATGATACTCTGTCCTTTACTACAGTTATTTCTGTACTACTGTACAGTACAAAAAGTAACTACTGTTACTTTCTATTAGATCAAAAGCTCCAGAGTAACCCCAGGGTCTTATTTCATCTTCTTATTTTCAGTATCTATAGATATGCCTTGCATAAACAAGTGCTAAAACAAATAAAATAAGAGAATAAATAAATATTTGTTAAGTTGGATTAATTGAACACTTTTTTTTTCAGAAAAAGAAAGTAAGGTAAAGAGAAATGAAATTACTAGAATGCCTAGAATCATAATTGACAGTGTTCAAACACAGATGTTCAAAACCCTATTCTTATATTTCTTTTAAAAAACTCTAACAGTCTGTAATTAATTGTTATTATTATACAAAATAAATCATATGTAGTAGAGTTCTACTAAAACAGCTCAAGTATTTTGCATACATTGCATATATTCATTAAATAATAGAATTAATGAGAATCAAACCATATGCTCTGACACATAAGTTTATTCCACAAGAGTCTAATAAAACATTATTAGTCTATAAGGCAGATATTAATTATATGCCAGTTTAATAAATGGATTCTGCTACATTTTATGTATCTGTGTTTCTAAATAAATTTTTCTGAAATTAAACAACAGATATCAGAAGGAATTGACATCCTGTAGGCTAAATAAACTACTAGTAATTAAGCTTACCAAGGATAAGCTTATCAAAGATAATTATATTATCTTGTATATTAAAGTTTAGGACAATTAGTTCTTATTTATTCTTTATATTTTTGAAATCCAAATTACTGAATTTTTTGTATATACAAGTGCTAAATAAGTAAGCACTGAGCATTTTACAACATTTCTTATTTTCACTTGAGCCTCAATACTGTGGGGTAGGTATAATATAATAGCTAGATATAAAATAAGAAAATTATGGTTTAGCATGCATTTGGTCAAGTAGCAAGTATCACCATGCTTTCAAACTCTAATCTGACTCCAAGTCTCTCCTAATAATCTAAAACAAAAACTTCATATGTAAGAAATCTTCACAAAAAACAGACTATTCACATACACAACATGTAGAGTGCCCCCTGCAGAGTTCAGGCATTCCTGCTGTAAGCCTCAGCTGGTGGTAAAAACAGGTGCTGGGACTCATCACCAGATAGGGAATATCCTTCATCAATTATCATGTGTTTGTGACAGGGCAGTACACAATATAAAACAGAAAAAGACATTCTAGATCTTTTGAATACATTGAAGATCATGAATCAGAGCATGGAATTCATATAATAATAATTATATCAATTATTATATCATATTATATCAGTTCACTGATGTTCCTGTTCCATTCAAGTAAATAAGATGCCCTAACACTCTAATCAATTTTTCCCCAGTGCAAAGATCCAAACATGTTGCTCCAATCCTCAAAAAATCTTCTAAAACTTTGCCTTGTCTAGGGAATAAAATATAAATTAATTACTTTGGCAGCTAAAATCTTCAACAATTAGACTTCAGGTCATCTCTTCTTTCTCTTATTTTGGAATAACTTACACTCCCTCCCCCCCCACAACTCTTTCTTTAGCAAAATTGTATATTTGTTAGTGTCACTACTATTGCCATGGCTGATAGGCCTATTAATAGCACTTTTAGATTCACAAAATTCTCTCTCTGTCTCTATTTCTGTCTGTTTGCTGTCTGTCTGTCTGTCTCTCTATCTCTCTGTATCTTCCTTCCTCTCTCCCCCTCTGTCTTCCCTCTCTGTCTCCTTTTCTTTTTTGATCTTTCAGTCTCTCTCTGTCTCTATATCTCTCTCTCCTTTGTATCCCTCTCTTTTCTCCCTTTCTCTGATTCTCAGTTCCTTTATGTCTTTATCTCTCTGTACCTCTCTCTGTTTTCTTTTTGTCTCTGTTGGTTTTTTCCTCTGTCCCTCCCTCTGTCTTTGTCCCTCTCATATATTTTGTTTATTTTATCTCTTTAACAAGGTAGGTACTACGAGGTATTTGGGGTAGCTCGGTGGCACAATAGATAGAGATCTGAAGTCAGGAAGACTCATTTTCAATGAGTTCAAATCGTGTCTCAGACATTTATTAGCTATATGACTCTGGGAAAGTCATTTAGCCCTGCCTGCCTCAGTTTCCTCATCTGTAAAATGAGCAGGAAATGGAAATAACAAACCACTCTAGTCTTTGACAAGAAAACCCCCAATGGGGCCATAAGGAATTGGACACAACTGAAAAATGACTGAATAACAATTACAGGTATTACATTTTTGGTCCCTTTGGTACCTAAGACAGTAGTCTTACTTCATACATTCCCATTCATTTCTCTTTTTACAATCATAATATATAGCCCATTCTTGAGGTTCTGCTTTTTTTTTGCATTATTTTAGAAAGATCTTTCCAAGCTTCATTGTATTTCTCACAAAAATATACATCTTAATTGTTTTATAAGATACCATCACATAAATAATTTACAATGTTTACATATTTTCCTATCAGAATTTTAGTTGCTTCTTTTTTGTTGCAATTACATATAATTCTGCTATAGAAATATGTGAATAAATAGATCCTTTTAAATGGTTTTTGCCAACACTCTCATAGTTTAATATGATCATTGTAACTAGGACAAAATGTTTCATTATTTTTCTCACTTTTACAGCATACTTCTCTCAAAAAGAATCCTAAAAATTTATAATTCTACCAACACAATGAAAGAACCTGCTTCTCTACATCTCTGAAATGTGTAATCCTTGTTTTTGTACTATTAGTTTAGTATTCCCAGCTCATTAAGTAGACATTCTAAAATAATAGATTGCTTATTAGTTTTTCATTCATCTTTGCTCTCACTAATGACTGATATTTTTTCCTGTTTTAAAAAAAGTAGAGAAAATAAATGTATCATATAGAATGATTATAAAAAAGATTGGTTAGATATGGAAAGCAATTAATTATTAATTTGACATATTTCTTATGTTAATAGATTTTGATGTACAAATGCCTATATGAATATGAACAGCTCCATAGTTAAGAACTATTTCAGGGAGAATTGCTTCAATGATTTTTCATATCACCCGTAATACCAAATAGTATGATTCCCTAAATTCATAGCACCACAGGATTTTAGAATTGAATGGAATCTTAGAATCTATCTCTTTACTTATGTTACTCAAATATCTGTTTAGTCTCTGCCATAGTGGGATTTTGCTGATTTTTTGTCATTGTAATTAAATGTTAAAGCTGGAATATTAGACCTCAAAGGTAGCTGGGTCTAATCCCATCATTTTACAGAAGAGTACATTATAAAAGTTACACACCCAATCAGAACTTTTAAATCAGTAATTACATGGTGGCACTAAACCATGATTGTGTTGTCAAGAATCAAACAGACAAAAAATAATTTGTAAGTTCTTAAACCAGTCCTTTGATAACAGATAAAGAGTTCCTTGCTACTTCACATCTCAACCTTTTTTTTTAATTTTTAGATCAAATTTTTAGATTTGTTTTTTAGTTTCAAAACATATTTGTAAAATTTATTAACACATTGATTGGAAAAGGGTTTTGAAAATTCTCTCTACTGGTAAAGATTGAACTCTAGTCTATAACACAGAAATAGAGTTACCCCACATACTGACAGAACTATTGATTTGTCCATGACCACCCAATTAGTGTGCATTTAAGACAAGATAAAAGTCTTTCTGACACAAAGTCTAATCATTTCTTGACCACACTGTAATGTTTCACTTAAAATTTTGTAAATGATCTTAAACAAATTATTGATTTCTGTTAAGTATAAAATAATATTTATTATAGGATTATAAACATTAATATTATAAGAGACCAGATCACCAGTCATATTTTGATAATCATTACTCAAGGACTGTGTTCTACCTATACTCTGTGCCTCAGCTTCTTAAACTGTGGGTTGTATGCCATCTTGTAACTGAATGTGGGGGTTGCAAAATTATGATTTATTATCAGTAAATGTTTGCTTTTTATAACTACTTTGTATATCCATATACTTGGGGTCTTGTAAAAATTTTTCAGACAAAAATGGGTTGTGAGTGGAAAAAGTTTCAGAAGCCCTGCTCTATGCAATCATGAAAGAATTCATTTACTACTCATTGTTTAATTTCTCACATTTCCTATAGAAAGTAATGGAAAAAATTTCTCTGATAGGTCAATACCTCACAATGACCATCCACATCAGTAAACCTAAGCCTTTTTTATGCTATCTGATTTCTAAGTTATAAGGATGGATGCATTTTTAAAAATTGAATCACATTATGCAATTACACTTTTTTGGATGTCTCCAATCCAACTTCACCTTTTCCATTCAAAACCTAAAGAACAGCTAATTGCTGTCACGCTGGGCAAGAGGCCTAGCACAACCATGCTTGTCTCCAGGACAGCTGCAATCAACGCATTTATCATGATATGACCAGACAGCCTGTGCCAGCCATAAGATAGCTTCAAGGTGGTAATTCACTGAACTACAGGAAGCCCTCCCAGCAGTTCAATTTTAGAACTAGCAATTTTAGCCTCATCAGTGGTAAATTACAAGCTATTTAATGGTGCTGAATCACATGCCTGCTACAACATTTATGACTGGACATAAAAAAGTTATGACAATTGCACAGCACAAGATGAAAATTAATAATAAAAATAGGTTGGGCTCATAACAATTTGGAAAAGACCCTGTTAAAACATTCACCAAATACCACTTTTTTTGCATGCAATTTCCCTTAAAACACTGAACTTGGAGGGAAACACATTATTGTGATTCAGGGAAGGAGAGCCATTCCACTGACTCAGCAGTAGTTAAGGGATACCATGTGGTAAGCTCTATTTCACCACATATTTCTCAAGACAAGTTCCTTTTATTCTAAAGGGAATCTTAATACAACCCATTCATAGGCTTTGCTATTATTTCACAGTTGATAAATAGATATGATCATATCAATCCTATAATTAGGATGCATCTTTTAAGCCAAATTACCTATGCAAATTACTATGTATGTTTCAAATTGCCAGAGAGTTACATATGACTACCTTGAGGAAATTTACTATGAAATACAATGTTGCTTTTCAGATGAATCATTTAACTGGAAAATAAGTTATACATATCCTGTCTGTAATAAAAGTTTTCTCACTGGGAAAATCCATTCATCTATACTACGATGAGGTGATTTTTTTTTTTTTTTTGAGGGGTCTTTTTTTTTTTTTTGGTTCCCAGCTTTTACAAATTCAATTTTCATCTCAATCTATTTGGATATCTCTGTAGAGAATTTATAAGCATTCAGTAGAGGAAAGAAGTTTTAACTAAGAAAAAGAAAATATTATGACATTAATTTTTCTATGTATTGGGTAAAAATTTAGATGGTCTATCAGGAAATCATAAGTAGATGAAAGCTTAAAAAGAAACATCCTTTTGATAAAAAGTGTTTGCAGTAGTTCATATTTTTTTCTTTCCCTTAGGGATGGTTATTTTTCATGTTTTGCTAGGATTTGGGGAACCTAAAAGTAATTAGATTTGCTTTTTAAAAAATCTGATAGATTTATGTGAATGTAAAGATGAGTATTTTCTTTTGAAAAAATTAATAATTCTACAGTCAGTGGTTTCTTTCATGTTTTCCTAAATAAATTAAATGGGAAAGTTTTATTTATTTTTAAAAGTAATAGCAATTGTAAGAAACACATAATAAATATGTCCAGAGATTAGGAGTTTCAATTTTCCAATAATGTGAATTATAAATGGGGTGAGTAATGTTGTAGGAAGAGGACTGGTGTGGGAGGCAGCTGGCCAGGTGACTACTCCTAGTTCTACTATTAATTCACTCATGTATCTTTGGGTAAGACTCTTTACTTTTGTGGGCCATAGATTCTTTACTTTATTAACAAATAAATTTTGTTAATTTCTTCATATCAGAATCAATTTACAAAATATTTCCTATCCCAGTGAGTGCTCATTTGTACTCACAGAAAAATGTAAATCAAACCCAACCCACATAACACCCATGTATGTGCATCATTCTATAGCTATAGGTCCTATGTTTCTACTGAAAGAAGGAAGACATATTTTTGTTTTTTTTTTTTTCTCTAGGAGCAAAATTAGTCCTCGAAATTAATCTGTAAAATGGAAAGAGTTTAAGATAATGGGTCTCTAAGATTAATTTCAGTTATAAGATTTTACATGAAGGGTAGAGTAGAAAAAAGTAATCAGATGATAGAGAAGGAATTAGATAGCTTGAAGTCAGGAAGAACGGGATTTATATCCTGTCTTTGTTATTAATTGGCCATGTGATTCCCAGTATTCTTTTCTATGTAAGACACTGATAACATAGTGGACAGAGTACAAGAATTAGAATGAGGAAGACATCCTCCTGAGTCTAAATTTTCTCCGACACTTAATAGTCATATGACCTTGCACAAATCACTTAACCCTGTTGCCTCATTTTCCTCATCTGCAAAAATGAGCTAGAGAAGGAAATGGCAGACTATTCCAGTATTTTGCCAAGAAAATCCTAAATGGGATCAGAAAGAGTTAGACACAACTGAAAAATGGATAAAAATTCTTATTTATAAAATGAAGCGCCAACACTTGGCCTCAAGTTCCTTCCCTTCTGGCTCGTTTTGAATCCTTATCTGGCCACTAACTACCTCTATGACCCTGCAGAAGCTCGTCTTTGGGCCTTAGTTTCCTCATCTTCAAAATTAAGGAGTCAGATTAAATTACTTCTAAGTGCCTTCTCACTCTTCTTATGAATTTGCTACAAATAAGGATATTCAAGCAAAATAAATTCACACATTAGTCATGTCTCAAATTATATTTATTCTCTACACCATCATCTCTCAGTCAGAAAGTGGAAATCAGGCTTTATCATTAGTCTTCTGGAGTAGTTATTGGTCATGGTATTGATTTGTATTCTTAGCTCTTACATACTTATTTAAATTTATAATATTGTGCATATACAAATTGTTCTCTTGGTTCTTCTTACTTAATTCTCCATTGATCTGTTCTCACAAGTTTTTCCAGATTTCTTTGAATCCATACCTTGCATTATTTCTTATGATGTAAAGTTATTCCATTCCATTCACATTCTATAACTAGTCATTTCTCAATTAATGAACACTCCTTCAGGATTTTTGACCCTATCCTTTAATCACCCTGTTTTATGGGAGAATCTTTTGCATTCACTTTCAAAGTAATGATTTTTTTAATTATGTATTTTCTTTGATAGGCAAGATGATTTCAGAAAAATATGGAAAGACTTACACTAACTGAAACAAAATGAAATAACCAGAACCAGGAGAACACTGTACATAGTAACAAAAACATTATCCAATGATCAACTGTGAATAACTTAGTTATTCTCAGCAATACAACAGTCCAATAGAACTCCAAAGAACTTATCACGATAAAAAAAAAATTCTATCCATATCCAAAGAAAAAATTGATAGAGTTTGAATGCAGATTGAACCACATTATTTTTCACATTTTTATTGTAGTTTGCATTTTTTTGTTTGTTTTCTTTCACCAAATGACTAAAGAAATATGTTTTGCACGATTGCACATACATAATTTATATCAAATTGTTTACTATCTCAGGAAGTGGAGAGGGGAAGAAAAAGAGAGAAGATAAAACTTAATTTTTTAAAAGAATGCTAAAAATTATATTTTACAAATAATTGGGAAAAATAAAATATTATTTTAAAATTTTGTATATTCTTCACTCATATCTTCATATTAATTTCTTTTTCCAACATGTCCACCATCTTTGCAGAGAATAAGGGAGTAAAAGAGAGGGATGTGATCAACGCTAGTAATCCATAATTCAAAGTGTTTATTTGAATTCCAACTCATCTGTGTCTGTCACCTCAGCCAGGTCATGATCACTCATTCTTACACTTTATTTCTTTTTTTTCCCAAGCATTTCCTTACCATCCACCTTCTGAATCTGAAGATTATTTGGCTTATGACTATTCCCTTTAAGAATGTGCTATGCTTAATTCATCTCTGCCTTCTCCTACTACTTCCTTCTTCAAAACATCCTCCTCTTTCATGTTTTATCAATTTAAAAGTACCTCATCCTGACTGTGTTTATTCCAAATATTCTGGAAATAGTATATGCTATATTATTTGACCCTAATAATAACTTTATGACCTAATTAGTTTATAGAGAAAAAAAATCTAAAAACATTAACTGATTTGTTAAAAGTCACAGGACTGATAATTACTTGAGGTACAACTAGATTTAAGTCTTATAAATTCATAGAAATTTAGTGATGTGTTAGAGATGATCTAGTTCAGTGCTGCTCAAACTTTCTTATCTCAGGACTAAGTTACAATCAAAAAATTTTTGAGCACCCCAAAGAACTTTTATTTTAGGGGTACTATTAATATTTACCATGTCAGAAATGAAAACATGTCAGTATTATTATGAAACAATTTTGTGAACTACATAAAAAGGTCTGAGGGACCTGAGGAAGTTCCTGGACCACGGCCTGAAAATCATTGCTCTATTCCAACTTCTTCATTTTACTGAAGAAGAAAGAAACTGAAGTTTTGAGAAGTAAAGAGACTAATTTATTTGAACTTACATCTCTGGACTCCATAACCAATATCTGACCTTGATTTTAGTAGTTCTTTTGGCCGCAAGATGGGCACTATGCAAATTAAATGCAATTAAAATCTTTTATGGTAGATTATGGGTTTTTACCCCTGATATTTATTTTCTTCTAGTGGAAGAACCAAGATGTCCTCTGTTCTTTTGCATGGGACAAAACACTGTAAGGAAGATTAAAAATAACATCTGGTCTCCACTTTTCCTTCCCTCAGGATTTTTCAGGGTGTTTTTGACTGCAGAAGTATAAATTCTTAATGATTTACAAATTATAAATAAGCTTATGAACCATTAAAAAACAATTAGAGTTAGATAGAAAAGGATAAAGATCCCAATTTCCAAGTACAGGGATTTTTGGGATTAAGTTACTGATAAAAGTCCAGCAATCTGGCCAAGATAGCAAGTGGAAGATTCCCAAATTGAACATATCTTGAACTTTTTTGTCCTGCAAGAGCTGAAATTCTACCAGTTATTAATTCAGTAATGGTCTTTAACCAAGATTCTTTT
>JAJPUD010000086.1:238684-286347 GCA_023553655.1 Myrmecobius fasciatus
AAAAAAAAAAAAAAACTTTGCTAGAAGGTTAGACCTTATGCATCTATGTGATTTGTGATTCCTTAGTAATTAACATATAAGGAAGTCAATCAGTGAATGATATTGACTGAATTCCATTTGAATAACTTCAGCAATCTTCTGATCATGACCTTCCCCCACCAAAACACTGAAATTTCATATTTTGGGTCCATGAGAATCCAGAGTGGCAGGCAACTGAAGAAATGGCATGGTATCAGAGAACTCCAGTTGGAAATTTTGAATCCTAATCCTCATTCAAAAGTCAGAACACTGACACCTAACGTCCTCACCTTTACCATGGAACTTCATGGCTATATAATTCCATTTGAAAGGAGTTTAGAAGTCATTTAGTCCAAAAACTTCATTTTATCAATGAAAAAAATTGGGGTTCAGAAGTCAGTGACCTATTTAATAAGACTCCTCCTCATGATCTCTACATCTTAGAATTGCTAGTTGTTGTTTTTTTTCAAAATTCTATATTCCACATGAGGCCCTTCCTAATCTCCTCAGACACTAATGCTTTCCTCTCAAAATTACTATGGTTTATTTTGCATTTACTTTGATATGTACATGTTATCTCACTAGATAGCACATAAGACTATTAAAAGAATTGACAATTGCATCTATAACTCAGTACATACCCAGCACCCACTCTGGTGACCTATTGGGGGAGTAGAAATATTGGAAGTCAGAAGATTGATTAATCCATACCCTCATCTCCATCTCCATTTTAACCACTTCACAAGAAATGTCAAATAAACTCCTGAATGAGGGAGAAGCTGAATTAAAATATTATTGGGAAATGTTTAATGAAATAAATACAAGATAATAATATATAATGCTATTTTTTATTTTTCCATTTGATTCGATTTGAGTTTGACAACACAACACAACACAATAATGCTTGACATTATTATTATCCCTCAATATATACATGACTAAATATCTTCAGCTTTATGCATAACTATATCATACCTTATTCCAAAACTACAAAGTTGGCAGCATGTTTCTGAAATAGAGTTTTTGAAGTTATGCAAATGGAAAGGTATGTTTTCATTCTTTTTTTACTTTAAGCCTCATTCTATAAGTAACTCCAAAATATTGTACGTGGCCTATTTGGAGCCTCAGCTATGAATTTTGAACCGCATCAATTAAGTAGCTTCAGTGCTCAGCTTTTTCTATCCTCAACTAAAAACATTTTCACCCTATACTTAGTGAAGACATTTGACAGATATTGGATTAACATTTAAAAGATATGAACAAGTTGTCTCAGAACAAAGCAACAGTTACAATTGCCTGAGGCATGTCATTCTCTTATTTCATATCTTCTAAGTTAATCAAAAAAGTGTTGGTTTTGTGCAAGGTTCTTTGAATACTTTGGTTTAAACTTATTATGCTGAGTACATTAAAATCATAGCCTTCACAGTGGTTAATTATTATCTAGTTAGATGCCTCTCATTTAGTAGCCACATTTATTTCCACTTATTATACCAAAGGGAAAAATTTGACTGCCTTATTTACACTCCCCAAATTTTCTCTCTCTTGTTTTTCACAACATCTAGTAATCTCTCCTTTAGTGCCCACATTAAAAATTGGCTGAGGAACCAGATGTGGTTCTCTAATAAGACAGGTGGCAGAAGGCACCTTCATCTTTCTTAAGCAGGTGTTTTTCTTTGACATGCCCAACATGATGTAGTTGGGAAAAAATGAAACTTCCTATCTTAATATTATTAAACTCAATTTTTTTCCATGAGAAAATTAACTATTGTCCATTTTGAAAGGTGTTAGTTACATTAAAATATACATCTTTGCAGCTTAATCTCTTTTGTGTCACTAAATTAGAGATGCCACATTATATATGTAGAATTTTAAATGCCTATTAACTGAGAGACCAGGTTTATATAATCTTTTCCCACGTAGTTCATTTTTCCTAAAATGCTCACTCCTTAAAAATAAATCCCCAGTTATTTCTTATAAAAGGCACTCTTTTTTTTCTTTCCTCACATTCTAAGATTGCTAGTTTTCTCTTCCACATAATGCACAGTGGAATGGGCAAAATGCCCTACCAAATAACCCTATCATTTTGCATACTGTGTGTCTTATACAAGAATAAAAGTGAGAGGAATGTGCCTGATGCTAGAGCATTCCTTTCTCATTGAGGTATTGTTTAATGGGGAGGAGGATCTGGGCAGGAAATAATGATTTCAATAGATTTGTTCTATTTTAAGTTGTTTGTTTAGATATTTTATTTTATTTTAATATTAAGAGGTTTATAGGGCAAACAGAGCATTTGGCACCCTGAGGGGAAACTTCCTCTAAATTACAGGGTATCTAATGCATAATTTGGGCATCAGCTTAAGATTGTTCAATTTCTACCCATGCTTCTTTACCCATGGTATGCTCTGTAATATTCAAAGAGATGTCCTTCAGCTGTGGTTACAAGCGCTTCCCTGGAGCCTCCTGCTGTGCTTGAAACAGAGTTCATTGTTCCTGAGAGGGGCCACTATGCATGTCTTCATGTTTAATAGTGGACAGAAGGAGAGAAATATCATGAGAATATGGAACATTATTATCTTTTAGATTTAGAGGCTTTTGCCGCTGGATTTTCTCACCCTCCAATAATAAACTGCAATAATACATCAATTTAATTCAACACAAACTTATTAAGAATCTGGCCATTTACTATACACTGGAGGTGCAAAGACAAAACTTAAATGGTCAGTAACAGTAATAATAAATAAAAGCTACCATTTAGATAGCATTTTAAGGTTTGCAAAGTTTTTCCCAGATATTATCTCATTTGGTTCTCACAACAACCTTGGGAGATTGGTGATATTACAATTCTCATTTTACAGCTGAGCAAACTGAAACAACTGAAGCATACAGACTCTAAGTGACTTGCCTTGGATCATATCATTAATAAGTGTCTGAGTCTGTCTTTGTGAGTCCAAGTCTGGGATCCTATGTACTGTGACAGAAAGGTTTCCTTAGATAATTGCTAAAGTTAAAAAACTTTTACCATGACCAAATCACTTAACTTTTTAACACTTCTTCAAGTTTCAAAGCAGTTTTCTAAGGCTTTAAATTGAAGATGAGTTAGTTGCTGAGCTTCATGGATGGAGGAAGAGAAGAAAAGAGAAGTAGAGAAGTGAAGAGATGAGATGAGAACAAAAGAAAGAAAAGGAAAGGAAAAGCCAAGAAAAATTTCATAAGAAAAGAGCATTAATAACTGAGGATTCATGTAGGAAGCAATTATAACTTCAAGCAGGGTTATCCTCTATTTGAATTTCCTTATGAAATGTTCCCAACAAACTTACATCATGAAATAGCTAGATGGTGCAATCATTGGGATGCTGGTCTTAGAGTTAGAAAAACCTGGATTTCAATTCACTTTCAGATATTTATTAGCTACATGACTCCAAGTAAATCATACTTTTCTCAGTCAGTTTCTTCATTGATCAAATGGAGATAATAAGATATAAAGACCCTACCTCACATAAAAAAGTTGTGAGAATTAGTAGAAACAATGTAGGCAATGTGTTTTGCAAATCTCAAATTATGTCAGTTAAAAAAATTCACTCCAAATGAAAGCTCACTTAGCAGGAGCTAGGCTATTTATATGAATAGTCATAGGAAAATTGTGAAGAAGGCCTATTTAATTCCCATCCAGAGCCCCTCACTCCTCTTCTGGAATACTACCCTCCGAGTGCCCCTTAGTCAAATTTATCCAAATATGGAATTTTAGCCATAGATGATTAAAACCTTTACTTGCCTTCATAAGAATTTCTCTCTATTGTCTCACTTCATTCTCTTCTCTCCAAGAAGCTTTTGGTAAAGAGATCACATAAATGAATTCATTGTGAGTTTCTCATAACTACTAATGTTTGGATGTGGTCTATTAATAGAAAGCTCCTTAAAGGCAATAACTATTAAATTTGTTATTGTGTATCCCCAATACCTAGGATAAAGCCTTTTACATAGTAGGTCCCCAAAAGTTTTTTGAATTAAATACCAATGACTAGTATTTGAATTTTATCAGAAGACCTTTGCAGATTTATATTTGATATTTACATGTGTATATTTATAGCAAAAAACATTTAATATATAATTATCGTATATAATTATATTGTGCATAATATATAATGCACAACAATACATAATTTGTATACACACATTTTTTATGCTTCATGATCATGTTGGGGTTTTCTTTTCAAAGATACTGGATGGATCTCTTTTTTCAAAGATGCTAGAGGGTTTTGCAATTTTTTTTTCTCAAGTTCATTTTACAGAGGTGGAAATGGAAGAAAACAGAGTTAAGTAAGTTATTCAAAGTTGCACAGGTAGTAATTGTTTCTGATACTGAATTTGAACTTGTGAAGATGAATCTTCCTGATTCCAATTTAATACAAAATATAAAACATGCATAATTTCACATAACCCAATGAATTAGGTAACTCTTATTAGGACCATTTTACAGATGAGAAAACTATGACTCAGAAAGAATAAATAATTTTGACAAGGTTATATATACAGTTAGTGATTATATTTGATTACAAACTCTTAGAGGTCAGAGATCATATCTTCTGGGAGTTTTCTTAACAAGAGCCTTAATAGCATCCTTCCCAAAATGAGAAAGGTGGACTAAGTGACCCCAAATCTCTCTTTTGCCTCTGAAAGTTTACGATTTCAAATACCTAGCACAATACCATGGAACTGTAGGCATTTTGAATACATTATTCCTTCATGATCTAAAGCTAAGCAATAAACTAAAGTTAATGATCCAAGTAAGAAGAAATTCTCTAGGTCTAATTCTCACAATCTCCAAGTGGATAAAGGTGAGACTGAAATAAAGGTCATAAGAATCATCATCATTTCATCACTACTCTTTCCTTGGAGTTTTAATCCTAGCATGCTTTTTGGAAAATTTATCAATTAGACTGATTTCTTATTAATCTGCTAAAATATTTGGAATAATCATCCAGTTAAGGTCATTGGAAAACTTCTAATAGCTTGGTTTACTGATATGTTAACATGTTAAATAATGAAGTTGGGAATAATCCAAAGAGCTTTTAATTTTTCTTATATGACTGCCAAATCACAATGTAATAGGTCACTAAATGCTTGAGGCAGGAAATAGTCTGTGATTTATGCATTTTCCTCTTTTCTTTTGTCTTTTTGGATAATGGATTAGATGGAAGATTTCATCTACTATTATCTACAGTGGATCATGACCCTGACCAAAACTCACATACTGAACTACTCCTTTTTTTTTTTTTCCAAAACACAATTGATTCAGCAAGTTTCAGTTTAAGAATTATAAGTGAAACTAGATAGGCCTGATAGCCCAAAGGGCTATCACACTGTGCATATTCTTTGATCCAGCAGTGTCTCTACTGGGTTTTTATTCCAAAAAGATCATAAAAAAAGGGAAAAGGACCCACATGCACAAAAATGTCTGTAGCAGCCCTTTTTTGTAGTGGCAAGAAACTGGAAACTGAATGGACGCCCATCAATTGGGGAATGGCTGAATAAATTATGGTATATGAATGTCATGGAATATTATTGTTCTGTAAGAAACGACCAGCAGGACGATTTTAGAGAGGCCTGGAGAGACTTGCATGAACTGATGGTAAGTTAAATGAAAACAACCAGGAGATCATGCGATGATCAATTCTGATAGATGAGCTTCTTTTCAACAATGAGGGCAGTTCCAATGGTGTTATGATGGAAAGAGTCATATGCACCCAGAGAGAGGCCTGTGAGAACTGAGTGTAGATCACAAAATAGCATTTTCACCTTTTTTGTTGTTGCTTCTTGCATTTTGTTTTCTTTTTCATTTTTGATATGATTTTTCTTGTGCAGCAAGATAAATGTGGAAATATGTTTAGAAGAATGGCACATATTTAACATACATTGGATTACTTGTCATTTAGGGGGATGGGTGGGGGAAAGGAAGGGAGGAATAAAATTTGGAACACAAGCTTTGGCAAGGGTGAATGTTGAAAACTATGCATTTGTTTTGAAAATAAAAAGCTTCATAAAAATTAAGTACTGAAAAAAAAAACTAGAAAGGTCTGAGGGTGAAACCTTAAGAAGAAATGAAAGATCAAAAACAAAAACAAAATAAAATAAAACCCAACAACAAACAATCCCAAAACAAACAAACAAAACAAACCCAAACCTTTAATAGAAAATCTGATAGGACAACCCTCATACTATATAGATAAGATATTGAAGCTTGAATGTGAGAGATCATTTGCCCAGTATCATATACTAAGTAGGGGAGCCAATATTTGAATCCAGGACTTCTTATTCTATCTTTTCATTATACTTAGCTCCATTCTTAGATATGAAGTATTTTGGATAGTTTGTTTTTTTTTTTTTTTCAAATTTGTGACCTAAAAGAGACAAATTAATCTCCATATTTCTAATCCTTTAATCATTTTCCACCTGGATATACTGTAGTTCTGGATATTAATTATGCCTGGAATACAATAGTATTCCATTACCTTCATGTACTGCAGCTTGTTCAGCTATTCCCCAATTGATGGGCATCCACTCCTTTTCCAATTCTTTACTACCACAAAAAGAGCTGCTACAAACATATATGCCTTATAGAAACTCATCATCCTGCAAGATCATATCAACTCAAACTCATGTCTCTGAAGTATCCCCTGCTCAGGAGATCCTCCTTCCTTTTAATTAAAGAAGAAAGAAGGTGCACAGTGAAGAGCCTTCTTCTAAGACCTCCATTAAAGGAAGATACCCAGTAAAACCATCTCATTATTTTTCTCCCTATGTACTTTTCCAGCTTCATTAATCTTTACCTCTCTTTTCAGCTTCTTTTTATGTGTTGACTTTCCACATTAGATTATGAGTCCCTTGAGGGCAAGACTGTGATCTTTTGCTTTTGTTTGTAGTCCCCCCAAGTTATCTCCTGGTACAAAAGAAGTGTTTAATAAGTGTTTATTGACTGGCTATAATTACAAAAGCAGGAGTACTTAACATACAGCTCTCCTTTTTAAATTTGCTTTTATTATTTATTAATTCATTATTATTTATTTCCTCTCTTCCCAATTCTCAGTCTTTCTTGAACTTTTCTTTCCCTCATAGAGGTACCTTGTTGATGAATGGATTTCTACAAAGAATTCTGAGTTCTCTAGAATAAATCATTTTATAAGTCAATATGAATGAGTTTTGCTATCCAACTCTAGAACTAAATCTTATATGTGACAGTGTTGCTTCTATTCAACCAGAAACATATTTGAAGAATACAAGTAAGAGATAGAATAGGGGCAAGCAGTGAGGTGTATACAGTTATCTGAGAGGCAGCCTATTTTAGTGGAAAGAATGTTGAAATGTTTGACTTGAAAAACTGAGATTGAGTACTGAATGTGATACTTACTAGACTTATGACCTTGCATTTCCCCTCCCTTAGTTTCCTCGTTTCCAAAGTGAAGGTAATAATTTTTAGACTGTTGGATTTACAGAGTTGTATGAAAAGGGTTGTAAAAATCTTAAGATCCGGTATAAATGTTAGCTAAATATATATATATATATATCAATATATATATATATCAGGATATAGGTAGGTCTCATTTGGAAATTTCATTTTTACCCAAAAGATAAACTAGGGATATACTGAAGAAAAACTAGAGAACATTCCTATGGGACATGTATAATTATTTATTTATTTCTATAGGTCATTCCATTAAGTACCTGATTTCTGAAACCTTGAATTTTGATAGTAATCTCCTTCCAATAAAGTTTTAACTCCTTAAGTTAATGTTCAAAATGCTTTAGAATATTGTTCCAACCGACTTTTTGAATTTTACATCACCTATATGATTCTCCTTCACATACTTTATCCTAAAGACAAAAGAAATTTTCTAAAAGGGTATGCTAAGATGTTAGACTATCCAAAGCAGTCAGAAGAGAGAGCTCTTACTTTAGTGCCACCAAATATATATCCTCTATTTGTTTCTAATGTTTTAATGATAACTGCTTTGTAAAATTTGACATCTGGAACTGGTAGGCTACTGCTTCACTTTTTTTCATGAATTCCCTTAATATTCTCTTTAAAAATTTTTTTATTGTACTAAGTTTATTTATTCTTAATATATATTGCTTTATGAATCATGTTAGGAGAGAAAAATCGGAGCAAAAGGGAAAAACCATTGGAGAGATAAAAAAAAAAAAAAACCCAACAGAAAAAAAGTGAACATAGCATGTGTTTATTTACATTCAGTCTCCTTATATCTTTTTCTGGATACAGATGGCATTTTTGGTCTAAAGAATACTGGAATTGCTTCAGATCACTGAAGCTAAGAAGAACCATAGTTGATCATGGCACATTCTTACTATTATTATGTACAATGCATTCCTGGTTCTGCTTGCTTCACTCAGCATCAATTCATGTAAATCTTTCCAGGCCTTTCCAAAATCAGCATTTATAGAGCAATAGTATTCCATTACCTTCATGTACTGCAGCTTGTTCAGCTATTCCCCAATTGATGGGCATCCACTCCTTTTCCAATTCTTTACTACCACAAAAAGAGCTGCTACAAACATCATTGCATATGTGGGTCCTTTTCCCTTTATGATTTCCTTGGGATACAGACCCCATCATGTACTTCTGGGTCAAAGGGTATGCACACTTTTATAGCTTTTTGAACATATTTTTGAACATTTTGAACATTTGAACATATTTGAAAATATAGCATTTGAACATATTTGAACATATTGAACACAACACTTATTGAACATATTTGAACATATGCTCTCTAGAACAGTTGGATTATTTCACAACTCCACCAACAGCTCCACCAATAGTGGATTTCCCACAAATCCTCCAACATTTATCATTTTCTTTTCCTGTCAGCCAATCTGAGAGGTGTGAGGTGGTATTTTTCTTTTGATATTCTTGATCTTTTGTTCTTCCAGAATTTATTATTTTTTTCCAGTATTATAAATTTCCAGTATTATAAATTGATTCTTTGTAGTTTTATTGGTTTGGTATTGAATAAGCAAATGAATTTAGGTTAAATTCTTATTTTTATTATTTTGACTTGCCATAGATAATTAATATTTCTCCAGTTGTTTAGACATGTCTTTATGTCTATATATAAAATAGACATAACTTATTATATGTAATATAATATATATGTCATATATTTCCTGGTCTTAACTTGGTGGATAGAATCCCAAGTATTTTATAGTGTCTGCAGTTATTTTTTAAATGGAACTTATCTTTCTATCTCTTGTTGCTATGTTTCATTAGTAGTATCTAGAAATGCTAGTGATTTATGTAGGTTTATTTTGTATATTTTACAACTTTGTTGAAGGTGTCAGTTATTTCAACTAGCTTTTTAATTGATTCTAAGTGGTTCTTTAAATATACCATATCATTTCCAAAGGATGATTGTTTTGTTTCTTTATTACTGTTTTTGTTACTTCAACTTCTTTTTCTAGCTTTTTTAATACAATATTGAACAATAGTTGTGATAACGGACATTTTTGCTTCTTCTCTGATCTTATTAGGAATACTTCAAATTTATCCCTATTATAGATAATGCTGGCTTCTGGTTTTAGATGAATACTATATATCATTTTAATAAAGGCTCCATTGATTTCTTTTTTTTTCTAGTTTTTTCACTATTACTGGGCTATTTTTGTCGGTCTTTTTCTGCATCTACTGATATAACCATATAATTTTAAATTATTTTTGTTAAAGATATTTCCCTAATACTTCTGCAATCAAATATACATTCAACCCCTAGTTAGTATTTAAAAGCTATCTACAATTAAGTCCCCTTCTCATCTTTTTAGCCTACTTAAACATTCCTTCTCTTCATGCTTTCCAATCTGATCATAGTGACCTACTGGCTTGATTCTCAGAATTATTCCATCTTTCATCTTTGTGCCTTTGCACTTTGCTCCATGACAGAAATACACTCCCAGAAAGTCGTTTTCTTTAGGAATCAGCTAAAATGATACTTTTCTGCATGAATCTTTTCTGTCTCCCTGCTCTCTTTTTCCTAACCTGTTTGTGGATTCTATCCATTGTATACATTTTGTATATATACATACATGCACGTGGACCTTCCCATCAGAAGGAAAGCTTCTTGATGGAAGGGAATATTTCACTTTTGTCATTGGATGCCCAGAATTCAGGAATTTCTATCATATAGTAAGTGCTTAAGAAATAAATGTTTATTTCTTGATCAAGTGAATTAATTATGTGACAAAAATGTATCTGTACTTTTCCATTTGTAAACCCAGAGCTTAGAATGAACCTTTGCAAATAAATGTTTTTTTCCCCTTATATTCATTCATTCATTCATTCATTTATGATTTTTTAGGAGAGGGAATGATATAGAAGTCCCTTCACTGAGGTGGATCACATCCATTCAATGACTTAATAAGTAGGTTCTAGAATATTGTCTGAGGCATATTACTTGCTCAAGGATCATAAAGTTAAGTATGTAAGAGGTAGGGCCTAAACCTGACTCCAAAGCCAAAATACAATTTATTATGATATTTAAGTGATTGATGTACCAATATATGATTGAATGAAGACACTGAAATTTCCAGGATACACAGATTGTACAAAGGAAGACAAAATAACAAATGAGAAAAGAAAGAAAGAAATGTCATGTTATCTAATTAATGTCTCCTTAGCCTAGTTTCTTGAAAAACTCATTGTCAGAGATATTTTAGAGGAGAATAAAATTTTGGGTAGTTATTGTTCTAGATCAACAGTTCTCAAAATATGATTTGGGAATTCTGGAACTTTTCAGGGAGTTCATGAGGTTAAAGGCAGTTTTATAATAAAATATATAATGATAATTTCTAGTATAATAAGAATAAACAGAAGCTCTTTGTGGTTCCCCAACACTTTTTTAAGAATATAAAGGAGTCATAAGATTAAAAAAATTGAGACCCAATAGCAAAACCTTTACATTATGTCAATGAAGAACAATCTTACAAGGGGGCTTAGTTTACAGTTAGGGAAACTGAAGCTGAGGAAAATGCACAGAGTAAATATGTAGAAGGTTCAGGATTTGAAATTATATCTCTGATCCAAGGACAGGTCTTTTCCCACTAAGTCACTATCTTTTGCAAGGTGACTTTCCTTCCAACTGAGTTTCTGTGATGATATGAGTATGGAATCAATCTTTGGACTGATTTTGGATCCAGTTTTTGGATCTTCCTGCTCTGTCTACATTTTCTTAACTATTCTGAATACACCTGTCATTTCCCGACCACTGGGTTTTTGACACTCTACCACCTGCCATTATCTTCTCTTTGGTCATCCCAAACCTTCAAGACACAGTTCAAATCCTCCTTCTTAGACCTTCCAAAAACAACTCAGTCTGAAATGAGCAGAAAATGCTTTTCTAGAAAACTATGTGTTTTTTCTCTTTTAATATCCCATATAACTTACATTACAACTAAATTCATACTATCTTGTGACTTCTCCTAGTAGCTGTTTTGAAGGGATATTTACTTAAATCATTATTTTTTAACTTTTTGAATGTTTTCCTACTAGACAGTAAGCCCTCTAAGGTCTGGCACCAAGTCTTAGATTGTTTTTCTGTCCTTCACAGTGCCGAACCATCATTTTCTTTGCATATCATAAATTGTCAATACCTGTTTGTAGATTTGATTTGTGTTATGGGACATTGGTTCTTGCTTTCTTCTCCTGCCTATTCAAATTTTTTCCTGGTATTTAATGTTTTTGCCTCTATACTTCCACAGAAGACATCTTCAATTTCTTTAAAAAATTATGAAATATATTTTCACTTTCTTGATCATTTTGCTCAGAAAATGGAACTGCAAACATTTGCCAAAGTCTGAAGAACAATATCTCCTTAGCAGCAAGAGGCCAAATAAATTTCACATTTTCAGATCCTTGGAAATCATTTGTACCATAGGTCACTGAAGCATCCATGGAAGAACAGAAGATAACATTCTCAAACCTATATCCAGACTCTATTTGTAGTTTAATCTTATTCATCTCCTTTCCATGACAGAAGGAATAAATTGTTTTTTGCTTTGCTCTCTTCAAGTTTGTCTGTGATTTTGCTTACAAGAACAAGTTTCAAAAGAAATATAAATGTCTATTTGCTGCAACTCTTAGCTGATTATTCAGAATCCATTCTAATGAAGCTATTTATTGTATCCTTAACTCAAGAACTTTAAAAAAAGATGAGAATCTAAGGGTGGTCAATGCAATATAATTGCATTATTATATCCCTAAGAAGCACTGTGGTGCATTGAGAAAAAGAAATGAACTTAATACGAGGAAAATACTGGATATGTAGTTTACTTATGATATTAACTATATGATTCTGGGCAAATCATTTAACCATGCTGAGCCTCAGTCCTCTCATCTGTAAAGTGAAATAACAAAGAGATATTACACTTTTGTGTAATTATATGTTAATAATTCTATGTTAACATATCAAAATATATTGTAGTCTATATAGGCAATGATATCACATATTGTACCCTATTGTACGCAGTGCACCACCTCAAAATGCAAGTGTGAAGGCAAAACTAGTAAACATTAAAACTGCTAAAAAACCAAACCAAAAGAAAACAAAACAACAAAATAGCAAATAGGAGTAGGCAAGTGCTACAATGGATAGCTTTTTGAGTGTGGAGTTAGCTAGACCTGAGTTCAAGACCAACTATAGACATTTACTAGCTGTATGAGCTTGGATCCATTTAATTGCTGTTTGCCTCATTTTCCTCAACTGTGAAATGAAGATAATCTCACGTTTCTTCCAGGGTTGTTGTGAAGATTAAATGAAATAATATCTGTAAAGTACTTAGCACAGTGCCTGGCATATAACCAATGTAATATAAATGCTAGCTACAGAAAAATTAATTCATCTATAATTTTATTTTCTGTCCTTGGAAAAAAGCTTCTGAAAACATACTTCATTATGCTTTGAGTGATCATTCTAATCACATCAGAACAGATAAAGATTATGTTCAACAGTTAAAACTATTGGAATAGATTAAAGTTAAGGCTTTTTGAGCACTAAATAGCATTTTTGAAAAAGCGGTTTTTTAATACCTTAATCACAAAGCATTAATATTAATCTAAAATCATATTTTACAGTTTCATTTTCTAACAAAAGGAGCTTTATCTAACACTGAATCCAATGTTCTCTCTCTCTCTCTGTCTCTCTGTCTCTCTCTCTGTCTCTCTCTCTCTCTGTCTCTCTCTCTCTCTCTGTCTCTCTCTCTCTCCCTACACACACACACACACACACACACACACACACACACACAATCAAACTTTTTTTAGCAAAGAGAACAAAATAGTTTCTAATCTAGAAGCTTCTCTTCCATTTATCGTACTCCAGATACTTTATATAAATTAAAATATAATTTGTATTTTATTTATTTATATGTAAGTCATATGCCCCTAAGTGGGTGATGCAATGGAAAGGGCATGGGCCTGAAGTCAGAAGGCTCTTTTCCTTAAGTTCAAATTTGACCTGACTTACTAGCTGTGTGACCTTTGCCTCAGTTTCCATATCTGTAAAATGAACTGGAGAAGGAAATGGCAAACCACCAGTATCTTTGCCAAAAAAATTCCAAATGGGATCATGAAGATGGAACATGACTGAGAAATGACTAAATAACAACAATCCCCTAAATAGAATGGAAGCTTCTTGAGGGCAGTAACATTGTTTTATTTCCTCTTTCATTCCCACAAAGAGGTACTACCATTGTATAAATGAACATTTAGAAACACTGGGGTTTATAATTTGCCTCTAACATTTATTAGCTATTTCAACTTAAAAGTCAGTTAATTCCTTTGAGCTTGAGGTGACTGTAAGAGTGTAAGTTATAAACTGTTTAGATCACTAACATCCATAAAATCGTAGGTTCTTCTTTCTTTCTTTTTTTCTTTTTTTTTTTTGCTGAGGCAATTGGGGTTAAGTGACTTGCCCAGGGTCACGCAGCTAGGAAGTGTCTGAGATCAAATTTGAACTCAGGTCTTCCTGACTTCAGGGCTTGTGCTCTATCCACTGCGCCACCTAGCTGCCCCTAAGGTACTTATTTCTTAAAAGAATTTATAGATAAAATGAATGAATTTAGTTCTACCTGCTCCCAAAAATACAGTCCCGGGGGGGGGGGGGGGAGAGTAATATTACCTAAAGAAGAGTTCAGTAGGGAGTTCTCCTAGACTATATAAAATTATCCCATCCTTCTAAGTATAAATACTATTATCTGTCCTGCCAAACTAATCTGTATTCTTTGAGGGAAAGAGATCTACACTGGTGACAACATGATTTGTTATTTATTGCTCCTAATGCAGCATCTTATGAGGCTTCCCATTAAGTAGGACTGATTTTAACCTTAAGCCCCAATAATAAACTTTTGTGGAGAAGTTCACAACTTATTCATGTTTGATGAATCAACTTTGTAAAAACACAATTTGGTAGTGCCTGAAGATGTAATTTATTGCTTGATGCTCTGCTCATATGTATCAAATCTTATTTGATGGATAGCTCAATCTCTGGCATTTAAAATATTTTTTTCTTTAACTTTGGAAAGACTGACAATTTTCCTTGGCTTGCAATTTTTCTAGTACAATTTTAGTTCCTTGTTGACAGGAACTATTTTTTTAAATACCTCTCAGTGGTTAGCACAATGCTTGGTACATGTAAGTAATAAGTGCTTGCTGATGTATTACCTAACCATATTTTTTTTAGCTTTTTTTTTTTTTGGAGAGGTAATTGGGATTAAGTTATTAGTCAAGAGTCATACAGATAGTAAGTGTTAAATGTTTGAGACTTTATTTGAACTCAAGTTCTCCTGACTCTCAGGCTGGTGCTCTATTCACTATGCCATCTAGCTGCCCTGATCATTTTGAAGTTAGCTGCTCTTGTTTGAATGTTTCAGACCAAACTATATGACAATGGAATTGATAGACATTGGGAGAAATGAGGAATATTTCTCCAGCATTCCCCAAGACACTCCTGACCATAGGTAAATATTTATTTTCTAGGAAGTCAATTTATACAAACATTACGCTTCTTTTGGAATGTCTGACATTAATTATCATTTACATAAATCTTATATAACATTTTATATACATCATCACATTTGGTCTTTATAACAATTTCATGAGATGAGGAGTAAAAGCATTGTAATGGCTATTTTACAGAAAATGAAGTTGAGATTCAGAGGGATGAAAAGGGTGTCTCAGGGGATCATGGTTAGCAGATAGGAGTATAATTTCAACACTGAAATAATGTCAATAAGATTTTATTTTTTGGAGAAGTGTCATCTTTGGGGGTAGATAGCTAGAAATAGTAAAGAGAACTATAATTTATGGACCATTTCACTACATGGGATGTTAAAATCTAATAGCTAGATTCTCATTTCTCCCGCCTATCACATATTTGATTGATTAACAAGTACTATTGATTTTATCTCCATATTATTTCTTGCACCTATCCCTTCCTCTTTATTATAACTGCCATCATGGAAGCATATATCTTTATTACCATCCTCTCAGATTACTATAAAAACCTGCTACCTCAAAACTGTCTGTTCCAATATATCTTTCATATTATTTCCTGATGTTTATCCTTCATGTGTAGAACTTAATATGTTACTCATTATTTTAAAAAAAATTATTCAATAACTCATTATTAATTACTAAGTAAAATTCAACCTCGTCCATTTTCTATTTAAAGTCCTACAACTGGTGTTAACCTACATTTCTGGCTTTATCTCAAAGTACCCCCTTCCATCAATTAATCAACCTAACAGCATGCTGTATTAACTACCTAAAATGTGTCTGGCACTGTTCTAGGCCAAAGAGATACAAAGACTGAAATGAAAGAATCAATGCCTTCTTTTTTTCTTTTCTATTATATTAACAAGCATTTTCATAATGTAGTACAAAAAGATGATCATACACAGAATTACTAATCTACTATGTACAACTTACTCTTCCTTTCAAGCATATAACAAAATCATCATGTAAATTTCTTTTTCCTCCTTTTTCTTACCTTCCCCCCACTCTACAGATGGCTGTCACTAGACAAAAATATGTATACACAAACAGACATAAAATTATTCTATATATCTTTTTTTTGAACCTACATTTTTTAAAGAGTCAATGACTTCAAGAACTTAATATTTATTGGGGAGAGACAATATTATAAAAATATATGGAATAAGTACAAAATTTTAAAAAATACTTTTTGGAGGGAATATTAGCAATTGAAGGGATGAGGGAACATTTCTTGCACAACTTGAATTGAATTGAGCCTTGAAGAAAGTCTTGAAGAAAGAAAAAAGTTCAAGATAGAAAGAGGGAAGGCACTCCTAACATAGAACTCAACCAATGCAAAGGCACAGAGATAGAATATTGAATGTTCTGTGTAAAGAACAGAAAGAATTTTGGCTGGACCTTAGAGTTGACAGAAAAAATCTATAATGGAGTAGAAAAGGTAGCTACTAGCAGATTGTGAAGACCTTTAAAAGAACAATAAAGGAGTTTGCTATTTGTCTTAGAGGAAATAGGTGGTTGCTGTTGATTGTCCTTCATTTTCAAAGAAGACCATGACATCGGGAAGGTTTTGCCATGATTTGCATGTAAATTGGATTTAAATGAGGGAGTACTGTGCAAGGTCACTTGTCCCATTCTCCCCTCCAGAGCCATCTAGGTCCAGACATAAATCTGGACTACTAGAGGAAATGGGAGAGGTTGATCTTTTTAAGCTAAGGTCTTCAACAGGTCATTGGTATTTATTAAGGGTAGATAGGTGACACATTGGATAGAATACTGGACTTGGAATCAGAAAAACTCATCCTGAGTTCAAATCTTACCTCAGACATTTGTTAACTGTGTGACCCTGGGCAAGTCACATGACCCTTTTTGCCTCAGTTTCCTCATCTGTAAAATAAACAGGAGAAGGAAATGGCAAACTACTCCAATTTCTTTGCTGAGAAAACCCAAATTGGTCACAAAAAATCTAATATGATTGAAAAAGCTTTACAACACTAATGTTGTGTATGAAAGATATATATGTATGTGTGTGTATAACAGAGAGATAAATATAATTATACTTTTGTTTAAGGAAAAACATTTGGGTAGCTTTGTGAAGAATGAATATGATGCTGGGAGAGACTTGAGGCAAGGAGACAGGAGGTTATTGGCTTGAACCAAATTGATTGTGCCACACACAATTCTCTGATATTAACCTATGCTTTCCCAGGTTTTAGATCTTTGTTCACAGAAAAAAAGGAATCGGGCATTTATCAAGCAAATGTGCTAGCCATGTTTAGCTTTTACCTCATTTGATTTTCACAATGACCTGGGAGAAAGGTGCTATATTATCTCCATTTTATAGTTGAGGAAACTATAGTTAGTTAACTTGCCTAGAATCACACAACTACTAAATATCTGAGGCTATATATAAACACAGATCTTTTTGGCTTTAAGTCCCACAATCTATTTGTGTCATCTAATTGCTTCATACTGTTTGCCAAGCCATGAATGGTCTCCCTATTTGTTGCTACTTTCTGAATTGCTTTTTATTCTCTAAATCCCAATTCAAATATTATGACAGTGTGAAATCTTTCATTATACCTCCCAGAAGGTGACAACTTGTCTCCAAGTTGGGCCAATGGGGCACTTTATATCTCCTTGTTGTACTTATCATGTATTACATAGCATAATAATTGTCTAAATGTTTTATATTTATGCACTTGACTGAAAGTTCTACATGAAAATTAATCCATACTTTATCTGAAATTTGATTGTCCTCCAGCATCAGCACACAATCTTGAATAAAATAGGCTTTTTACCTAATAAATTCTGACCTTTATTTAATAGAACTGAATTAGACCTCCTCACAAGTTTAGAACAATTAATCTGTAGATACATAACCTAATTGCATCTTGATGATAAAAATAGGTTAGTAAAGTTATTTTGCTTAAAGTTTATTTTCAGTTTAAGGCTCTTTCCATGGCAAGGTAGTAATCTTCTATATTAGTTTTTGTCTTATCATATAGGACACAAAAATGCATTTAATCCTATTTTGAACTGAATATCTGATTCTCATTTTCTTCTGCATAGAAAATGAATTAATTTATACTACTGTACAGTGGTACTCAGACTCAGATATCAGTACAGTATAAGATTTTGTACTGTAATTATTTATGTATGTCCTTTATCTCCTTTTGCAGGAGATAATCTCTTTGAAGGAAAACAACATGTCCACAAGGGATACATCTCTATATCCCTTAGTGCCTCTAGCATTGTATCTTTGTGGCATAGATGCTCAAGAAATATTTGTTGAATGAATGTTGTAAAAATATCTTTCTGTAGAGCCAGAAATGAAAACTATGTCTTTCTTAATTTAAAATTTAAGAAGAGAAATACAGTTTGACTTGCAACACCAGAATAGACTTTTTCTCCTTGCAATTTGAATATAAATTGCTTATCTGAACCTGGAGTGCTATGGAACTCTTACACTTCTGAAAACTAATATCATCAATCAAATGCTTCAGAGAATGTTTTTCATCTGAAAAATACTTCAATAAGGATGCAATTTTTCTAAAGTCAAAGTACATATTTTTGGTATGTTAGAAGAACACGCTTTATGAATTTGAAGATGAATAGAAAAGGTTGATGACAAATGGGTTAAACTGTATAATAAATATCTAACAGTCTCAAAGACCATGTTTTCTGTTAGACAAAGGACTCTTCAAATTATTCTCAATTTTATCAAGTTCCATATGCTGGAGGACCAACGTAGCTCAGATAAAGGACAAAGAGGGAAAGGAAAGTGTGTACAATGATCCCTCCTTCTTCCTGAGTAACACTATTCCATTAAAATATGCAAACTTTAAATACCTTTAAAATTTTTTTTCTAGTTTTTTTCCTTTCTGTCCCCAAAGGTGCTTATTATTATGAAAGATATAGAAGATACATAAACTCATGAGACTTTAGTGCTGACATGAGAGGTGTTCCTAAACAGAATTGTGCTCCAAATGCTCCCAATGCACATTTCCTTCACTATTTATAATTTCCCTTAAAAATTCATATTGTTTCATTAGACTCATAAAACCTTCCTATTACTGATACAGAGTAATTAAAAAATGTGTGTGACAGCCCAAGAAAAAGGTATTAGAGTATAGTTTTAACTCCTTGAGTAGCTCTTTGATGGTGAGGATAGAGGGTACTTCTCATTTTTTCCCTGTCTCTTGAATGTTCTAACACTGCTCTAATTTCCCATTCACTTAAGCAGCAAAGTAGAAAGTGTGTTGGATGTTGAGTCAAGAGGACCTGAGTTTAAATCCAAGCTCAAACTCTTACTAGCTGTTGGACTTTGGGCAATTCACTTTTTTTCAGTTTTTATCTAAGTTTTTGCTTTTGGAAAATGAGGATAAAAATAACAGAATAATATGCAAAATAATTATCAAGCTTTATTGTGAGTTAACAGATATGCTATATGAAAATCAACTGTGAATAACTTATTCTTAACAAAACAGTGATCCAAGACAGTTCTGAAGAACTTATGATGAAAGGGGCTGTTCATCTATAGAAAAAGAACTGGTGGAGATCAAATGCAGATTGCAGCATACTTTTCTTCATTTTCTTATTTTTTCTTTTCTTCTTTTTTTTTTTGGTCTGTGCTTTCTTTTATAGCATGAGTTACATGCAAATGTGCTTTGCATGATTACACATGTACAACCTAAATAAAATTGCTTGCCTTCTCAAGAAGGCTAAAGTGGAGAGAGAAGAAGATGAGAGAATCTGGAACTCAGAATTTGAAAAAAATGAATATTAAAATTGTTTTAAATGTAATTGGGAAAATACATATTAAATATTAAAAAAAAACAAAATAAAAAAAGAGTTATTGTGAGAATCAAAGAGATTGTAAAATGCTTAACACAGTGCCTGGCAGAGTGTAAGTACTTGAAAATTTCTTATTTCTTCTCTGCCCTCATCCATCTTTCAACCATACTTCATTGCTCTTTCTATCCTATTACTTCTCTATTACTATTCACTTTAATTTACAATATGTAAAAAGGCTCACTGGTACTTTTGGATGGAGTAGATGAGGCTATAAGAATGGAATATAAGAATGAGAAATACTGTTTTACAGCAACAGAAAAGAAGATCAATTGATTGATCAATAGATCAAAATACACATAAGCTGCCTTGATAAACAATTTGGATCATCAAAAATGTCTTTTCTTCTATCCATAGAATGGAAAGAAAATAAATTAGGGAAGAAAAAATATTAGAGCTTAAAGACCACTAATTCAACTCTCTTATTTTATAAAGAAACAGTTTAATTGGTCCACTTTATAAAACTTCTTAGGAGCACATCCCAGATGATAGCCCCAGTTTTTTTTTAAATCACCTATTACAATGTTGTTGTTTTTACTATAATATACTTACCCTCCTGACTTTTTAAAGATGCATGTTTATATTCCTTTATGTGCTTATTTCTAGATAGAACCATTACAAGATACTAGCTGAGAAAATTGTACCACCAATTCAGCATCATATAAGTGATGCTTTATGACCATTAAAATATGTTTTTTTTTTGTTTTTTTGTTTTTTGCTTTTTGCTGAGGCAATTGAGGTGAAGTGACTTGCCCAGGGTCACACAGCTAGGGAATGTTAAGTGTCTGAGACCAGATTTGAACCCAGGTCCTCCTGACTTCAGGGCTTGTGCTCTATCCACTGCTCCACCTAGCTGCCCTAAAATATGTTTTTATGGCATTGGAAATTGAATTGAAGGTATTTTACTAGGAAGTTTAGGTTTAAATATATCTAAAACTTTCAGAAGATAGCTACCCAGAGAAGATGCTCAGTAAATGAAATGATCCAATCAAATGGAGAGTTCTGGCCTTTTCAAATATGTTTCTTATGGTCAAACTGGAATTGTTGAAGGGTTGGGAAACCAATTTACTAACTTACTCTATGTTTTCCATCTTTGCATCTGCTTTTCAGAAGTCTTCATTAGCATTTTAAATAAAGGGCAAAAAGACAAATCAATGAACTTTGCTTATCATTAGTGACAAAAAGTGATAGGAGCAGCTTCTGAGGAAGTAGTGGAGTACCTATGAGGCAATGGAAGAACTTTGACTAAGATTCTGCCAATACTTTAGGATAGTGTGGAGAGGATCCAGGGCTCTCAAAGCTAAGCCAGTAGATTGAAACAGAAAAAGCTCAAGTTTTTAAATAAACTTTAAAATCTGCATTGAGAGTTCTAAAAGTTTTTGAAAAAGGGTTTGAAGATGGCCTGGTGATAAATGGAACATCAGTCAAATTCTGAGAAACTCATCAATAAAAAGGGGACTAGCAGGTGATGATTATTTGATTATAACTCATGAAAATATTCTTGTTAAGTATATGGAGAATATGACCTTCACTGGGGAAGGAACTATCCAAATCAGTAAATTAATTGGTCTCTGATCAATTAATTGATCTTTTTGATGAAATGATCTCTGAAATATTGCAATATAAGAAGTCTTTGGATCATCTGTAGAATTTATTAACCTTTATTTTCTCTCTCTCTCTCTCTTTCCCAATTACCATAGATAATTATATATTGAATAGAAATGATTTCTGGTATCTTTGTTAACTGACTTATCAATTGTAGGAATAAAAAAAGTATTTATAAAGAATGTGTCAGGCACTATGGTAGGCATTTTTCAAATATTACCTCATTTGATCTTCAAAACCAGCATTGGAGTAGGAACTAATATCATCCCCAATTTACAGTTGAAGAAACTGAAGCAGACTGGTTGAGTGACCTGCCCAGCATCATAGGTAACAATTGACTTAGGCTGAACTCAGGTCTTCCTGACTCCAGGCCCAGATTTCCACCTAGCTCCTAAATGGAGACTCAGAAACATGGATCTTGAAACTTGCTACTCTATTCCTATAATGATATAGTCTGAAGTAGTATGCTCTAAGTAGATAAAGTTTAAGACTTGAGTCAAGAGATCTGAGATCAAAATATACTCAAAACCTTACTAGTACATGATCCTAGGCAAGTCTACCTAGCCTGTCTGCCTCAGTTACAACTTTAAAATAGAGATAATAATCACACATATTTGCCAAGTTGTTATGAGGATCAAATGAGATCATTGTAAAGTGTTAACTAGTGTGTGGTTCTGGGTAAGCCACTTAATTTTTATCTGCCTCAGTTTTCTCAACTATAAAATAATAATAATGACATTCAAACTACTTAGACCATGGCAGTGCTATATGGGAAGTGCTGAACAAAGATGAATTATTATCATCTGGAACCCATTTTGGAAGATGTCAATAGAATTCAGGATTTCATATTCTAGTTCTTTTGGTTTTGAGTTTTAAAAAATGAAGGAATAACATGGGAGTAAACTTCAGTCTATATGGGCTTAAAATCTCATTCTTTTCAACAAAGTTCTTATAAAAATGTGTTTTGAAACAACTACCCTCAGTGTCTCATATATACGTACATATATATATATGTACACATACACACACACACACACATATATATATATATATAATCTAAGCTTTCTATTTAGAAAAAAAATGTTGAAAAAATTGCTATCTTTCAAATTTATTATTGTGCATAGAGAACCTTTGCATTGTAAACACACAGAAAGAGCTTATCATCAATAAATATATTATACCTTGACAGGAGCATATAATTTAATGCACAGAAATATTTATATACAGAACTCTCATTACACTAATGGGAATTATCTACCTAACACCTACGTGCAACAAAACAAATTAAACCCTAAGGAGTTTAATAACACTAAAACACATCAACTTCTACATTCATTACAAATAAAATACTTTGTCAATGAGCCTGCATGGAATAAGAGTAAATATGAATTATATCATATAAAGACATGATATAATTCCTTTGAGGAAAGTGTTAAATTCAAGTACTTCTTATTTTGTATTTTCACTTTGCATACATAATTGTTGGTCATTATCAATTCACTTAATTCATTCACACACACACAGAATAAGAACTGAGTCTTTGGAGTCTTGCAAAATATTAACTCTGCTATATTTTTCCATTCAGTCCTAAGAGATGAAATAGTAAATATACCATTGGTAAATTTGTGAATTTCTATACCTTTTTTTAAAGCCTTATAGAAGAGTAGGTGGAAGACTATATAATCAAAACTAAATGTTCATGCCAAAAAGGAGGGAAAAATATATGTTTGAGATATTTACCAGGAGAAGTCAAAACATTTTGTTGACTGTTATCTTCAGTGCCTTGGATGTAGTACTTATTAAAAAATCTCTCTTGAATTTAAAATCTTTTGCCTCATAAAACTGTATTCATTCAAGTAGAGTGCACAGAGCAAGAGAGATGATCTTATCTTGTTCATAAAATAATAAATATAGGACAAGATGAAACTTCAGGGGCCATTTAACTCATTTCAATTTAATGATGAAGAAACTCAGGGCCAGGATTATGATGATTTGCCCAAGGGCAAATAGGAAGGAGACCTACAAGTCAAAATTTGAACATAGGGTCTTAGACAGCAAAATAAGTTCTAGATTTATTAATTAGATTACAACTGGAAGACGATTCTTAGTTCCAGTTACCAGTAGTTATTATTCTAAGAGTATGTATCCAGTGTGTCCAGAATAGGATAAGCCATTCCAAAGGAATGGAAATCATATCAAGTGAAGGTCAGTGGAAGAGTTACAGTAAAATGGAGAAAAGAAGAAGATGATGGATTCAGGGTAAGGGAAAGAAGGATGTAGGACTGCTGTGTTTAACCATTTGAAGGGGTAACATGGTAACACAATGCATAGAGTGCTAAGCCTGGAGTCAAGGAGATTCATCTTCTTGACTTCAAATCTAGCCTCAGACACTTACTAACTATATGATATTGGACAAATCACTTAATTCTGTTTGCTTCAGTTTCCTCATCTGTAAAATGTGTTAGAGAAAGAAATGGCTAACCACTCTAGTATTTTTGCCAAGAAAATCCTCAACAACAACACGTGGAAAAGCTGTTAGATATATTCTATGTATTCCCAAGAACAATAAAAAGATCAATACTTGATCACATTTTCAGAGAAGGATTTAAAGCTTACCACATCAATTATATAACTGTCCAACTAATAACAGGTCATCTTACCAGACAACAAGTTTTCTCTTCCTGGATAATTTCACAAAGGGGATAATTGTAACTGACATCAGGAAGAAGTTTAACTAGGTAACCCTTCAAATCACAGAATCATAGATTTTGAGGACTGGAATGGACATCCTCTTCATCTAGTCTAATCAATTAATAAGCACTCATCTATTAACCATTTATCATGCACCAGGTACTCTGCAAGACCCTGAGAAAAATAAGTGAAGAGGAAGAGGGAAACCCTTCCTTATCCTTGTCTTATTTCTGCTTAAATATATTAAAAATTATATTAAAGAATTTATTTGTTGTATTTAATATTATTTCTCATAAATATCTGTGGTTGACTATTTAAAAATAATATTTAGTTTTCCAAATACATGCAAAGATAGTTTTCAACATTCATCTTTACCAAACCTCATGTTCCAAATTTTTATCCCTCTCTTCCCTCCTCCCCATCTCTGACAACAAGCAATCCAATATAGGTTAAATGTGCAATTCTTCTAAACATATTTCCATATTTGACAAGCTGCACAAAAGAAAAGAAATCAAATCTAAAGGGAGAAAAACACAAGAAAGGAGGGAAAGAGCAAACAAACAACAAAAAATCTCCATAGTTCTCTCTCTGGATGTGGATAGCTCGCTTTATCACGTCTACTGAAATTGTCTTGAATCATCTTATTGTTGAAAAGAGTCACGTCAATCACAGTTGATCACCACAGAATCTTATTGTTGCTGTGTACAATGTTCTCTTGGTTCTGCTCACTTCATTCAGTATCAGTTCACGCAAGCCTCTCCAGGCTTTTCTGGAATCAGCCTGCTCATCATTTCTTACAGAACAATAATATTCCACTACATTCATAAATCATAACTTATTCAGCCATTCCACAGCTGAGAAGCATCTACTCAGTTTCCAGTTCCTTGCCACTATAGAAAAAGGTTACCTAGAAACATTTTTGCATATGTGGGTCCTTTTCCCTCTTTTATGATCTCTTTGGAATACAGACCTAATAGAGACCCTTTTGATCAAAGGGTATGCAGAGTTTTATAGCCCTTTGGGCACACTTCTGATTTGCTCTTCAAAATGGTTGCATTACTTCACAACTCCACCAACAATGCATTAGTTTTTTTTTTGTTTGTTTGTTTTTGTTTTTAATTTTTTTAATGTTTCCTTGTGTCCTTTTGTTTGGGACATGAGGGTACAATGGAAGGCACAAAATGAGGGAAATCTTTCTTAACACAATGCTGTGAGCTCGACCCGAACCTATTTTGTAAGAGAACTATAAGAAATCATTTATCACTATAATTCCAAATGCAGGATTACTATAAATGTAGATCTTTTCAAAATTAATGTATATATAGATACAAGTTGATATTATAACCACCAAATGGGAATGAATCAAGAGGCTTCCTTTCAGAGAGGCTTGACTAACCAATATTTCAGGACTACAAAAGACTGAATCATAGAAGAACAAGAAGGTTAATTTTCTAGTAAACAGGAAACCCACTAAATCTTTAAGAGATCTTTTAAGGATTCAGTATCTTGGGAACATAATGGAAGTTTTTCTTTTTTGTAATTAAATTAATTTTTTAACCTTGAATGTCATAATTTGGCAAAACTAAACTTTTTCTGAATCCCTACTATGTGCTTTCTATTCATATTTATGCAACCACTTTTTTGGCAACAATACTATAACTGAAACCATATAGGAGAGTCTTAAATTAGACTCATTTCTTTGTATTCATGAAGCACTTGTAATCAGAGATACTCAGAACTCTTTCAAACTATTCATAAATCCTGAAAGCATCCCAATGTGTCAAGTGACAAACATGATGTTCCTTTCATAGAGGGAGACACTGAAACATGGAGAGATTGTACCATCAGTTCATGGTCATATTGTCAGTGCTGAGAACTGAAATACAAATTATACTTTAAATTACTGTTCTGTGTTTTCTAGGTTACTGTTAAATGATGAGAAAAAGTCTACAGCTTTAAAAATATTTGTTTGGAATTTTGTTGTACAGTCATCTGTCAGTCATGTCCAATTCTTTGTAATCCCATTTGGCATTTTCTTGGTAAAGATAGTGAAATTATTTGCCATTTCATTCTCCAGCTCATTTTACAGATAAGAAAATTGAGACAAACAGAATTAAGTAACTTTTTAGAGTCACATAACTGGTAAGTGTCTAAGGCCAGATTTGAACTCAAGAAGATGAATCTTCTTGAGTCCAGGTCCAACATTCCACCTAGATGCCCAAATACAGAATTTTAGAGTTTATAAAAATGTTTGGAACAACTTTCATTGATACAGCTAAACAGTTTTTATTTTCTTCTTATATTAACTTTTTATTTTTCAAAATACATGCAAAAATCGTTTTCATCACTAACCTTTACAAAACCTTGTGTTCTAAATTTTTCTTTCTCCCCTCCCTCTCCACTTCCCTCTTTCCCTTGACAGCAAGTAATCCAATATAGGTTAAACATGTGCAATTATTCTAAAAATATTTTCACATTTATCACATTGCACAGGAAAAATCAGATCAAAAGGTGAAAAAAGAAAGAAAAAAAACAACTAAGTAAACAACAACAAAAGAGTGAAAATACTATGTTTTGATTCACATTCAGCCCCCATAATACTCTCTCTGAATGCAGATGGCTCTCTCCATCACAAGTCTATTGGAACTGGTCTGAATCATCTCATTGTTTATAAGAACCATGTTTATCAGAATTGATCATTGTATAATCTTGTTGTTACTATGTATGCTGATCTCCTGTTCTACTCACTTCATTTAGCATCAGTTCATGTAAGTCTCTCCAAACCTTTCTGAAATCTTGCTGAAAGTTTCTTATAGAACAATAATATTCTATTATATTTATATACCATAATTTATTCAGCCACACTCAAACTGATGGGCATCCCTTCAGTTTCCAGTTTTTTGCCCCTACAAAAAGGGCTGCCACAAACATTCTTGCACATGTGGGTCCCTTTCCCTCTTTTGTGATCTCTTTGGGATATAGAGACACTGTTGGATCAAAGGGGATGAACAGTTTTATAGTTTTTGAGGCATAGCTGAACAGTTTTTGTAAACATTTTTATATGACTTTTTGTTTCTTACAATAACAAAGGGAACTGTTCTGGGAAGATAAATTATCTTAATTTTATAGATGAAGGAACTGATGCTGAGAGATTAGTTTAAAAAGCTATGCCCAAGGTTATAGATACTGAGTAGAAGAATTGGATCTAATATCTGAATCTTCTGATTCCCATCCTTGAAGACTCTTTAAATAGCCCAGAGTTAAGGTTTAAAACCCAATATCTCTGATTTCAAAGTCAGTATTCTTTCTATTGGATAGGCCACAATTGGGAAATTGTGCTCAGTCCCAGGTACATTATGGGTGAGTCTCATGGAAATATCTTTGAAATAAAGGTATAACTAGGTATAGTGGAATACAAATGTCATCTTTGCTAAGGGGAGAGGCTGAAGTTGGTTAATCTCTTGAGCTTGAGAGTTTTGAGCTGCAGTAGGATTAAAGCTAATTCAATATCTATAATCCAGTACCAATATGATGGGCTCCAGGACTGCAGAACAATTGGGCTAAGTGGTATGGGTTGAAAGGAGTTCTAAGCTCCATGGTGATCAGCAGTGGGATTAAACTCAGACCTCCCCTCTAAAAAGAAAAAAATAAATTAAGCCATATTACTCTTTAAATTACTGTTCTGTCTTTCAGTCTATGATCTCTAGGTTACTGTTAAATGGTGAAAAAATAAATCAAAAGTTGATGTAAAATATTTAGAAATTTTAAAAAATGAAGGAGAAAATGAGTGCCTATTCTTAGAAGGGTCTTAGAAAATATTTCTTTCCAATGTCTCTACTGAGCCTGTACTGCAAAGAGATCATAAAAAGAAAAAAGGATGCACATGGTCAAAAATGTTTATAGCAGCTCTTTTTGTAGTGGCAAGGAACTGGAAACTACATGAATGCTTACTTAATTGGGGTGTGGCTGAATAAGTTATGGTATATAAATATTATGGAATATTATTGTTCCATGAAAGAACAATTATGAGGATGATTTCAGAAAGGCTAGAGAAACCCACATGAATTGACGCCACATGAAGAGAGTAGAACCAAGGGAACATTGTACACAGCAACAAGATTATGTGATGATCTATTCTGATGGACGGGATTCTTTTTCAACAATGAGATGATTCAGGCCAATTCCAATAGACTCATGATGGAAACAGCAGGAGTATTCAGAAAGAGGATTGTTGGGACTGAATGTTCATCATAACATAGTATTTTCACATTTTTTTTGTTGTTTGCTTGCATTTTGTTTTCTTTTTGCTTTTTTTCTCTTTTGATCTGATTTTTCTTGTGTAGCATAATCGTGGAAATATGTATAGGAAAATTGCACATGTTTAATCTATATTGGATTACTTGTTGTCTAGGGGAGGGAGTGGGGGAAAGGGATAGAGAAAAAATTGAGAACACAAGATTTTTCAAGGGTGATGTTGAAAACTATCTTTGCATATATTTTGAAAATAAAAAGTCATTATTACTTTTAAAAAAGATTCCGTATGCTTTGCCTTTTTGGCCACTTGCAAGTTTTTGCTATGCCTATGTGTGCAAATTATTTGTGCAAAGGGAGCAGAATCTAAAGTGAATCTAGGAATAAGTCTTGTGAATAAAGAAATTTTGTGTCAACAACAACAAAAAAGATAAAGAAAATATTGTTTTCTAAGTTTTTAAATTGATAGGTATATATTTTTGATTTTAGATGTTCTATGAAAAATGTGCTTTTATAAAAGCTTTACTCACACTACTCTTTGTAGCTTTAAATAATTTTTAGTGATCTATATAAGAAACTATGGGGATACTTAAGATAAAATATCAACCTAAACCCCCAGCCAAAAAGGCTTTTGAACATAATTAGTAAAGCTAGTTTTATTTTGTTTTGCTTGGCTTTCATCCATTATTTCATCAGTACTTCAGGGAATGGAAACACCAGCTAGAATGTCTCAGGGGCAAATCTTGAATTTAGGCTGACCCTCTAGATACAATTCCACATTGATTCAAATTGATTCCATTTAATAATAGATATCTACCCTTATGGAGAGACCATATTTGGAATTCTTGATAAATTGTTTGAATTTGGGAGGCAAAAGATTTCGTCTCTCAATTTTGTATAGTAAAAATAATAAAATTAAGTCCATAATAGTCAGTAAATCACATCTTTATAGGACATCACACATTCCAAAGCTTACTTTGTAGTGCAGTGAATAGAACCCAAGTTTAGTGTTTGAAAGATTCATCTTCTTGAGTTTAAATCTGGTTCAGACACTTATTAGCTGTGTGATCCTGGGCTCAGAAGGAGAGAGTGAAGCTGACTTCACTTCATTCCAATTCACTTGCATGTCATGGTATCATGTCCCTGATGTCATGGTACTCTTCAAGAATTAAAAGAAACAACAAACAACAATCCTGGGCAAGCCACTTAACTCTGCCTCAGTTTCCTCATCTGTACAATGAGTGGAAGAAGGAAAGGGAAAACCTTTCTAGTATCTTTGCTAAGAATGCACCAAATGGGGTCATGAACAACAATTAAAACACACATCCCAAAACATATGACATGTAAAGAGTACAGTTATTAATAAAAAATAATAAAATAAAATAAAAAATAAAAAAATTGAAATAATAGTATTTGTTTCATTCATTCCTGCAGTGCAAGAATGAAACAAATACTATTATTTCAATTTTTATAGATGACAATCCACAAGCATTTATTAAACACTTGTTCTGAACACCTTACTAAGACTAGAAATACAAAGAAATGAAAGCACTGTGACTGCTTTCAAGGTACTTATACTCTAATGCAGGAGACAAAATGTAAAAAATTATAATATATTTGAGTTGATGGAAGGCAATCTCAAAAGTAAGGAATTAGCAACTAAATAACAGGAAACATTTCCTAAAGAACGTAAGATTTTTGTTGGGTCTTGGAAAGAGCAAAAGAAATGAAAAGGCAGAAGTGAAAAGGGAGAACATTTTATGCACTGTAGTCAGGAGATAGTGTTGGGGGCTAGGAATAGGAAGTAGACCAATGTAGCTAAATAATGGGATGGAGAGGAGTAAGCATAAAAAGACTGCAAAGGAAGGATGGCACCTGATAATAAACAGTTTTAAATGCTAGTGGGGAGGCAGATTTTATATTTATAGAAAATGATCTGCCTTTGGTCACAAACATTGTAAATGACCGTCAATTGAAACTCCCATTTCTGCCTCAAATTCTTCTGATTATACTGTATTCTAGCAGATATACTGGCCACCATGGCTCTGTCATCATAACACAAGGCAGATGCTGTCTGTCCATCAATTCTAATGGTGTGATCTATGCTTTAATTCTACCAGAGAGTGATCAAAATGCTATTATGTTAATAGTGCACATTAACAAGTTATTACAGATTAGCTATTACCCGTGAAGTGGGAAAGATTGGGTACATTTTATTTTGATTTTGTGAGCTTTTCATTTTCATGGGAGATTAAGACAATGCTGTATCATTTGGTATCATCTGCTGATAATCCCAAATAGTTCAACAGCCATAGCCTGAGATCTGGGAACATGCAACTTTCCTGGCCTTGTCAGCAGTCCCCAGATGCCAGTATCACAGTTAATCTGAGATTTCTCTTATTTAAAGACAAAGAGTCAAAGATCAAAGTACAAGCTTAAGAGAAATCAATCAAATGGCAGTCAAGATGCTCAGAAAAAAAATGATGTTATATAATTGTCAGGCAGCTGGGAAATAAACAACACCTTTCTTTCATATCATCTCTTTCCCCCTTGAAATAGGACAATTACTGAATTATGGAAAAAAGTGACTTAAACACACACTAAGGAAGGTTTTCCCCCCTTTTCTTTCTAAAGATTTATGAACAAGATATCCACAATAGTTTTAGAGGATGTCATCATATAGCAATATGCTTAGAAGCTTAATGATTCTAAGCCTTGGTGGGGCAGCAAAAAAAAAAAGGAAAATATAATGAAGGCTAGACTGTCATTATAGTTTTCTTTAGCATTTTACCTCCTTTTTTGCTCCAGAAAATTGCTAGAAAATATAATTTCTAGGTTAAAAATTGCTACTTGGATCTTAAGACCTTTTTCAAAGAAAAATGGTATTCACAAAGATTTTAGTCTGACATGTATAGAATCACAATGAAAAGGACATCATTCTACAGATGCCAAAAATAACCAGAGCACACTTGGAAACGTATCATACCAGAACACAGCCTGTGAAACTTTTGTTTCTAAATTCAGTGTGATTTAAGAAAGATGTGACTTACAGAAGGATGACAAACACTCAGCAGCCCAGAAGATCCTAGCTCTTTTAGCTGAATCTGAATAAACACAGTTTCCTGTCCCTCTTTTATTAAACAGAGTTATAACCAACAGCCATGTTTTCCCATGGCTGGAGATATCGAAACTTTTCCAAGAGAAATCCAAAAGGGGAAAAATCACCCTCTTTCTTATTAAGTATAAATTCATTCCTTCTCAATTATAAAAAATAATTTAGTAAGTATCAATTTTCAAAATGTAATATGCTTGTACAATTAATATAAAGTCCTATACTCAAGGAGTTTGCAATGTATAATTGAAGCAGTGAAAAAGTGCAAAAAATATCAAATTAGAAGGCAGTCAGTACATAAATAGGGTCCAGACTTTAGATAAAGTGTTATTAAAAATGTGAGGAGGCAAAGATCACATTTCGCTGTGTAGCAGATGAATGAGTCAGGGGATAAGAGAAGGAAATCCAGGAAATATTTCAAGAAAGAGATGCCATTTGGGAGGGCTCTGAAGGAAGAGGATTTCAAAAGATACAAAGTGGAGGAGTATGGTCCAATTATGACAAGTGATCAGTGCAAATGAATGCAGGCAGGGAGGGACAGAAAGAGAATAAGAACAGTTAAGAAGTGAAATCTGACTTTTAAAAGAAAGAGAGAAAATGGGTTAGAATGAAATAGGCCTGGAATATTACAATGAAATCTGTTTGGAGGAGGTGCATAGTAAACATGTATTGTGAGTTTAGGAAAAATATATTCTCTCCAGGTAAAATAAACTCTAAGACCAAGGAAACAGACATATGTTTTATCTCCTTATTAGCAGTGACAGGATGAAAATGATTGTTAAATTCTCAACCATCTTGGAGATTTTCCATGAAAACAGGGAATTCTGGTAATATTAACACATTTCCTACATGAACAAATCTGACCTTTAAAAATATCTGTGAACTCAAGGCTTGGATATTTCCCCATTTAATTATCTCTCAGACGGCAACTTTTGGACTGTATACTCCAAGTTGTCCTAAAAAAACTATAAAAATCCAATATATATCTTGAGGTGCTAAAGTCACTCAACTCACAAAATTTTACCTAGTGCATTAATAAAGAAATTGATTTTTCTTTCAAACTAGCTAATTTCTTCTTTACCATAAGTCTTAAAGATCGCATAGTGGGTGAGATTCACATGGAACCCAGACTTGGAAATACCTATATAATACTTGATTGTGGAAAGCCTTGAATGACAGTCTAAAGAGTTTATATTTATTTTGTAGGCAATGAGAATCCACTAAAGGCTTTTAAACATAAGTATAATATGGTTAGACCTGTGCATTATGAGGATTTTATTGAAAGATGTATGAAGAATGGAGAGAAAAGACTGGAGTCATGGAGAAAAGTAATGAGATGGTAAAGAGCTTCTCAACTAGGGTGATGGGGGAAGGGAAGAAACTTCAGATACAAGAGATATCATGGGGATAGAAATAAGAGAATTCTGCTATAGAAAGTAGTGAATAAGGGAGAAGAAAAGTAAAAATTATTACAAGGTTTGGAGCCATGACAACTGGAAGGATAAAGATCCTAACAACAGAAGTAAAAAAGCTGGGAAATGAACCATATTTTGAATGGAAACTATAGAGAGTGGGTTGTCAGAAAGACATTTAAGGAGGGATATTTGGATATTTTGGACAAGTAAATCTTTCTGGAGGCATTGGAATACACAAAATTAAAGTCATGTGAGTGGATTATAAACCCCTAAAAAGAGGCTATGGAGTCTAAAGGAAAAAAGACAAGATTGAGGCTTGTTATTTTCTTTCTACTCATATAGACATGACCCTAGTTTAGATGTGCATCACCTCTCACTAGATTTCTTTTTTCCCTTTTATTTATTTTATTTTTAATCTATGAAATAAACCAAGAATTTCCATAACATTGTATAATTTTTTTAAAATGATAGCACATGAAACTGCAAAAGTATTATGTATAATTTGTTATTTCTTTTAAATATATAATAAAGTTAACATGTAAAAAATGTTTTTTCCTTTTTTTTCTTCCCTGACTTTAGTCATTTTCCTCTCTAATTTATTTTCTATGCATCTGACAAAATAATCATGTAATTCTCCTCCTTGAGTTCTAGGGGTGTCATATTACTTATAGAATAAAACACAATTCCTCAAACTGACATGGAAAGCCTTCTGAAATTTAATTCCAGTCTACTTTTTCAACTCCCCCTTTTCACTATTGCACACACTTGTGTACTCTATATATCCAGTCAAACTGGATAATAAAATCTCCCAAATTCAATATTCTATCTTTCACCTTAATGCATTAATTTGAGCTTCTTAGTAAACCATTTTAGCAGATTGTCTAAAGCAGATTGGGGTTGACCAACTGATCTTAAATCTGTCAGTGCATTAGGAGGATGTCTACTCTAAGTATCTCAAGATATTCTCCAGCAAAATGGAAAGATGAGAGTAATTTGTTCCAGTGATCATGAAGGCAGTTGAAGCAGTCCCCTGTGGAGAGGTTAGCTCTTGATCACACATCAAAGATAGCAATATTATCCATTGCATCCTGCACTATTGCCAATCATGCTAACTTTTATTTTGCTACTGGACTTTGATGACTTAGCAAGAGAGAGGAAGGTTACTACTGACTTTGTACAACTGTGCCTCACTTAAATTCAATCTACAGGGAAGTTGAAATATCATTTGTGATATCATTGGTATTCTTTGAAATGAAGGATAAACAACATCACAACAAAAACATAAAAATTCAAATGGGGTCATGAAGAGTACATGACTAAAAAATGACTGAACAATCAATCAATCAGACCCCCTCAGGCAAAAGGCATAAACCCTTGAAGTCATAGTCATTTATGAAATGCCACAAAAATAGACTCATCTCTATGTATATGTATATATAAAGTAACATGATAATGCAGTATTGTGTTCTAAGAGAGTCTTTCAATGAGGCTCAAAGTCCTGTATGTTTTTGTTTTATTTACCTGATTTATATTCATTGCTTATTTCTAAGGTTAGGGGAATTGATGAATGTAGAATTCTAATGATTTGCTCAAAAGGACTGCATAGAAGTGGGAATAATATATTTATTTAGGATTCAATCAAACCAAATACAGCAAACACGTATTGAATGCTTATTATATTATTGTAATATAATGTTGTTTAATTTAGAAAATGCAGATACGAATAACACTTTGCCCCTGCCCTCATGAAGCATTTAATCTAGTAGAGGAAATGTACAGAAATAATGTAACAAAGAATAACATGAAATGATGACATTCACGGATTTCTGATAGCAAAACAGCAACTCAAATCAGGAAGCCAAGCTATCTTGTTCTTTATCTATTTGATTAACTTTGTCATGTGCTGTGCTCACAATTCAATCCTTTCAGATACTTGCTGAAAAAGAATAATTAAGCAAAATCTCATACCTCCCTTGAAAATTTTTCCCCTTTTCAGAAATGCAAGATTAGCACAGATGGCTTTATCCCTTACACTGCTTTTATCAACCTGATAACGTTAAATTTTAATCAAGCCACCTAAATTGAAATTCTCTGCATAATTTCTTCATGTACTAAAAAGACAGATGGAATTTAGTACAGCATAATGTTATGGATTCTAGTCCCATGCTTCCTGCTTAAAATCTGCATGACCTTCTATAAGACAATTGACTTCTCCTATTGTCTGCTCAAATGTAAAGAGGTGGGCTATAAAGTGTAATATAGCATTAACTACTGTTAATTATATAATAATGCACATATGTATGTATATACAGATATAGATAGAAAGATAGACATGGAAAGTTAAAGATAGAAGGTAGAACTCTGATTTATCCCTGTCCCACAACTCATCTTTAAATAGCGGTTTTTCAAGTTCACTATATATAAATTCACTTTATTGATATTCTCTTTACAGTGAAGGTCATGCAATTGACACCATTTTAGGGAGCCAATGTGCCATAGTTAAAAAGGAAAGATGAATTTGCAAGTAGAAGAACCAGGTTCAATTTTGAGTTCTGACATTTATTACATGTGTGACCTTCGGCAAGTCATTTGATCTGTGTATAGATTTCTTTATCTGTAAAAAGAAGGGCGGTATCCCTAGCATCTTTTCTAGCTTTAAATCCAAAATTTTGTGACCTCAGGATGAACTAACAGATTCTTCACTTTCTCTGTAAACCTCTCTCTCTGTCTCTATCTTTCTGTCTCTGTTTGTCTGTCTGTCTCTCCCCCCAACACACACACATACACACTGTTTGCAAAGGCCAGGCCCATGTTTGACAAAGGGAACATACAAACTGGTAAGTATTTTTCTTCTAGACACAAAGCAAAACAAGGGAAATAAATGTGACTGATCAGGGCAAACTTTCTTATTAAGAAGACAAAACAATCAAATCATTCTAAGGAAATATATATGATGACATGCAATTTCAAGAAAGGCATCCAGTGTATTAAGTGCTCCAGGGAAAATGCTGTGAAACTACAATTGCTTGAGGCCTGGTGAAAGAACTGTAAAAGCAACAGCTAAATAAATGGAACTTCCATGGTCTTTTAGAAGCAAAGTTAATCCATAGTTCTGCGCATTTCCTCTGTTTGCTAACATTAATGGTATTACCAATAAAATATAGCTACACAGAGTCATGACATCCCATCAGAGTTCAATAGTAGTTTTCAACTCTGCATCTCTCAGCCCTCTGGACAAGAAATGAATCTTATTTACAAATAGAAACACTGAGAGATGCTTAAATGGAAAGCATAGTGAGTCAGCAGCAGGGCCAAGAATAGATCCTAGAAACTGAGCCTCTGTTATTTTCTCTGTTAACTGCAAGTTCACCCTGTCTCTCCATGGTGACAGTTTACTGAATCATATTAAATGAGCAAGGCAGCAAAGGGGTGACAAGGTGGGGTTAAACACATACTTTTGGAAGTAGCTGGTAGATTTCAAAATATGCTTTTATTAGAATTATAGAATGTTATAGCTAGAAGGGACCTTAAAATCATCTGATACAAGCTTGTCCCCAAGGAAAAGAACAGGAAATGTAATTTACTCTCTTTTTTGCAAGTGTGTGTGTGTGTGTGTGTGTGTGTGTGTGTGTGTGTGTACGATGAAATTATGAACATCGAACAATGCATATTTTTGACAGACTCAGTTGATAAGTTGGTTAGTTTTGTTGAACAGCTTTTTCCCCCATTTAAAAAATTCTTATTATAAGGAATTGCTTTCTGGTTAGAGTCTGAAAGAGAAATATATTTGCCAATGAATTTGACATAAAGCAAAAGATATTAATATAATTTTTAAAAGGCCATCTGGTCTACCCTCCTTATGTTATACATGAATAAATTGAAGCCCAGGGAGGTAAAGTAATTTGCTGTGTTTTTTTTTTTCCTTTAAAAAGTTCAGAGTTGGATGAAAAGACTTAATCCCCTTCTCTCCTCCAAACTCCAAGAAAGAACTATTTAGACTTTCTGACATTTATATCTAGCATGAAAATATTGACTTTAAATCTTTTGGGAGTCATGATTTTTATCAATGTGGGTACTCTTTCTATATATAACTCAATGATAAACTCTGAGAGATGTTAGGATTGAAAAAATTCATAAAGCTGCCCTCTAAACTTGTGATGATTCATGTTAAACACAATAGGGTGGTTTTCAGATTGATAGACTTAAAGATTGTCAGTAAATTTGGGCTGAAACATTTTTTTCCAATATGGTAGTATCTTCCAGAGAGCTCTGCTCTTTTGCCTATGCTGAGCTGGTCTTTGAAAACTCAGTTTATCAATGTTCATTCCGTACCATGACAACCCAAATGAAATTTCATATTAGAGGTATAGTATGAGAATTTTTCATGTTCACCAAATTGAAGGTTTACAATATAACTTCTTTTGTGAAATAACTAGCACCAAATAGTAAAAAGATTTGAATCTAAAATATGCAATAAGGTTACTTTGATTTCAACTCAAATCATAAAAAAAATTATGATAACAAGTCAGGTAAACAAGACTTTATTAAGTGCCTACTCTGTGGCATTTGCTAGGTTAAGAAAAACATTGCTTGACCTGAAGGACTTTACAGTTTAATGGGGAGATGAAATATAAATCTCTATATACAAATAAAGCGTGTGTCTGTATGATAAATTGGAGAGATAGTCAATAGAGAACAGGCACTAGCATTAAGAGGGACTAGAAAGGACTTGAAGAAGATGAGATTTTGCTTGAATCTTAAAAGGAAGCCAAGGATGTCAGCAGGTGGAGATGGGGAGGGAAGGAATACTGGGCCTTCAGGTCAACCAATGAAAATTCAGCCTATAAATGAAGTGTATGGTAAAAGGAATAGCAAGGAGACCAGTGTCTCTAAAGTATGTTGAGGGAAATGTAGTGTAAGAAGGATAGAAATACAAGGAGTCAAGTTATAAAGGGCTTTAAAAATAGAACAGAAGATTTTATATTTGATCCTGCAGATGATAGGGAACCTCTAGAGTTTTGGGGGAAGGGAGATTTATACAATTAGATCTTTGCCTTAGGAAGACTACTTTGCTAGATATTTCTTGAATTTGTAAAATGAATAGATTTATAAAAAGAACAGTCTCATATTTTGAAATTTTCTTTCGATTAGGCATAAAAGCCCGAATTTAATTTAAAGGACTAAATTGACATGGCAAATTTTTCCTTGTCAAAAAGTAAAGAAAGCTAGTTTCAAATGGTACAAATTAAAGTGATGTCACAGATAGGTGGATTTCAGAATACTTAAAGACTGGCTATTTTTGTACATTTTCCCAAGATGACTTAATTAGGTTAAATGTGAATTAATACACAAAAATCTTAATTTGTTTTACCTGGTAGGCTATAATTAATCTTTATAGGCAATCTAATCACTGTTTCTAAAAGCATGAAATCATTTCCATAAAGTTTAAAGGGAAACAGAATTTGGAAAGGACAATGAAAGTTGATTATTGAAATCCAACAAAATTTACCCTTGATACCACGGTGGTTATACACACAGTAGGATGGGGTGGTCACTCTTCTCTCTCAAATATTATGCAAACAAAAAAACAAGTTGTAATAGAAAGTACCCAACAAGAAGTTTTGAGTGGGTAATGGAATGGACATTGTCATCTAAAGATTAGACTACCTTAGTTTAAAGAGATTACTAGTTTGACTAATGGGAATCATAAGGCTGAGAAACACTTAAAGATCACCTAGTATGATGCAGAGAGATAATAATCTGAAATAGTGGAGGGAATAGGAACATCAAGGGAATCTTCAAATATTAGATGTTTAAATGTCATTAAGTTGGCAATCTTTTCATAAGACTTAAAATGATAAAGTTTTAAATAGCAAATTCATGAAATGTGGTGTATAAGCATGGTTCCAAAATTAGTTTGTTCAAAGATACTCCTTTTCAGCCTGAGAGACATGAGTAATATGTCTAGCAATATACTTCACAGTATTCCACACCTGATAGAGAAACCATACAATCTGTCCACACATCTGAAGGACTTTGAAACATTTACAGGAATAATCTATGATGTTTCTTTGATTTCCTTGAAGGCAGGGGCATTTTAGCTTGCATATTTTGGGTCCCTGCACCCTGCACAGGTACTTCATAAATTCCCTATAAATTAAATTGAATTAATTGAGTTGAATTTGACTGTATCATCCACAGGTTCACATAGGGCAAGTACTCATAAAGTGGTCAGAAAAAGCAATATAAGGACACTCTCAAAGTCTATGATACGAGAGACACTGGCAGAGAAAGGCCCAGCACGACATGTCCTCATCAGAGAAAGTGCCATGCTCTATGAGCAAAGCAGAATTGAATTAGCCCAAAGGAAATGTGAGTGTGCAAAAATAGAGTAGCTCCTCCATAGTTCATATGGACTTTTTGTGTCTGACCTGTGGTAGACCATCTTAAGCTCATATTGATCTGATCAGCCACAATTGGGACATACTGTAATTCGACTCTAATATAGTGATGTCATTTTGCTCCTCTTCGAGAAGGAATTTGGAACCGGCTATTGGATATTGCTGTGTATTTTTGTAATTAGAAAACATATGCTATTCATTGAAGCTTTATTGGAGTCTACAAAGCTCTCCCCCCACACTATTTTATATATATATATATATATATATATATATATATATATATAAGCACCTGACTGAGAAATGGAGAAAATATATATATATATATTCATTTTCCAATTAGATGCATTTACTTAATTGTTCTCTTAGTTATGAGCTCTAAACTGTTTATGCTGTAGAATTGTTCCTTCTCTTATAAAAATTTCCTATCCAGGACAGTAATTAGCCTTTGTTATTATGCTCTTTCTGTTACTGACTTCTTCTACCTGTTATTATAGTTCTTGTACCTCTGTTTTGTTTTTTTTTTTTTATTAAAGCTTTTTATTTGTATAACATATGTATGGGTAGTTCCCCAGCATTGATCTTTACAAAGCTTTCCATTACAACTTTTACCCCCAGTCCCCTCCCCTCCCCTAGATGGCAGGAAGTCCACTACATGTTAATAATGTTGAAATACTTGACAAGTTGTGCAAGAAAAATCTTATCTACAAGAAAAAGAAAATCAAAGAAAGGCAACACAATGCAAGCAAACCTCAATAGAGAGCATAAAAATATTTCACATCCCTCTCTCTGGGTGTATATGGTGTTCTTCAGTGAACAATTGGAACTGGTTTGAGACAATTCTTTTTTGCAGAGAGCCCTGTCCATCAGAGTTGATCATCATGTAATATTGTTGTTGCTGTGTATAATGATCTCCGGGTTCTGCTCATTTCACTCAGCATCAGTTCATGCAAGTCTCTCCAGGCCTCTCTGAAATTCTCCTGTTGGTCATTTCTTACAGAGCAATAATATTCCATAACATTCATATACCATAATTTATTCAGCCACTCTCCAATTGATGGGCATCCCTTCAGTTTCCAGTTTCTAGTCACTACAAAAAGGGCTGCCACAAACATTCTTGCACATGTGGGTCCCTTTTCCTCCTCTAAGATCTTTTTGGGATATAAGCCCAACAGAAACACTGCTGGGTCAAAGGGTATGCACAGTTTGGTAACTTTTTGAGCATAGCTCCAAATCGCTCTCCAGAATGGCTGGATCTGTTCACAATTCCACCAAAAATGCATCAGTGTCCCAGATTTCCCACATCCCCTCCAACATTCATCGTTATCTTTTCCTGTCATTTTAGCCAATCTGACAGGTGTGTAGTGGTACCTCAGAGTTGTCTTAATTTGCATTTCTCTGATCAATAGTGATTTGGAGCAACTTTTCATATGACTAGAGATGGTTTTAATTTCATCATCTGAAAATTGTCTGTTATATCCCTTGACCACTTATCTATTAAAGAGTGGCTTGAATTCTTATATATATGAGACTATTCTCTATATATTTTAGAAATGAGGCCTTTATCAGAACTATTAAATGTAAAGATGATTTCCCAATTTGATGCTTCCCTCCTAATCTTGTCTGCATTAGTTTTATTTGTGCAGAAACTTTTTAACTTAATATAATCAAAATTATCTATCTGGTGTTCAATTAGGAGTTCCAGATCTTCTTTGGACATAAATTTATTCCATCTCCACAGGTCTGAGAGGTAAACTATATTACATTCTTCTAATTTACTTATAGTATCACTCTTTATATCCAAATCATGAACCCATTTAGATCTTATCTTGGTATGTGGTATTAGATGTGGGTCAGGCCCTAATTTCTTCCACACTAGTTTCCAATTTTCCCAGCAGTTTTTGCCAAATAGTGCGTACTTATCCCAGAAGCTGGGGTCTTTGGGTTTATCAAACACTAAATTATTACGGTTATTGCCTAGATTATCCTGATAACCCTATCCTATGCCACTGATCGACTGCTCTATTTCTTAGCCAGTACTAAAGGGTTTTGATGACCGCTGCTTTATAATATACTTTTAGATCTGGTTGTACCTCTGTTTTGTCATGCTTTTTAGTTTCAAAAAAAAGTTTTTAAATGGTTTTTAGTTTTAAGATCAATCCCTCAAAAAATAAAAGAGAAATCCTTTGTATTTATTACCTGACCCTGCCCAAGATTTTGAGATTGATCCCATTTGATTATATCCTCCCTTCCAATTTAGTTTCCAATGTAGGACTCACTGATCTCAAATATCCACACATGTTATTTCTCTTTGCTTTCAAGGCATGAATTTGAGCTCCTACTCTGATGTAAAATGCCTCTGTATATTCAGACTTTAAACTATTCATTTTGTTTCTAAGCACTGACCACAGTGATCCAGTAGCTATAGCACATGTGGTAAATTTCTAGGTCTGTTATCTATCCTATTCTCTCAGAGTAGTAGTACAGCATCATAGAATGTGTGTAGTATTTGGATTCAGGAAGAAGACTCGGTTTCAAATCCCAAATCTTAAAATCATTATCCATGTGATTCAGGGTAAGTCACAATCTTACTGAACCTCATCCCTAAAATGGGGATAACAATTAATTTTTCATCATCTGCTTTCTCATCTGAAAAATGGGCACAGCAATTATTTTACTTCCTGAATCTTGGAGTTGTTGTAACTGTTTTGCCATTCTTTAAATATGTTATAAATGTGATTATTTATTCAACCTTGATTCTACTCTTCTGGTCTTATCTTTTACCATAGACTCCTAGCCTAATACAACCCATAGTCCCAGTGACGACACAGCTAAATATTTCCATATACATAATATCTGTTGTTAGTCTTCCTAGCTGAAGAAATTCTCTAAACTGTTTTTTAATTAGTCACCAGAGCTATAATTAGGCTGGGTACCCTAGACTTTGTCTCAGGGTTCTACATTTAGAGGACTCTAATAATATTTGCCATCAATCAACATCATAGAAATAACTCAACAAAGCACTGAGCATCTACTTTGATTAGTTAAATTTGATTTAAATTTATTAGTTAAAAAAGAAAGTTATTTGGGGGGCAGCTAGGCAGTGCAGTGGATAGAGCACCAGCCCTGAAGTTAGGAGGACCTGAGTTCAAATTTGAACTCAGACACTTAACACTTCCTGGCTGTGTGACCCTGGGCAAGTCACTTAACCCCAATTGCCTCAGGGAAAAAAAGTTATTTGGTGAGTGGCTTGTATAAGCTTTTTCTTCACACTTCCTATTTTCCCTTTGCATGGATACAAGAAGGTATTTTGCCTCATCCCATGGCCTTATTTGACATCAGAATAATAAGAAATGTGCAGAGTATGTTAAGAGTCAGCCCTTGGCATTTTAGATTTTCCCAGAGAAAGGAATTTTTCCTTGCTCTGAAGTTCACATACTCTGCTTAGAAGTCCATGGGATTCTTGTAATTTTTGTTAAAATCCAGATATTATAACAATAATTTTTAGACACTACAAAATCTAGTAACAATTAAATGAATTATACTCTTTTTATAGCATCCTCAAGATCACTGGCAAAACCTGCCAGTGTATAAAAGTATATGAAGATTAATACTTTTAGGTGTTTACATCCTTATTTTTGGAAAATTATCAACAGAGGATTATTTTATATTAAGTTGATCACATTACATGAATTATGAAGACTGAGCATACATTTACAGCCTAATATAATCAAATGAAACAGTAAAATTAATGTTGATATTTAATGATATGAAGATGCAAAATTGTGTTGCATGATAATTAGATATAAATCATATGCTTATGAACCCAGAAAAAACCTTAGAAATCTTTCATCCAAAAGAGATATGATAAAGACACCAATTTATTGAAAAATAAAATTAGTAAAGTGGAAAAAGAGTGCAATGAACAAATTGGCCAGTTAGAAAAGGAGCTCAAAAAGGTAACTGAAGAAAACAACACTTTAAAAATAAGAATTGAACAAATGCAAGTGAATGACTCAATAAGACTTCAAGAATCAGTCAAACAAAAACAAAAAAAAAATGAAAAATTAGAAGAAAATATGAAATATCTCCTAGGAAAAACAACTGACTTGGAAAATAGATCTAGGAGAGACAATCTAAGAATTATTGGACTTCCTGAAAGTCATGATGAAAAAAAGAATCTAAACACCATCTTCCAGGAAATCCTGAAAGAAAACTGCCCTGAGATTGTAGAATCAAAGGGCAAAATCACCATTGAAAGAATTCACCGATCACCTCCTGAAAGAGACCCCAAAATTAAAACCCCAAGGAATATCGTAGCTAAATTTCAGGACTATAGCACCAAGGAAAAGATTCTGCTTGCATCTAGAAAGAAACAATTCAAATACCAAGGATCAATAATTAGAATCACACACGATCTGTCAGCCTCCACATTGAAGGATCGAAGGCCTGGAACCAGATATTCCGAAGGGCAAAGGAACTTGGATTACAGCCAAGAATAACCTAACCAGCTAGAATGAGCATTATCCTCCAGGGAAGAAGATGGTCATTCAAAGACATAGGTGAATTTCACCTATTTCTAATGAAAAGAGTTTTCTTTCCATCATATTGGAGAAGGAAGAGTTAGAGAAGGGGTCACAAATGTTTCTTTCTCCTTCAACCTTTCAAATTCTGAGCCATGTAATTAAAGTGAAGTTTCATCCCATCACCATATGTCTCTATCAAACCAAAACTTTCACTAATTAAAGTTTTATTTGAAATAATAAGGAAACAGGTGGGGGTAGTTTAGTGTGTGGAGTGGGGAACAATATAATAGAGACAATATTTGCAAAATCCATGTGTTAATGTGTATGAAGTTTCTTAGTGTAGGAGCAGGGAAAAATACAAGACAAAAATTTAAAATATGGACCCTTTGGAATACAGAAAGACCAGAATGAGTTACAGAATCAGGAATTAAGAATCTGGAATATAAACAATACCACAGCTCTAGATTCTGGGGTACAGGGAGCAATAATTGGGGGGATGGGAGAAAGGGAGACGGGGGAGAGAAAGTGAAGAACTAGAGACACAAGTGGGAAAGGGGAGTAGAAAGGAAAGTCAGAAAGTGTCACATCCAAAAAAACCTTCTAATTATTTTGTTAGCATTAACCCAGACATCACCGCTCCTTATGAGCCCAATCAATAACTAGAAAGTGTGCCAAAATACAAGGGCATAGTCAGAGAAATTTGCTTATGACTTAATTACTTTAAAGAGACATGAGCTAGTATTTTAGTAGTCTAATCAATGCATGGCATTTCAATCCAGAAGAATTCATTAGATAGTACATAGCGGACACTGTGTTTTTAAGTGAAATGATAGATTATGCTGAAAGAGCAGTCTGAGTCTGGGACCTAAACCAGTGCTAGACTGAATAATTAAAAGATTAAAACATTGGGAACTTCCTCATTTGTACAAAGTACAAATTTGAGGGGCAAAAGCTTCCATCTAAAAATCTCTTGTTCATCCACTTACTAGTGACTGGAATTCCTTTTTAGAAATGGATTTTTTTTGGATTTCAGAATAAGAGCTTCCTTTCCCTCCCCCTACTTCAATTTGTTTCATTTTTAACAAAGTAAAACTTCTGTAGAAAGTTTTATACATCTCTCTCTCTTCATGGAAGAAGATAAAAATGGACAGGGATAAATTTCTACTTAGGAGACCAATGTCCAACTCTCAGCTCCAACACTCATTAGCTGTGTGGCTATGAGCAAGCCACTTCAGCTTTTGGGGTCTTAATTGGGTTAATAATATTAATAATACCTTCATAGTGTTACTGGTAAAATAATTTTATTAATATTAAACAGCTTTATAATTAAAATGATTTTTATGATATTAACATGAGATACAAAGATAATAGAATACTTAGATTTTAAGCAGGTCTTGTTTTTATACCTCAGTTTCTTTATGAAACTACGTTATAAACACATAGTCCTATACCTCTCTGTCGGCTGGCATGAAATGTGCCAATATGTATATTTCTGCCCTGGATGCTTCTGCATTAAGGCTTAATGAATTATTTTTATGTTGGCTTTTGGATAAAAGGCATCAAACAAAGCATCATAAGTAATCAACTGAAGCACAAAAATACATTAGAAAATCTTCATGAAAGGCTTTTGAATAATTCAAATGCACTTCTGGTCTCAAAGGAAAATCAAATTTCACACTGAATCAATAATTTTCTCCTCTGTGACTAAGGTTTATCAAAAATTAGACAACTGCAAAACTAAACTTGCTGATAAAAGGCACTTTGATAGGAATTTGTTAATGAATCACAGTGGGCAATGAGTGTAAGATGGGTAAGCATCTGATTTACAGCATGATGCTATTCAAGTTGGAAGCAAAAAGCAAGGCTTATAACTGGGCCTTTTATAGAGACTTCTTTGGAGATATTACTTTTTTTCTTTCTTTTTTACTTAACCGAAATATATTCCTGTAAAATTGCTAAAGTGCTTATTTGTAGGCAAATGGATTGATGTTGTTTTTAAACAGAGGCAGCCACCTTTTCTCTACAAAATGTTCAGAGTGTGGAGTAATGAAGAGATGAATTTAAAATTCTGGAACCTTGATTAGAATTGTGATGTTTCCACTTCCTATTTGCATGACGCTAAACAAATCATTCAAAATTCACTGTCTCTGTTTACTAATCTATTAGAGAGAGAGAAAAAAGAGAGAGAGAGAGAGAGAGAGAGAGAGAGAGAGAGAGAGAGAGAGAATTGGGTTAAATGATATGTTCAGTGGGTCAGCCATGTCTACTTTTTCTTGGCCTCATGGACCACAGCACACTAAACCTTCTAGTCCGTGGGGCTTTTTTGGCAAAGATACTGGAGTGATTTGGCACTTCCTTTTCCAGTTCATTTTACAGATAAGGAAACTGAGGCAAACAAATTTAAGTGATTTTCCCAGGGTCACACAGCTAATAAGTATCTGAAGTATGGACACAGGCCTAGTGCTCTATTCACTGAGCCACCAAATTGTCTGTAGATGATCTCAAATATTCCTTAAAATTTTATAGCCCCCAAAGTCAGTTGGAAAGATTTACCATAGATGCTGAATGATTATGAAGAAAGGAAAAACAAATTTTTTTTCATATTTAAAATGTTAACAACCTAGAAGAGGTTTTGGCTAGAATAAGTTTCAATGAGAGCATATTTGCAACAATAAGTGATCATCCTTCTCTCTCATGCAGGTCTTCAATCTCAGTGTCATCTTCAACTCTTTACTCTCCTTCATTTACCTTGTATATCAAATCACTTCTACTTCCACAAAAACATTTAAGTCTGTTTTCCTCTCTCTCCTTATACAATCACCACCACTTTTTTCCAGGGCCTTATTCCCTTCAATTTAGATTATCACAACAATATTTTAAATCTTTTAACTCTCTCCCTCAACTTTCTGCTTTAAAGTTCATCTTCCATTCAACAGCCAAAGAGTTTTTCTAAAAGTACAGATCTGATTATGTTTTTCCCCTACTCCTAAATCCATATTTCCCTATTAAGATCCAAGGACAAGTATCAACTGCTCTGTTTAGGATTTAATGTTTTTTCAATGTGATGTCAAAATAAAAAAAAAATGGCTCCCTGTGAGAGACATATTTACATATGTAAATGCTAAGTACAATATCCATGTATTTATGTATATATGTATTTAAGTATGTTTAACACATATTTTATGTGTTTATATATCTCTGTATATGATAATATATGACACAAAAATATATCTGTATATTATCTTTATGTAATTTTGACATAATATAAAAATTCAATATAGTGTAATATATAATACAATGGATTTGAATACATAAACCAACAATATATATGTACATATGCATATACAAACAAAAATGAAACAACTATTCAAGAAAGTTTAATTCCATCTAAAGGATTTAGATTTAGATTAGATATAGAAGAAAGATAAATAGATGGGAAAAAAGATATGGATATGGATGTAAATATAAATGTAGACACAGGCAAAGGAATAGAACATATAAGAGTAGATATAGACATACATATAAATAGCTGATATAGAGATAAATATAAATCTAGATATAGATATGGTTGAGATATAAATTGTTGGTTTTATATATATATATGTGTGTGTGTGTGTGTGTGTGTGTGTGTGTGTGTGTGTGTGTGTATACAGAGACAGACAGAAAAAGACAAAGAGAATCTCTCTCCCCCTTCCTCCTTCTCTCTCTCTCTCTCTCTCTCTCTCTCTCTCTCTCTCTCTCTCT
>JAJPUD010000086.1:286357-309132 GCA_023553655.1 Myrmecobius fasciatus
TTTCTCTCTCTCTTTCTTCCTATATAGAAACACATCCATATACAGACATATACATATTTATTTATAAAGATTGAGATATAGTTGGTTATATCTAAAGAGATAAATATAAACATAATTATATAGTTGAAGATATGTATTGATATAGGTATAAAGATATGGATGATAAACATATGATATATAGGCATAGAAGAAATATAGATATATAAGACACAGATACATACAGAGTCCTTGAAAAAACAGTTATTTCTTGGTCTTTATGACATCCGTGTCTAGTTCAGATTAGCAGATAATAGAAGTCTAACAAATGTTTGCTTGTTGTTTGATTGATATGAATGACTAATTTTAGTAAGAAGAATTTCAGACTATCAGTGACCATTAGAAAGCAATCAGAACAATTACTTCTAATTACTGAGTGAAATACAAATTTAAATAATTCTGCAGCTTCACTGCACACTCAGCAAACTGGTAAAGATGACAACTGTTGGAAATAGTGTTGGAGAGGCTAGGGGAAGGCAGAATACTAATGAACTCTTAATAGAACTATTAATTGAATCAGTCCAAAGGACTGAATTTGGAATTATTTGAGAAAATTTAACTAAACTATTGAACTAAACCCTTTGAATCAAAGGTCCCATTGCTGGACATATACATCAAAGAGCACTAAGACAGAAAGAAAGGTGCACAAGGCTCCTAGTAATATTTCTTTTTATTTTAGTAAAGAGGAAAAAAACTAAGTAGGTCTCCACTGATACAGGAATAATTTTAAAAAACTGTAATATGGGAATGAAATATAATATTTTTATGATTTAGCAAATCATGTATATGAAGAATTCAGAGAAACTATAGAAAGACTTGTATGAATTCATTCAAAATGAAGTAAGGAGAATAAATGGAAAAATGGATAAAAATGTAAATTTAAAAAACACAAAACCAAATGATATGTAGCATAACTGTAATGACAAGTTTTGGCACTGTAATGGATAAAAGATAATATACTCCCTTAGTTCCTTTGGAAGCATGGAGGAAAAAGAGGGCAGAGTCTTGTAGATATCAGACATAGTTGCTGTCCATTTGATTTTCATTTTAACAAGAAAAGGAATATGAATGTTGATGGGATTTGATGGAGGCAGGTGGGTTGGTAAAGCTGGAAGTTGTTATGTAAAAACAAAGGTAACAATAAAACTTATCAAAAATAAAAAAAGAACATATCCAAAGCTACAACAGGGAATACTCATTATACCATGTAATATGTTGAAAACTTTAAACCTCCTGCAAGATATTGTTGCTGTTGTGGCCATCGGTCTTTATTTTTTGAAGAAGAGCAATGATATCATAGGTGATATTTTGACTTGTGTGCAAATGGATTTAAATCAGGCAAAGTTGTATAAAGTAGTTCTCACTATCTCTTCTAGAGTCATTGAGTGCAGTCACATGACCAAAGTCAAGAGAAAAGTGAAGATGAGTCTATCTATCCATCCATCCATTTATTTATACATCCATCTATCTTGCAATTTGATTATAGGAAGTGGCAGAAAACTCTTGTCAATAGATTTTCATCTAGAAGATTATTTTGGGATTACTATAATGAGGTTCCAGAGCCTCATTCTCATGTCTCACAATATGTTTCAACCCTTAGATTAGATTTAACAATTTTCCCCCCATTTCTGAAAATAGTGATATAATTTGTACCTAATTAAACAGCTCTAAATATTTTGGATTGAAATGAACCTGTTTAGAAAATTGCCTCACTTGCCATTCACTCCTTGTGGCATTAACAGCCTTCCCTACACATGCAGTTCTTATCTTATTTTATCACTATGATATTATTTCTTATCCCACATTATTTATGCATATTATCTCCTTCAATGGGTTTTTGATGGGTTTGTCAGGGAAATGCTACCACCTTTTAAAGGATACTGTCCAGTCAATTAGTCAACAAGCATCAATTTAAGCACTTAGCATTCTAGACATTTTGCTAAGTACTAGGAATATAAAGAAATGGAAAAAATATTGTCCCAAGAATAGATTGGTATATATCTTAAAGACTAAACTTATAGAGAAAAATGATTCTCAATTTAGAATTTATGTGTAGGCAATAATTTACCAAAACATCAAAATTTTTCATTTTTCTAAACTCAAAAAACCTAGTATTATCATTTGGAAGGAGAAGATTGAGAAAAGAACTTAGTGAATAGCAGATTTGACTTTTCCTAGAATAATGAGTGCATTAAGGAAATAAAACAAACTCCCTACTTATAATTTAATATGTATATATTTCCTCAAAATTGATTACTACCAAAATGACTTTTCTATTTCTCCCTCCCCCAATAATTAAAATATCATTATACTTTCTGATTTTGCTGAATAAAATTTCATTTCATGGATGAAGTCTTTTAGTATAATTGACAAATGAAAATGATCAAGATTAACCAAATTTATTTTGAGATCATTTCCTGTTAGACTATCAAATTCATTTGTATCCATTTCATTAACATTTTTCCACTCAAATTACATTCCTTCTGCTAATTTGTTATCAAAAATTTAGATCTCAATATAATCTAGTAGGGAAGATTTATGGAATTTGTTATATACTTCCCTTTTTCCAGAACTATATTCTGTTCTAATTCCTATTCAAATCGTCTTCAGTTATAATTTTGCTTTATTCAATCCATGGCCTTTATTTCTCTAGAGGATACTATATGTAAGTGGACATTCCTTTTTTATAGTCCCTAGTGACTCCATAGGGAAGTGGGAATATAGACTATACTGAGATGCTCTACATTGGGATACTTTATTGCCTATGTCACTTTATGCAAATCATATCAGAGGTCTTAGTTTCTTGTGTAAAAAGAGGGGGATGACATAGCTAAATTTTGCCTTATAACTCTCAATGTCCAATCCTAAGGTCCTAATGGCTCCAGGGAAATAGCTCTGTGGCTGAAATGGAATATTTTTTTCAGCCTTGGGAAATTTTCGAAAAAAAATTCCCCTTTATTATAAATACATACTTGCTTAGCTATGTTTGAATAGACTAGCTATAGCACATACTGCTTGGGGAAATGACTGTCTTAAAACACTATATTTCTTGTAAGCACAGTGTCTCACGAATTGGAATTAAAATCTCACATTATTTTTATAACACATAATGAACAAAGTGAATAGGATCAAAAAGAACTTAGGATCAAACTGAAATAAGCAGGCTATAGGAGCATGGGACAAATCATTTAAACTCTCAGTGTCCCAATTCAACTCTTCAAGAGTAAAAATTATAACCAAGATTCAAGAGTACACTGGGGCAAGAAGTTTTCACATTTGAAATTTCTTGCATTGATTACATCATAGATTCACTGCATAGATTCACTCCCTAAATAGATCAAATCCCTACACACATACACACACACACATACACACACAATCAGTAATAGTATTGAATTTCATAGAAAGGTTTCCTAATTTTCCATTGACACTAAACTTCTCCCTAACTTCCTTATATTTAACAATATTTGATTTCTTTTTCATATATATGTATTTACATGCATATTTTCTTTACTGAAATATGTTCCTTGACTGTGATGACTATTTCATATTTTATGTTTCTATTCCCAGAAACATTAATGAAAAGGCTGTAATCTCTGTAATAGGAAAAGCTGAGGCTGGCTTATTTTCTGATATCCTTTGAGCTAGAGAGGGCTAAGTCATCTCAGGGTCTACACTTAGCTCAGGATTGATATGGTAAAGTCTCCATAGTATAGAGCCACCCGGTTACTTAAAAAGGGGAGATTCAAGCAAGGTTAGAAACACATGAGGTCAAATCTTCTGTGCTGATCAGAATGTGGTTGGCCCTGTTAGAAACCCTTGTGTTTCCAGCCTGGGTAGATAGGAAAACAGAATTAAAAAAAAATATGTCACAGGGTCTACTATAGTTCCTGACATATGGAAGGCCTAGTATAAATGTTTGTTGATTGATCAGTTGATAGAAGTTTAAAAAAGATAGTATCCTTTCTTCTCTAGGAGTGTATTTTCTAAATGAAGTTATTGATATCATGCTATATATATATACATATATATGTATATATGTGTATATATATTTGAAAATATTGATATGCTGTTTATATGATAGAAATATATCTAATTATAAATATACATATAAATATACAATCTATACAATTCTATATACATACACAAAATATACATATATGTGCATACATACATTTATATGTATATGTGTTTATGCACACACATATAGAAATATAATAATAGTATAATGCAGTAGCTTAATTAGAATATAAAAAAACTTGGAAATGGGTAATATGCCAAAATGCTAAGAGTTAGGGGAGTAGGAAGTATATCCAGATTCATAAGACCTTGAATGGCAAGTAAGGGATTATAAAATTTACTCAGTAGGAGATAGGGAACTACAAAAATGTTCTGAGCAGAAGTAGCAAGGTATCTATCATAACACAGTAAATGATTATTGTCATTTTTCCTATTTAAATTCAAAGACATTTAAAATAACACAAAGCTCTATAGTAAAGGACTAATTATTACCATTTAAATTATGTAGCACAAATGAGCCTAAAATATCTAGAACTAAAACAGAATTGAAATAAGTTTGAATTGAACAGTCTGAGTCACTATTTAGGTTATTTCAATTATACTGTAAGATTGAGTGTTTCCATATTGTTAAATATCATAAATGTTCACATTTATCAATGAATTCACCTCTAGATTTAGCAGCTAACTTGAGAGAGCTGAAATCTTAAAAACCTTATTTTCTATTTTTTTACGTCATCTTCATTCCTGAATACACCACTATAAAAATAACAAGTAAAACACTTCAAAATATCTTATTTTATTGCTCTTCCCTTTATTGTGTCTCACAGATCTTGCAATTTTTTTTTTTTGCAAATTGAAGCTTTCTGGCAACTCTACTTTGAATACATCTATGAGCATCATTTTTCTAGTAGTTTGTGTGTTAGAAACACAATGTGTTTCTATGACACATTTTGGTCATTTTGAATCATTTCATTGTTATCATGTCTATTATAGTGATCTGTGTTTGATCTTTGATGTTACCATTGTAATTGTTTTTGGGTGCTGTTCTGCAAGCACTCCAAAGAGAACTGAATCCTTAAATGTTATGTGTGCTCTGACTGCTTCCCTAACCAGCTGTTCCTATATCTCTCTCCTCCGCCTTTGACTTTACTTTACTCTGAGACACAATGTTGAAATTAGGCCAATTAATAGCCCTGCAACGGCCTTTAAGTGTTCCAGAGAAAGTAAGAGTCAATCTACATATTAAACTTCACTGTTGTTTTATTTTAAAAAATTGTCACAGCCATCCAATTCTTTAGCCACCAGTACTGACTCTAATCACACAGTAACCATCAACATTATGGCAAGACCCTCTACCAGCAAAAAGATTACAAACCACCAGAGGTTCAGATAATGGTCAGTATTTCTTAACAATAAATAATTTTTAAATTAATATACATTTTTAAGATATAATACTATCATTCACTTAAGAGGCTATGGTAAAGGATAAATATAACTTCATGTTATGAAGGACAAGGAAACCACAAAAATCATGTGATTTACTTTATTGCAATATTGTTTTATTATGATGGTCTAGAACCAAATATTTCTGAAATATGCCTGTAATCCTGTCTGGTTTAAATACTAGAATAGCAGTTTTGTTTTGTGAGAAAAACAATCATTGTGCTGAATAAGTCACTGTGAATTTAACATTGAGAATCTCATACTTAGATCAACCATGATATCCTACCCCAAACAATATTTAATGAAGAGTTTTCATTCAATCTGATGGTAATAATAATTAACTTTCCAGGCCAGTTATTATTGCCCTCTCTCTAGTACATACTGGCTATGTACTAGATATTATTGCCCCCTGAGGGAAAGAAAATATTTCCATGGAAACCCCCCCCCCTATTTTTTTTTTGAAGAAAAGGCTTCAAACTAGTAGTCATTTAATACTATTCTTATGGCAAAATAGCTCTAATGAAACTTCAGCCACTAGGGCCATTTCCTTTAGTTAGGTTTTTGTTTGTTTTTTTTTTTATTCCCTATTCACTAGATTATTAACATGTGGCCCAAAGAAACAAGTTCCATAAGAATCCATCAATATACATTGATATTTCAATAACTTCATAAGAGTTAATGGAAGATAATGATTCTTCCAAGTTATAGACAATCTATAAATTCCTTGACATGCATATATCAAAGAATGTAAACTCTGGGCTTTACAAGAAAATGTTCATGAATTAACTTTTGCTAAATATCTTGATCCTCTGGTGATAAGCTTTATGGAATTGGGCCTATCTGATCTTAGCTATGTTGTTCTTGAGCAAGGGATATACATTCTACTGCTGGGCCCATAACTGGAGAATTTCCAGTAAAAGTTGCAAGAGTTTAAGCTGAGTTGGCATTGACAGGGAACTCAGAGTTAATTCCTCATCACATTGAAGTTACTCCTGAGTTAAACTTGACTTGATGCCTGATCATATAGTACATAAAGTATTGGTGTTAGGAGAATAAATTGTAAGAATGGGATGGAAGACAAAGCCAGATAAAGATGAGAAGGGAAGATATCAAAAAGAAGAAAAACAGAGAGATAGAGAAAAAAAGAGAAATAAAAGAGTAAGAGAAATTAGACTCAATATTGAAATTAAAAAGAATTTTTTTTAAATTTAATGAAATTAATGAAAACAACTTTTAAATAATAACTAGTATTTCAGTGTCCTGATTTATAACTAGCATTTATATTTACATATAACTAATTTTTATTGCACTTTAAATATATCATCATCTCATCTGATTCTTACAGCAATCCTATGAAGGAGATGCTGTTATTTGAGAGCTAAGGAAACAGAAAATTAGAAAGCAGCTAAATGATTTGACAGGGTCATGAGTATCTAAAGTAGGATTTGACCTTAGGCCTTCCAAAGCCAAGGTCCACCATGTCCTATATACTCTACCACCTGTGCCAGCCACTGTGCAAGAGATTGATATTAAAGACAAAAATAAACAGGTCTCACCCTCAAAATGTTGACATTACACTAAGAGAATATATTATGTACATAACTAAGCAAACATAAAGTTCATTCAAAGTAAAGAATGTAGTTTCAAGAGAAAGATTGCTGATAACTGGAGGGATCAGGAAAAGCCAGATTTAGGAGGTAGCACTGGGCTGAGCTTTGGAGCAAGTTCATGATGCTACAAAGATGAGAATCCCTCCATGAAAAGAATCTATACAGTCTAATAACAGCAGAAATACTAATGAGTATTTTTTAAAAATTTGTTCTTGTTGTTAGCCTTCTCTTCGCTGCTTATAAGAGAATAGGATCAAAGATTTAAATCTGGGAATTCATTTTACAGATGAGGAAACTGACATCAAAGATTAAGTGATTAGTCCAAGATATAACTCTCTGGATCAAAAATTCACCCCATATTTTTCATTGTAAAATGCTGGATCCTGTTTCTCTGACATCATTTCAAAAAGCTACTCTCCAGTTTCCATTCACTGAGACATGGGATTTTATATGGTTTTAATTCTTAGGCAGAAAAGATTAATTTTTAAGCAGTTAGATGGTGCAGTGGGTAGAATATGAGCTTTAGACACAGAGCTTTTGTGAACCTGAACAAATGACTCTGTCGGCTACTTCCCTCAAAGATAAAATAATTGCACTTAGGTCTCAAAGTTGTGGTTTAAGGATCTAATTAGTTGTGTACAATACTTACACATAGTAAGCACTATATAAATAGTAATTATAAGTAATACTTAAACAGTGGTAAGGTCTATATAAATGTTTTTGTTGTTCAGTCATTTCTGCTGTATCTCACTGTTTGTGAAACTATTTGGGATTTTCTTAGCATAGATACTGGAGTAGTTTGTCATTTCCTTTTCCAGCTCATTTTATAGGTGAGAAAACAGAGGCAAACTGTTACCTCTTCCTCCCTTCCCTCTTCTCTCCCCCCCCCCAGTCATATAGCTAGTAAATTTCTGAAACCCAGTTTGAATTTAGGAAGGTGAGTCTTTCTGACTCCTACTTGCTCTTATGTAAACATTAAGTATTATTATGTAATGTGTTCTTAATTAATAATATTAAGTATATATTAATAATATATATAAAGCATAATTTAAGTATTATTATTATTAATTCACAACACAAACATAAATAAAATAACTTATTTATGGCAATAACAACTAAAGTTATTTTAACTTTAGTTATTTAGTGAATTGCCACAGAATAAGCGATATCTGTACAGTCATATAACGACACAAAGAAACACAGGATCTCAGTTCCCATGCCCAGGGAAAATAATTAGTCATTTCTAAATGAAGGATAGCCTGCTGAAAGCTTGACAAACAACATATGTTATTAAATATATCAATGAATTTTAAAGTCATTTGTATTATCCTATATGCATTGTAATTCCATAAAGCTTAGAAATCAACTAAGTTTCTTTTGTCAGTGTTGACTACTGTTAAAATAAGGTAAATGGGGGCACAAAGTTCTAAACACAGTCAATTCATTAGCAAAGCTCGACTATACCAATAAATAGGATTTCAGTTTCCTCAATAAGCTGAGACTCTGAATGGAGAGGGCAGTTTTCTTTTATAGGTTTTGGGGAGTACAGAAAAAAAACCTGGTAGGTGACATCACAGCATAGCTGAAGAGCAGGGAAGAAGATGACTGATTGGAAGTTTGGTAATGGGGGGCTAACAATAACCTTCTCATCCCTTCTCTGTAACTAATAAGTGTTCATTGTTTGAGTCACCTACAAGATAGGAGTCTTGGATAGGAAATCAGACAACCTTGAAGAATTATTTGAGAGTGTAATGATTTTAGGCCTGACTCACATAGTTCACTTGCAAGTCCCAAGATCAGGTAATTCTTTGAGGCAAGAATAGATTAGTGATTACAAAGAAACTGCATTTCTTTATTTTTATTTAATTTATGGAATAAAACATGCTTTTCTATAATAGTACAATAAAAAATTGTTGCACAATTAACTCAAAATCTGCTATGCACAACTTTCAAATATACAACAAAATTATCACATAATTTCTTTTTTTAAAACTTTTCTTTCTTTCTTTCTACCCTTTCTTAGAGATGGCTACCATTACACACACACACACACACACACACACACACACACGCACGCACACTTAAAGATGTAAAATTATTCTATGCATACTTCTATTTCCAGTTCTTTCTTATCTGAAACATCTTTAAAAAACTGTCCAATTTGTAAGAATATAAGAACTGGGTTTCTAAAATTAACACTTTCTGGACCAGCTGCATCTCTCAACTAAATTCAGAGACAAAGAGTCATTACTTAAGTAGTTACAGACCAAAGCCAGTTAACTATCAGTAGGATCAATATGAAAATGATACAAAATCAATATCAATCATTTTATTTACCCTTCTTGAAGACTGTCTCCTCCCTTGGTTTCTGTGCCAGCTCTTTCTTGACTCTTGGACTGCCTATTTCATTGTTCTTTCTTAGCCTCCTTAAATTGCTCACTATTGGTGTCTTGTAAATCTGGTATGCTTCTATTCTCCCTCAGGGATCCCACATCAGCTCTAATGGATTCAACTATTTTCATGAGGCTGATCATACACAGCCTTGTATGTAACTACCTTGAGTCAGTCCTATAACACAAATGGCCTTCAAGGCATTTCTGCCAACATATTATATTAGCTTCTCAAATTCTTTCTTTCTTTCTTTTTTTTTTTGCTGAGGCAATTGGGTTTAAGTGACTTGCCCAGGGTCACACAGCTAGGGAATGTTAAGTGTCTGAGACCAGATTTGAACTCAGGTCCTTCTGACTTCAAGGCTGGTGCTCTATCTACTGCACCACCTAGCTGCCCTTAGCTTCTCAAATTCAAGATTTCTCAAATGGAAGTCATTTTAAAAAATGACATTTCTCCAACTTTCCACTTTTAACTGAAGGGTTACCCAAATTTCATGTTCAGTCCTTGGAGTCATCATTAAGTTTCCCTTCTCCTTATACTCCGATCTCTAAACAATTGTTAAGTCTTATCTATTTTACTTCTACCTCATATAAAATCCACAAAATAGCAACAGTTTTGCTCTAGAGGGAGACATATTTAGTAGGGATTATCAACATATATAAGCAAATGCATAAATATGTATTAAAATGCACATATATGAGATGAGAGACATATACAAGTAGATAGCTAGGTGGTGTAGTAGATAAAGTGCTTAGGCTAGTGTCAGGAAGACCTATGTTTAAAAATGGCATCAGATACTTAATAGGTACATGACCCTGAGCAAGTCACTTAATCCTATTTGCCTCAGTTTCCTCAAATATAAAATGAGATGGATGAGAAAAAAGCAAATAACTTTAGCATCTCTCCCAAGTAAACCCAAAGACATATTCTATATATCCTGAGCACAAATGCATGCATGCATGCTTTTACACACATGAAAAACAGTGCAATTTAATATATAGAGAGTCTGCATTGTAAAGAAAAAGGCCTGAGTTCAAGTTCTGACTTTTGATACATATTGGCTATATAACTATGAGTAACTCACTTCTCAGTGGTCTAGGTATCTTTTTATTCAACAAGCATTTATTAAGTACCTACCATGTGTTACGCATCTTGCTAAATGCTGGGGATATAAAGATATGCTAAGAAAAGTCTTCTCAAAGAGCTGGGATTTTGAGAGGGTAGACCATATAGAAATAACTACATAAGAACAAGATATAGATGTAGGCAGATATGAATACATTATATATATATATATATATGTACATATATATATATATATATATATGAGATAATGAGTAGAAGGAAGACATGAGGATTAAGATGGAGTAGGAAAAGGCTTCTTGTAAAAGGCAAGATTTTAGCTGGAACATGATGGAAGCCATGGAAGCTATAAAGTACAGAGGGGATGTTGACTTGTCCTAGTATAATTTTCCTACATTGATTAAATCACATTTCTAATCCTGCCACATCCCACACAAAATATAATGATCAACCAATAACAACAACCATAAATATTTATACTAATAAACTAAAAATGTTATTAGAATAATAATATTTTCATCATATGAGAATTATTTTAATGCTAATTTATCAAAAGTTAGTTTTAGTTAAGTATCATTGATAGTCAGTAAAAACTGAATTAGAATACTGCCTTAGACCTTTACATATATGTGATCCTGGGTCTTACTAGATATGTGACCACTTAATTTCTTTCAGTCTCAGTTTCTTCATCTGTAAAAAATATATAATAATAGCACTGACTTTACTGGTCTATTGTGAAGTTCAAATGAGATACTTATAAAATGCTTGGTCAATTTTAAAATGCCTTATAAAAGTTATTATAATTGTGATACTTAGTGCTGGGGAAGAGGGTATTACTGATACCAAGAGAGATGCTAGATGGATGTCAAGAGGGATAAGAGAGACAAGAAAGATCAAAGGTCAAGTTCCTGAAGTCTCCTTGCTACATTCAGTCAAATTAGGTTATATATCCTTAGTCACGTCAGTTCTTATAATTCACCTTTGGGGACAAGGTCAAATGCTTATTTGGATGGGAAGTCCTGACAGCAATGATTTAGTTTGGAATGGAGGAATTTAGTTTGGAATTAGTTTGGAATGCAGACCACTGCATGTCTCTCTGGGAAACACAATTTATTGTCAAGAGTGTGCTATTAATCAGTGATGGAAAGTTGCCCTCTCAATACTGTTACCCAATTAGAGAAATATTTCCCAATTGACTGAAGATAGGTAGGGGATTGATGGTCATTTCATTGACACCTCCCCATTAAAAAAAAACCCTAAAAAGTATCAGTTGCCAACTATATTAACAAAGATGGAAGGAGCTTAGGAAACACTTTTAAGATTACATTAACTTTAACAAGGAAATTGAGTATATTACATAATACTGCCATTCTATCAATCTCCCCTTCCTACACACTATAAAAACCATATTTAACACATTAGTGAATATGAACTAACAATTGAGAGAGAAGGCCAAAAAAATTCAATTATTATGTTTGTCTTTACAATGTGACCATCAGAAGTTTCCCAAATACAGAATACGGCTGTAATAATAGAAAAGCATTTTTTTATTTATACATCTATATGAAGAAAGGGCTCAGATTCGATCTGAATATCTTTATTTTTCTAGATTATCTAAATCTATTCATTTAGATACTTATTAAAATTAACTTTTGATAAATTAGCATAAAATAATTCACATGTGATAAAAATATTATTTTAATAATATTTTAGTTCATCATAAAACATCATAAATGTTTATAGTTGTCATTGATTGGCTGATTGTTATATTTTTGTGTGGAATGTGGCAGGACTAGAAATGTGATTTAATTAATGTAGGGAATTTCACTAGGGCAAGTCAACATCTCCTCACCTTATACCTTCCCTGGCTTCCTTCAAATCCCAGCTAAGATCCTGCCTTTTACAAGAAGCCTTAGCTCTAGATTCTAGAGTGTCAAAGTAAAAAAAAAAATAAATCATAAACACCAAAAAAAAATCATAAACACCAAAGCTGGAAGTTGGGTTCTTAGTTCCAATGTTACTATTGCCTTTTGACTATATTTCCCAATCTCTGCACTATAAGTAATCAGAAAGTTTCCTCTTCACACTGAGATTAGAACTTGTTACAGAATATCAGTATATAATTCAAAATCCATATGATGATTGTATCAGTGCAAGCCCATGAGAATTAGGCTCCTTAGTTAGTCCAGTATAATATTACAAAAAATGAGGGACATACGTGAATTGAAAATTCATCTAATTATAACAGAAGATATTTATGTAGTTGTTTTAAATTTATTTTTTCTAATAACTTTAGAAAATTGAACTTAATAAAATTTAATGTTAAAAATGACATGTATGTAGATATGAACGTTTCCTTTCTAACTCATAAAGGCAATATCTAGTTAAAATCTCCTCCACATCTTTCACATAATTAGAAAATTTGGGGGGGAGGATTGTTGAATAGAAGAAAAGTTGAAGATTTTACTTTTAAGATTTTTTTTTCAATAGTCATGCTATTGGTTGGGACTTTATTGGTCCCTATATTCTCTTTTCAAATGAATTCACCTGGAATTCACATCATCATAAATCCTTTTGAGAATATAAACTTCCTTTTAAAAATTCTAGCATAGTATTTCTAAGGTCATTTTGGCATTTAAAACTGTTCACAATCTGGCTGTAGGCTATCTTTTTTAGGTTAATTACACATTCCTTCCTGTTAGTCTACCTCTAGGCAAAATTCTCCCTGTATTAAATTTTCTATCTTCACATATTTACACAGGCTTATCATCATTCCTGGAATGATCGACTCTCCTTTTCTTGGAACCCTTAGCTCTCTTCAAGGTTCAGATAAAGTGCCATCTTCTTAAGAAGACTTTGTTGATTTCTCCAGTTGTAAGTCCCTCTTCCCTACTGTCAAATACTTTGTAATATTATCCAACTAATAAATACTTATTGCATTCAATTGAATTGAATGGTTATGTATTCTGATCTAAAACTGCAGAGAACAAAAATTGAAAATGAAATTTATTGAGTATAAAAACCCTTGAAATTTAATTAGCACATTGACATCAGCCACCTAGGAGTGGTTGAAGACAGTGATTTTTTTTTTTTTCCTGCTGCATGGCTAAGAATTGAAGTCTATGTGACTTTGGAAATCCAAACTTTATATCTATCACAATAATTCTTGCAAATGCCATGCCTTTTCAAATGAAAACCCAGATAACTTTAGCCATATTTCTCTCAATTCCCAGTATACTAAAATGCCCAGTGAAACTCAAGGTGGGCAGTAAAATGAGACCCTTAAGATCTGCTTTCTTGTTTGGTAATTCATAGCTTTTGTACTCTGCCAGTTTGTTTTTCCTCACTGCCTTGTACAGATTTCCCAGAGGGATGGATCGGCTATGTGTTATCTAATCTAAAAGCCATCTTGGTAAATTGAACAGTACCTCTGGGCAGTATTTGGACAAGTTCATACAAATATGAGGAAGCAGATGGGTGATCTGACTTTTCAAAAAGCATGTAGAAGGTCAGTGCTACTAATTATTTTCCATGGATTTGTTTTTACTGTGGAAAAGAGCATAGAAATTAGTTAGCCTACATAAAACAAAACAAAACAAAACAAAAAAAAAACTGTTTTGAACACATAACAAGATAGGGAAACACAGATCATCCAAACCCCTCCTTTTTGTGTGAGAAAAATGAAGCAAAGACATCTTATAAGTAAAAGACATCCAAAGGTTAATGTTTGAAAGGAATGAAAAAAAATTGTATGTTCCCAAGATTGATTTGGAACAGCAAAATTAGACCAAAGGAATGTCCAGATAGAGGAATAACTGTGAATATAGAGCAAAGTTACCCCTGAACTAATATTTATATTCATTGAAAGAAAAAATCATGCCATATGTTAAATTTTTACTGTAAAATCTCAAAATTTCATAGTACTTTAAAGAAAATTTAAAGCAATTTATGATGTGTAATTACACACAGAAACATTCAAGGCTTACAAAATTTCAATTAGAACCTTGGAACTGCTAATTTTTTTTCTTTTTCCTTGAGGTTGTTTATGCAATCACTGTTTTTAACCTCACAAAAATTCATAAGTTACAAAAGACTCACAAAAACCTATAAACAGTTGCAGAAAATACATAAAGCACTCCAATAGTTCATCAGCTCCATTCCATTTCTCCATCACTCTCACCCCTACCATATTTGATTGAATTTGTAACTGTTTTGAGGGCAATCGATCTTTTACTATTTTAGTGAGTCATTCTTTCACTCAAAAATCCTATATAGTTTCTCCAGAACTTTTAATACCATCCTATGATTTAGATAACTAGGTGACACAGTGAAGTGAAGACTCACATCTTCCTGAGTTCAAATCTGTCCTCAGACCCTTAGCTATGTGGGCCTGGGCAAATCACTTAACCCTGTTTGCCTCAACTGTAACATGAGCTAGAGAAGAAAATGGAAAACCACTTTAGTTCCTGTGTCAAGAAAACCCCAAATTGCATTGGTTCTGACTGAAAAAATGAACAACAAATGAATTAGACAGAAAATGGGGCACTCCTGAATAAATTATGCCATTCCTCTTAGAATTTCACTGCCTAAGTTCACTAGTTTTACTCTCCCAAGTAGGTTACTATACAGTAAATTAGACACTTTTTTCTTAGCTTAAGGCCAAATCCACAAACTTTGAAATTTGGGCACTATCAGAAAAGAGGTTTCCTGCAAGGCAACTGCAAAAGCTTCATTTCTCAGAATAAGATGAAATTCTAGAATTATATTTCTCAGAAAATTAAAAAATCCTTTTCTTCATAGGAGTCTGAGTTTGGGGAACAATATTCAAGAACTACCCATGTGATCAATGAGGCACATATTTTTCTGCCCTTGCTATGTACTTCTATAGGAAATCAAACAGTGTCCTGTTAGTTGGCATCTCTTGATCTGGAAATGTCTACTCTTAAGGTTTTTCAGATTGCATATAACACTTATCTATCTCTGACCAAGATATTTCTTCAACAACTTGTTGCCATGTGTCTGCCAGTGTAGGAAATCTACAAGTTGCTATCAACTCTACCTCAAGTGAGGAAATCAAACATGGGCACAGAGTGTCCCTCTTCACTCTCTACTTCCTCAAACCCAGAGAGCTCTGTACTGTACTTCTGTATGCTAGTCTATCTTCCCAAAGTCTAAGAAAGAACTGGGGAGTATGTAGGCTGATTAATTCTTTTATCTACCAGAATGAATAATCTCTAATAACTAAGGAACACCTTCTACTTTTAAACTAATTAACAATTGTTAAGCTTACATTTGATGTACATGCTATATAAGAAGACTACAAGTTTGATACTGAATTTGACTAGTTTCAGATATTTTCTAGCTGTGTGACACTGACCAACTTACTTAACTCTGCCTCCTCTTCCCCAAAAAATGAGAAAGAAAAAAGAAAAAAAAAACTAAATACAGGCCAAATACCTCTACTTTTTCTTTGTATACTCTAAATTCTACAGATCACATGCATTCAGTGGTATGCTAGTAAATTTTTAACAAGTGGCTTTCCAGCAGGAAAATGTACATAAAGACACACATTAAGTACAATTTGCATTACTAATGTTTTCTCTATCATGTTCTTAAATATAGATATCAACAAAACAGTAAATCAAGTCCTGATTTGTAGCTTGTGGATTTCTGAAGGGTAAATGTTCACAATGAAAATTTAACAATTTTCACTCAAAAGGCAGTTTTGCCTGGTTGCAGTATACGTCTGAATATATTCCTTCTCCATGCCCAATTCATTCTTTCTCCAAAAATCTCAAGATCTTCCTAAATACTCCCCATTATATCTTCAGATTCTTTCTCACATGTTTCTTTTTGCCTCCTCAAATTAACTAAAACTTTTCAGGTAAAAATTATTTCCTTCAACCTCCTCCAATTGAGGCCATTTATTACACTTTTCTTAACACAGTATAGTTGACCATTCATTCCACTTTTCTTACTAGGTAAATAGTACTAGGAGAAGGAAGGGTTGACTTACTTGATTTTTTTCCTATTACTTTCTAAATAATTTTATATCATCGTCCCTCAAAACAACAACTACAAAACATTATATTTCATAATTTAGGCTCAATATAAAATCTTCTACCTTTTCTTGTTGCTGTCATTTATTGATCACCTACATATTATTCTTCTTCCCTTTTTTGGAGGAAATTGGGGTTTAGTGACTTGTGCAGGGTCACACAATTAGTAAGTGTCTGAGGGCAGGTTTGAACTTATAAAGTTAGTTACTTAATCCAGGCTTGGCATTCTATCCATTGCACCACATACCTTCCCCTTCTTTCTCTTACTCTGGCTTTAATTGCTCCTTTAATATTGTCTTTCTTTGGGGATGGAATATAGAGAAATAACTTGGTTTGCCATTTAGGTTTGACTGTGTGTGTAATGAAGGAATCAGCTTATAATTTTTTTTTTAAATTTCAGCAGCTATGAACTATGGATCAGGCAGTTAATTCACTGTCTTCTACACTAGAACTCTCTATCTCTTTAAGCTTTAGCCAGTTATGATCTGCTAATCTTCAACTTGGGCCCATCCCTATATATTTTCTCAACTTTTGTTTTTGGACCATCTAGTCATGAAATCAAAATGGTTTCATCCATTCTAAACCTATGCTGCATTTTTTCAGATCAAAGCTTCTTAGAAATCTGTCTATTCAACACTCACTGAATCATTATCTTATTATCATGATTATTACATGTCTTTCTGTCACTCCTTAAGTAGCCAAACAGCATACCCCACCTCACCTCTTCAAAACCTGCTTCTTTTCCTTCCCATACACTTCCTAATACCTATTTTATTGAGATCAATATTTCTAGTGTGATGTCCCTCAGCTGCCTTTGGCCATATGTCAATTCTTTCCAGTATCTTAATTAATTGCAATCCCTTTCCCTCTGTGCTTACTGTAGCCTTCTATCTATGCCTTTGATCAGATCCCCTCACACTTCCTCTAAATTCTTAATCTAGCAATCATTTTCTCTACTTTTTTCTATCTCTATCTCTCTTTCTTTGTCTCTGTCTCTGTATCTTCTCTCTTTCTGTCTCTGTCTCTCTTACAAATTTATCCTCTTCATTTCTATTAGCTTCTTGTTTACAAACACATTCAGGTTTACTTAATGCTAAAACAAAATATTCTTTTTATTTATGCTCATAAAATTTGCAGATGAGCTGAAGCTGGAAAGGATAGCAAACCCATTGTGTGACAATTAGGATCAAAAAATATATTGACAACATGTTAGAACAATAAACTAAAGCTAATATGATGAAACAATATACAAAATATAAATTCTTGAATTACTCAAAAATATTTCACAAATATAAGATAATTGAATGGTTTCTACACAATAGTTTGTGTGGAAAAGCCCTGAAAATTTTCTGGATCCTAAGTTCAAGAAGAGTAAACCTTGTGATTTGGAAGCCAAAAATGTTTTTTAGAGAATTCATTGAGAGATACATAATGTTTCAAATGAGAGGGATGATAGTCAAACTGTACTTTTCTTTGGTCAGATCAGAAATTTAAAGTTTAAGATTGCACTAAGGCTTTGAGGACACCCTGAAGTGTGTTCATTTATGGAAAGACATTGATAATCTGGAGAAGCTTCAAAGGAAAGTAGCCAGGATTAACAAGGGCCTTGAGATCCTGTCAAGTGAGCATTATTTAAAGGAGTTAAAATATTTAGCCTAATGAAAATTTTTAACTTCTGAGACATCACTCTTGTAATTCTTCTCTTGCCTAGTTGCTGTACTCTTCCTCAGTGAATCTCATACTTGGCACATCTTCTTGACAATTGGATGTATGTAGTGCTCAAAGTTCAGTCCACAACTTCAATATAATCTCTTTGCGTCTATCTTCTCTGTATATACTCTTCCCCTCAATAATTTTCCAGTTGTTTTGTTTCATCCATAACTTCCATATAGTTAACTTCCAAATTTTTATCTCTGGGCCAGGCATCTATCTAGAGAACTTATATTCTCAGTACTTTGAACCCAAAAAATTTGGCCTTGAACCTAATCCTCTTAACTCTGACAAATATGCTATTATTAATGAGCTAAATCTCAATCTTTTTTCTCCCTCACTTCTAGTACCCATCTTTCTTCCCATTAGTACAAGTCCTCATTACCATCTGCCCAGTTCTAAAACCATTTCACCACCTCCAATTCTTCCCTCCCTCCAATCTCTCTTTCACTAGTCTTCTTGTTGCATTAGTTCTCACCATGCCAGATTTCTGTTCAATGCTCTTTAGTGATGGGCTACTGATAAGATAAGATACAGCATCTTCTTGGATCAAATATGCCCTCATACACTTACTAGATGTGTGATTCTGGGCAATTCTCTTAATTCTCTTTGTCTCAGCTTTGTTACCTATAAAATGAGTTAGAGAAAGAAATGACAAACTGCTCTAGTGTCATTGCCAAGAAGATCCCAAATGGACTAATGAAGAGTCAGACATGACTAAAACTACTGAACAGCAACACTGATTATCAAAGTACAACTATTTCAGTCTGACATTTTGAGGTTTCTACATCCTTTTCCTGACATCATGTGGGTGATGTCAATTTGTGAGTGGATAGGATTTAAATGCTATGCCAGTGGAACAAGACTTCTAATAGATGGTACCAAATTTAAAAACACAATAAAAGAAAAGAAATTTAATTTTGGCCCAATGATTTTTTGTTGTCTGAGGACCCACTTTTTTAAGTTTGTAAAAGTTTGTAAAATGGTGATTTATCTTTCATAATTTAATTGTCCATGAGAAAATGGGATATTCAATAAAAAAAGAAATTCCAAACATTTGACACTGACAATTCTTTCATTCTTCCCAATCCTACTTCCACATATAATTTTTTCTTACTCTATCACTAACTTCACTACTAGCTTTTTTCACTTTTTTCTGGATTGTACCAGGACAGGAATGTGCTAGTCATTTTTTTACAAGTAGTTCTCAAAAGTTCAACAACACACTTTTATCTTTTACCTTAATTATTAAAAATTTCTCCATCAGTTTCACAAGTCTAGACTAGAATCTACCTTGCTAGCAACCTATTTTTATATGGACAATAAGTTAAGGATGTTTTTTTTTACATTTTTAATACAATAAAACTTTATTTTAAAATTTAAAAACCATTTCAAAACCTGGGCTGGGCAAGATCATTTCAGAGAGGCTTGGAGAGACTTGCATAAACTGATGCTGAGTGAAATGAGCAGAACCAGGAGATCATTTTACGCGGCAACAAGAAGACTATATGATTATCAATTCTGATGGCCATGGCTCTCTTCAACCATGAAATGTTTCAAATCAGTTCCAATTGTTCAGTGAAGAAAGCCATATACACTCAGAGAGAGGGATATGAAATGTGGACCACAATATAACATTTTCATGCTCTCTATTGATGTTTGCTTGCATTGTTTCCTTTCTCTGATTTTTTTCTTGTAGATACGATTTTTCTTGCACAACAATGATAAGTGTGGAAATATGTATACATATATTCGATTTGTCAAGTATTTTAACATAATTAACATATAGTGGATTTCCTGCTATCTAGGGGAGGGGTGGGGAGTAGGGGGGAAAAATTTGTAACAGAAAGCTTTGTAAGGGTTAATGTTGAAGAATTACCCATACATATGTTTTGCAAATAAAAAGTTTTAATAATTAAAAAAAATAGGCTGAACAATATCCCAGAGAGACTAAGGCTGGAGTCTCTAAATAAATTTTGAAATATGAAAAAAAAATCTAGCCTAGGCAAAAACAAGTATCAGGTGGAATTGGCCTGTGTGGGCAATGTATAACATTTGCTGAATTATGAGAAGTAAATGATAGCCCTAAAAATTTAACAATCAGCTGGGCTCTCTATAACTGGTTCAAAATGGCCCGAGAATACCCCTGCATTAAAGTGGGATTAAATAATTTCTTAGGGGGCAGCTAGGTAGTGAACTGGATAGAGCACCAGCCCCGAAGTCAGGAGGACCTAAGTTCAAATCTGGTCTCAGACACTTAACACTGTGTGACCCTAGGCAAGTCACTTAATCCCAATTGTCTCAGCAAAATAATAATAATAATAATAATTTGTTATGATCTTTACAGCTCAAAAATCATAGAATCTTAGAATTAGACTCTATCTTAATGGTTCTCTAATGCACTGGAAACATGAAACCATTCTATGACAGCCAGTTTTTGAGAACTCCAACAACAGTGAGGTGGGTGAATAGAATGCCTGACCTAGAAAGATTCATCTTCATGAGTTCAAATCTAGCCTCAAATAGTTTTTAACCATGTGACCTTGGGCTAGTCACTAAATCTCTTTGCTTCTTCATCTGTAAACTGGAAAAGGAATGGCAAGTCCCTTCAGCATCCTTGCCAAAAAAGCTTAAATATGGTCACAAAGAGTTGGACACAACTGAAATTAATAAACAGTTTATCGGATAATTTCCTCCAAAAACAATTACGGGCATTGTATGCAACTCAAGGGGAAAGCTTATTCCCTTTCCCACTTTGTATGCTGAGAGCCAAGCATAGTGGCTGGACCATAGCAGACACATAATAAATAATTTTTGGTTGAATGATTGCAGAACTATTATTGGGCAATGACACCAAAGGCAAATTTCTTTTTCCATTTATTCCTAAAACCAGATGAGTCTTTGCCAGCTTTCTTGCTGAAAGAGCTCATGAGCACTGGAGACTTTAGTGTCCCACCTAGTCAATGAACCCAATAAAATAATTCAGAACCCTGACATGTGCTTTTGATATGTTTGTTTTGATTAAGACCATGGCTGTTATGTTATATCCCCAAAGCTCTATAGGATTGACCTACCCCTAGAAAGGCAGCATGGTGAAACTTCTGCTCAGTATCTTTGAAACCTTTTAGTTGTTGTAATGCTTCATTGTTTTTCTTCTCTCAAGGTTTTAGAATTTTCCATAAAGAAAGACAGAGTTATGAAAGCTGAATGGCGTAGTGGATAGAGTGCTGGCCCTGAAATCAGGAGGACCTGAGTTCAAATCCAACCTCAGACACTTAATACTTCCTAGCTGTGTGACCCTGGGCAAGTCACTTACCCCCAATTGCCTCAGCAAAAAAACAAAAGAAAGACAGTTTTAGAAGTAAAGGAAATAACATGGTTCAATCACTTCATTTTATTGATCAGATTAATTAAAGCTAAAACAAATCTTAGATGAAATAGCCTGGTTCAATCACTTCATTCTATTCCTCTGATTAAAGCTAAAATGAATCTTAGATAGCATGTATTGCAAACTTTGTTTAAACCAGTATAGACATAGTTTATGTTGCTTGCTCAAGATCTTTCAGATGCCATTAATTAATGGTAAAGCAGGGCCCTCTGCTTTTTTTCCCCTATATTTCTGTAACTTCCATTTTTTTTTTTCTTTCTTTAATCACAGTGCTTCCACATACTGTCAAATGGAACCATCATTTTGTTAACCTAAGAGGTACTGGAGGAAAGTCATTTTCTTAACTACTTCATATATTTAGTTTAGTTGTGAATATTTAAAAAAGTTTTGAGTTGAGAGAAAATAGTTGAAAATACTCATTGGCAATAAGAGAAAAATACCCCATCACTTTTTATCATTTTGCTTACGTTTAAATATATACTCAGAACTCTGAATATGGAAAACTTATGGAGATTCAGGTTCTCGAGGACTCTATAAGATGCTATTTACTATGAGGGTATTTTAAGTCCTGATTCCATGGTCATGAATTAGAAGAACTCTTCAATGATTTTCTTATATGATAACCTAGATTTCTGCAGATAGAACTTTAGAGGTCGTGCAGTACAGCCTATCACACAATGCAAGAAAATTCTGCTAGATGGTATGATTGGGAAGTGGGGAATTCAAATCAAGAAATATTGTGCTTAATAGAATCATACTATATACCTAGCAAAGATAGCTAATTTTCAATGAGTAGGAGAACATTGAAATGCATTTAACATAGATACTATATTAAACATAATTACATTTCTTTTTATAATAACTTTTGAATAGCATTGTGAATGTCTAAAATTTACTAGTTCATATAATTCTGATAAATGCTAGGTGTCTAAGTGTTACACACATATGCACACATACAAAAAGAGAGAGAGAGAGAGAAAGAGAGAGAGAGAGAGAGAGAGAGAGAGAGAGAGAGAGAGAGAGAGAGAGAGAGAG
>JAJPUD010000086.1:322104-387749 GCA_023553655.1 Myrmecobius fasciatus
AAAAAAAAAAAAGAAATGAGGCCTTTATCAGAAATACTGGCTGAAAAGATATTTCCCAGATTTGTACTTCCTTTTAAACTTGTTTCTGATGGGTTTGTTTGTGCAAAATCTTTTTAATTTAATGTAATCAGAGTTGTCCATTTTACCTGTAATAATGTCATAAACATCTGATAGGTATCCCTTGTTCGATTAATTTGTTTATGGTATAATCATTTATCCATTTTGACCTTATTTTGGTATGGGGTGTGAGATGTAGAGCTATGACAGATTTCTGTCATTGTTTTCCAGTTTTCCCAGCAATTTTTGTCAAATGATGAGTTCTTATTCCAGAAGCTGGAATTTGGGAGTTTATCAAATACTAGATTGCTATAGGCTTTGATTATTGTGTCATGTATATCCATTCTATTCCCTGATCCACCACTCTATTTTTATCCAGTACCAAATGGTTTTGATGTCTGCTGCTTTATAATATAGTTTGAGGTTTGGTACTGGTAAGTCACCATCATTTGTATTTTTTTTTCATTAATTATTTTGATATTTTTGACCTTTTGTTCTTCTAGATGAATTTTATTATTATTTTTTCTAGTTCTATAAAATTTTTTTTTGGCAGTTTGATTGGTATGGCACTGAAAAAGTAGACCAATTTGTGCAGAATTGTCATTTTTATTATATCAGCTTGGCCCAATCATGAACAATTGATATTTATCAAATCGTTTAAATCTGATTTTATTTGTGTGATAAGTGTTTTGTAATTGTGTTCATAAAGTTCTTGGGTTTTTCTTGGCAATTAGATCCCCAGTATTTTATTTTATCTACAACAATTTTAAATGGAATTTCTCTATCTCTTGTTGATGGATCTTGTCAGTAATATATAGAGATTCTGGTGATTGTGTGGGTTTATTTTATATCCTGCAATGTTGCTAAAGCTGTGAATTATTTCTGTTAGGTTATTAAATGATTTTCTAGATTTCTCTAATTACATCACCATATCATCTGCAAAGAGTGATAATTTTATTTCCTCATTGACTATTCTAATTCCTTTAATTTCTTTTTTTCCTTATTGCTAAAGCCAACATTTCTCTATTACAAATAATATTTGCTGTAGGTTTTAGATAGATAGTGCTTATTATTCTTCAACAATTATAAATGTTAATAACCCTCTAGGTTAAACCATTGGCTGAGATTACAGGATTATAGATATTCTCTCTTTCATGTTACTCATCTTCCACTGGCTTCCAGGGACATTTCTACTTTAATAATTCAAAGCTCAGAGGGTCTCAGGCCCTGGTTGAGTTTAGGAGATTTAACAAATTAGTCCTATTGGTACCAGTTACTAAATATTGTCTGAATCTTGGTTTCTATGGAAAAAATAGAATTCAAGCTTCAAGCATTTAATTTGCTAATAAACTTGCAACACAATCTGTTTTAAATTGGAGTTTATTTGTTCTAAATATGAAAAGATGAATAGAAATGACTTTGGGTTTAACTTATATTGGATTATCTGTGCTAATTCTCTCTATAGATATTGATAATTTATAGTAACCTGCATATGGGCATTTTCAGAAATATCAAGAGCTGAAAGAGATGCCATAGGTCATTTAATTTAACTCCTTCATTTTTTAAATAAATAGAGGCTGGGTCAGGACAAATAACTTGTGTCAAAGGCAGGATTTGAACATAGGTTCACTGACTCTAAAGATGATGCTTTTCCCACCATATCAAACGGCCTTCTAATCCCATAGAATTGTAAGTTTTCTTAATCTATCTACCTAGCTACCTCTTCCTTTTCCCTCTCTCTGTCTCTGTCTCTGTCTCTCTCTTTCATCTATCTATATCCATCTATCAGTCTCACTATCCATCTATCCATCCATCTATCAACTGCCTGTCTGTTTGTCTGCCTATAACTATCTATCCATCCTTCACTGTGTCTCCATCCAGCTCTATCCTTTTTCCTTCTCTCTCCCTCCCATCCTATATCTATCCATTATCTATCTAGCAATTTCCTATCATCTATCTTTTTGTCATCTGTTTATTTATCTTCCCATCAATATATCTATCCAATATGATATATAAACATATATAACACGCACATTTTATAAATACTCACAATATGTAACAATAATTATATATTATATAGTGACATAATCTGATCTATTATTAAATCATTAAATATTATTGAATCAATAACATAAATATTATTTATTATATTATTAATTATTACTTATGCATATGTGTATATATAACTTAGAAAACCTCAAAATTCTATATAAACATGATAATGATTATAATTGCTTTTTATCATTACTCTTTTCTCAGATTACCTTTTAGGTTAAATCATTGGCTAATGAAATTTGTTTTTATTTTATTAACTAAACTCTCTTTCAATATAATAAATACCTCACATAATATACCAGATTATTTTCTATAGCTTTTTCATTAAATTTCCAACAAGTAATATTTCATTATCACTAAATCAGAAATGCCTGATACACTAAATTTTTTTAGGTTAAGGAATCTTGGATAAAATCTGTGCCTTTCTAATCTTCACACAGTTGTTATTTTAGAATGCAGAGAGGAAAAGGATAGTGGACTAGAGGGAGAAAGGATAGGAATTAATTTAATGTATCTCAATAATATATTATAATTTGTAAAGACTTCTCATACCAACTCTGAGATAGCATAAGCATTCATATTCATATTTGATAAAAGAAGAAAATAGGTCTAGAAATTAAGTGACTTGGCCATGATCACAGAAGTACAAAAGTGGCAAATTCTTGTTTTTCATTCGCATCTGACTCTCTTTGACCCTCATTTGGGCTTTTCTTAGCAAACATACTGGAGTGCTTTGCCCTTTCCCTATCCAGTTTATTTTACAGATAAGGAAACTGAGGCAAACAGGATTAAGTAATGTGCCTAGGGTCACATAGCTAGTAATGGCTGAAGCCAGATTTAAACTCAGGAGGAAAAGTCTTCCAGATTCCAGACCTGGCACCCCATAAACTATACCACAAAGTGACAAAGGCAGGATTCAACAATAAATCAACGTCTTTCCTTCATTTCCCCAAAGAAGTCCAACTCCAATACCTTATAGTACAGTAGAGATGACCCAACATTCCAGAATCTGTGCTGGAAAGATATAAGCCCTGAGAGATTCCAATGAAGCAGTAAGATAGCCTAGGGTCTTAGAGACCAGCTTAGGTAAATTGGAAATCTTATCCTTGGAAAGTTGATCTCTTGACAGTATATTTTTTGAAGCACAAATCCTGAAGCTTGATTACTATGGTTGAGATGAGCTGCAATCTATATATGTGGAGTGATTACTGAGAAAATCAGGAGTATTATGCAAAACTAAAGTGCTTCTTATACTATTTTAATTAGGTTTACTTTGATTTATAATCAATCACCTTCATGTTTCCTTGTGTCTTTTTCAGGCCAGCATGCTCCACATTATTTATCTGTCTTAGAATTTCCTAGAGGGTTACTTCTAATGCAGTAATAGAAATGAGCTATTTTTAATCATCCCAGCCTGTCTGAAATGATTTTAAACCCAAGTCTAATGTACTCTCACCCCCACAGGGAAGTCTATGATGCTACCAGAAATATGGCAAAATAGCTATGAATGCTTCATTTGCAAAAGTTAAAGCTAAAAATATGCTGATCATGTTAGGCATTTGTCCCTAATGTATAGATGAAAAAAATCACGGTTTCCTTTTCTTATTGCTTTATTTTGTTCTTAACACTGTAATTAAAAGAATTGAACAACCTCGTGAACAGTACAGTTAAATCTGAATACAGTATGGAAGAATGCTTTTCTCTGTAATGAAAACCTTTCTTTTCATATGCTCCTTGCAACTAATTGCTTGCTTGTACTCTTCCAGCACAACTGGTAAGTGTTAAACATTTTTTTTATTTAAAAAGGGAAATTATTTAAAAAAAAGAAAAAGAAGCTGTTAGTAAGGGTCCTTTAGAATCATTCCCCTGTGTGATGATAGCTATATTTATCCACTTGCCTACCTACCTACCTTCCTACCTACTTACTATGGATAGAGCACTGGGTCTGTGTCAAGAGGAACTGAATTCAAATATGACCTCAGACATTTAGTAGGTGTGTGACCCTGGGCAAATGACTTAACCTTGTTTGCCTCAGTTTCCTCATCTGTAAAATGAGCTGGAGAAGGAAATGGTGAACCATTTCAATATATTTTCCCAAAAAATCTCCAATTTAGTCACAAAGAATCAGACATAACTAATTGACAAAAAAACAAATCATCATCTTCATTTTTCATTATATAGCCTTTATAGGTTAATTTGATCTGAGTTTCTTTGGTGTAGCTGCTATTACTTCAAACATTCTTATATCAAATTCATTTCCTTTACTCTTCTCCTTGTGCTGTGGTCTGTGACATGTGAGGCAATTGTGCTGAAGATCTGAGGAATTCTCCTGGGTAAGATTAAAAGAGTTAGCTAATATGTGGTGCCTAGAAGCACAGAAGTCACTCCTGCTCCTCCAGACAAAGCAGACCTAGTTGGTTGAAGGAAATTTAGTTGGGGAGGTGAGGTAGGGAACAAAATAAACTCAAAGAGTCAGTAGAAGCTAGTTATTAGGCCCTGAACCAGTCCAGTATTGTGTCATTGTGGTTGATTTTAAGAGTAATTAATGCCTATTTAACTCCCCTACTTTCTAATATTGCTGTATCTAAGTTTTCTTTCATCTACCTCTGGTACCAACCATTTAATATGAATTTGGACACCTAAATAACAACTTTTTTGCTCTTAATTCCCATAATTTTTGATTGAAATGAACCATTTATTATTTTGTAATAGAGTTTGGGAGGGCATTTCATTTCTGAATGATTTCAGTTGAATTGAGTTTTTCTATCTCATCCATGAGAGTGAACTCTTTTTCACAGCTCTCCATCATTAGGGTTTAAGGATTTTATTCTTTTTTTAAACTTCTAACACAGAATTGCTGCCATTTTCATGGGATTCCATAAGTAAGGCCCTTCCTCCCCCCCATTTGCCTAGAAAGATACCAAAATAAATGTGATAAACAGGGGATTAACTGGGTTGCATCTCAAGGTACAGCTGACAGCTACCTTGACTGTGTAAGAAGCAATATTCCATCTTTTAGGGGGGAATTATTTTTCTCTTATTACTAAAAGCAACAGATTTTAATAGATTGAATTTGATTTTGCCATGAATAACCAATATCATAGAACCAAACAATAAATCCATTTTTTCCTCCCTCTTGGACATGATTTGCTCTATATCGGATTTCAAATGTACTTTGCATATATCTCTGATGTGCTTATGTTCAATTTTTTTATTACATAGTGTATTTCATAATTGTATTATTTGAGTATGTGTCACATTCTCTCTTCCTCATTAAATTGTTAATTCAAATAAGGCAAGAACTACTCAATCTTTAAATCATCACATCTCTCTTAAAGTATCACAGATCTAGATAGAATACCTAACATGTTTTTATAGAATTGAATTTCCCTTTGTAAAGCTCAATTTTGAGTCTAGATTTCATTAGAATTTCTTTTAAAAATTATATTTGGCTATATATTCTTTAAAACACATTAAAAGAATTCTCTAAACCTAGTGATGAAAACTTTGTATTCTGCTCTATTTCAGCCTAATTAGAACTATGTACTAAAACATGAAAGAGAAATAAAGAAATTTTTTTCTTTTAGGAAATACTTTAGAAATAATGAAATAAACTTCTTGTCTGGTTCTGAAGAGGTGAGGTACTATAACTATATAGTGTTGAATATATCATATGAGACTGATGTATTTATTTGTTTTCCTTTAAAACCAAATGCAAATGTTAAAATTTGTTGCAAGATTCATTGGATAGGGGAGGAGGGAATGGATATATTCAACAATAAATGTGATATAAAAACAAAAGACATTTAAAACTCAAATAAAATAAAATGCTTTTATTATAAAATAGTTTCAAATTTCTGCACTAAAATCCCACTCATGTCTCAAAGATCAACGAGGTGGCACAGTGGATTGAGTGCTAGGTCTGGACTCAGGAAGATAACTTCCTCGTTTCATATCTGCCCTCAGACACAGTAATTGTGTGACTCTGGGGAAGTCATTTAACTTTGATTACCTCAGTTGCTCATCTGTAAAATAAGCTGGAAAAGGAAATGGCAAATTATTCCACTATTTTTGCCAAGAAATTTCCAAACAGGGACACAAAGAATAGGACATAATTGAAACAATTGAATGATGCCTCAATGTGTCATGAATATGAGTGCCCTTAGGTTCTTTAAAAATATAAAAATGAAGTGAAAACTCTGGGAATTCTATCAAAGTAGAAAAGTGTTAAAAATGGTCCAGAAGTGTTTTTAAAAAGTGGTGTGTTGCCTGAGAGATGGACTAGCTAAATTTGGAGAGGTTCATTACTGAGCTTATGAGAAGGGAATGAGACTTTTGGCACAACTCATAAAGGCCATCTTCTAAGTCATGGACAGTATGCCATCTGTGTTGGTGAAGTAAATATAATCAAAGACAATATCACAGAGATTTGAAGCATATAAATAGGAAGTTTCAAATTGTTTTAGATTATGATTTGGTGACAAATAGATGAGAAGATGAAAAATCAATGCAAATAATGAATACTATTTCATCAAGCATTGTGTTAGTGATCAAACTAACAGCTCATTTAATCCCTCTCATAGTTTTGTCTAAAGTTTGTTGCTTCTTTTCTTTATTTTTCTTTTCTCTTTTTTCCCTTTCCTTTCCTTTCCCCTGATTTCCTGCCTCCCTCTATTCTTCCTTTCCTTGTTTACTTTATCCTTTCCTTCTTTCTCTTTCATAATTTCCTAGCCCACACAATTAATTTAATTGGTCATTTTATATCCTCTGATTAGGAAATTATTGAAAGTAGACCAGAATGTTAGAGAAAATATAGTCCAAGCTACATCATTCTTTTAGAAGAAATATGTTTGGGAAATTAATTTTGTTGCCCAGGGTTGTACCATTAATTAATTAAGCAAATTCATTACTTAACCCACTACAAATTTATCTAAACTTAAGTGGAACTGTATAATAATCCTTTTTGACTTACTGCAATATTCTACATAGCATTTGTCCCTATCTTATTCTTTTGTCCACCTTTCTACATCTTCTGTCTAATCAAAGGACTACATCTTATTATCTTGTTGAGAAATCTGAAGCCATTCTTTGCAAATTCCCTTTTTTCTAAAATTCTTGGTTTTTTTTAAAGCATAGATTTAGGAGCTATTTATTTTAAGCAGTATGACATATTAAAATCATTTCCCCCTGTTTCTTAAATTTTTGCATTTCTAGAAAAGGGTATTTGGGAAATTACAACGTATTCCCATTTATTCTTTAAGGAGGTAGACATTACAATTTTTCTAAAATTCAAAAAATGAAACCTCAAAATCTTCTAGGAACCAGTTCTTTGATTATTTCTGTCTCTGTCTCTGCCTGTCTGTGTTTCTGTCTCTGTCTCTCTGTCTCTCTGTCTCTCTCTCTCACACACACACTTTCATCCTCATCCCATATTGAATCTCTCTTTGTCAATGAATTATAACTTTGCTGCACAAAACCCGACCAGATTACTTTAGTTCTTAAAAATCGACCTTGCCTTCTCTCTCAAACTATTCTAACATCTATAATCCATTTCAAACTCCTTTTTACACTCATTTTCTCCATTTTTCACCACTCATTCACTTCACCCTTTATAATCTAGCTTCTGCCCCTGCCACTCAACAGAAAATGGCTAGCTCAAGATTACTAGCAATCTTTATATTATTAAATCAGATGATCTTTTCCTCTCATGCTCTTGACTTTTCTATAAAACTTAACATTGGTGGCCACCTGAGCTACTCCAGGATATTCTCTCATCTTTGAGTCTTTAGGATATTGATCAAATCTGTTTTTCTTCCTTCCTCTCAGCTTATTCCTGAGATTGCTTGATACACCATGACAGTAACCTAAATAACTCAACCTCTCTGTCTTAGGAACCTTTTTTTCTCTTTCTACAAGCAAGATTCAATTGTCTTTTCTATACAGGTGATCCTCAATTTCCCTTTAGACACATTAAACAACTGAATTTCTCTATTTATATGGAGAACATGAGTATCCTTCTAGAAAACCAGTTTAACCACCTTGGAATCATTTTAGACTCTTTTTCCCTTATACCTCCATATCTAACCAGTTTGCCAATCTTATTATTTAACCACCTAGCTCTGGCATCAGAATTTCTAGCTTTTTATTATTATATTCTCCTAATTTCAACATCTACTATTTCTCCTATGGAACCTATTACCCACATAACTGTGTGATATTTCTCAAGAATAGTGTGATCGATTTCCGGGGGTGGAGCCAAGATGGCAGGGATCAAATAGGAGTCTCTATAACCTCCTCTAACCTTCCCTCAAACCAGCAACATATGAAGCCTCTAGACTGATTTTGAAGTAAAAAAATCCACAATATCTGGAGGACAACACATTTCTAGAAGAAGATATTCTGGAAGAACTTCAAAACTGGTCTGTTTTAATTGGGCAGGGGGGTGGTCTGCCGAATCCAGACTGCAGCACAGAGAGGTCGGAGCAGGAGTCAGAGTGTTGTGCCTTTCACACACCTGGGAGTCTTCTGGGGGCCTCCTGGGCCAATCTGTCCTGATTGTAAGCAGGTGGTTTGAAAAATCTGCCTTTTATGGGGGGTAGTTTGTGAACCACTGAACCCCGGACCTAGCTGCCATTATACAGCACCCTAAAGCAATCAATCAATCAGCAGAACTGCCCAGCACCTGAAATAGCTGATCAGCAGAACTGCCCCAGGGCAAATTAAAGTAGCTATTCCCTCCTTTGCCTTGAACAGACTTCACACCTTTAAAAAAATGAATAAAAAACCAAAAAGAGCTCTTACCATAGACAGCTTTTATGGAAAGAGGGAAGAACAGACCTCAAATCCTGAAGTCCCTAAACGTAAAGCAACTCCAGAAAAAGGCTCAAAGAGAGACATAAACTGGACTCCATGCCACAAGGCTTTCTTTGAGGATTGCATAAGGAATCTTAAAAGAGAAAAGAAACATGGGGAAACGAAATGAGTTCACTGCAAAATAAAATGGAAAAAAATGGAAAAAGAATGCAATGAACAAAAAAAATGTAATTGGTCAATTGCAAAAGGAACTAAAAACAGTAACTGAAGAAAATAAGACATTAAAAATTAGAATCGAACAAATGGAAGTGAATGACTCATCAAGACTTCAAGAATCAGACAAACAAAAACAAAAAAAAAAAGCTTTTTTTTCTAGGAGTATGTGAAGCAAGAATAGTTTAGAGACAAGTTTGAGTGAATGACAGGCTTTCTTGAAAAGTTTTTAAAGATGGGAATAATCCTAGAGAAGTGTTGTATTGCTTGTTTTTCTATTGTGTTTTCTCTTTGTATCTGTAGAATCTAGAAAAGTGCTTGTTTCGGGGCAGCTAGGTGGCGCAGTGGTTAGAGAACCAGCCCTGAAGTCAGGAAGACCTGAGTTCAAATCTGGTCTCAGACACTTCCTAGCTGTGTGACCCTGGGCAAGTCACTTAACCCCAATTGCCTCAGCAAAAAGCCAAAAAAAAAAAAAAAAGTGCTTGTTTCATAGTGAGCATTTAGAAAATGTTTATAAAACTGAATTGAACTGAATCTAGGTAAATCCCATCCACTGCTAGAACTAAGTTTCTCATTTGTAAAATCAAAGATTGACTCTTTAAGGTAAGAATGCCAAGACAAAACATTTGCTAACCCTGCTAACCCTGGTCTCAGTATTCTCACCTATAAAATGGTGGAAATTGAATAAATGATTTCTAAGGGCACTTGGGGCTTAAAATGATTTAAATATCAAATTTTAAATATCAAAAGGCAATGCAACACAATGGAAAGGGCCCCAAGTTTTGAAACAGAAGGCCTGGATTTAAAATCTGAGCTACTTTTTGTTACTTGTGTGACCTTGAGGCAAATAACTTCTTTTGTCTAGGGTCCAATTGCCACATCTGTAAAATTAGCAAGTAGTTCTTTCCATTTCTAATACATATGATCTTGTTTTAGTAATAATTACTAGGGAAAGCTAACATGTTTAGGACAAATTTAAGGTATAGTAGATATGGGCAGCCAGGTGGTATAATGTATAGAGCTTCAGGCCTGGAGTCAGGAGGACCTGCATTCAAATGTGACCTCAGACACTAGCTATGTGATGCCAGGCAAGTCAGAATGTGAAGAGGAATTAAGAGACCTCTTGATGAGGGTAAAAGAGAAGAATGTAAAAGCTGCCTTGAAACTTAAAAACAACAACAACAAACTCAAAAAAACTAAGATCTTGGCAAGTGGTCCCATCACTTCCTGGCAAACAGAGGGAGAAGAATGGAAACAGTATCAAACTTTATATTATTGGACTCAAAGATCACTGCAAATGGTAACTGCTGACATGAATTTAAGACTTACTCTGTGGAAGTAAAACTATAGCAAACCTGGACAGCATACTAAAAAGCAGAAACATCACCTTGATGAAAAAGGTCCATGTAGTCAAAGTTATTGCTTTTCCAGTTGCAATGTATGGCTATGAGAGTTGGATTATAAAGAAAACTGAGTGCCAGAGAAAGGATGCTTTTGAATTGTGGTGCTAGAGAAGACTTTTGAGAATCTTTTGGACAGCAAGGAGATTAAATCAGCCAATACAATACAATAAAAAATTAATTCAGAATGTTCATTGGATCAAAATACTGAAGCTGAAGTTTAAATACTTTGATCACATAATGAGAAAAAAAGGATTAAATGGAAAAAAAATCTCAATGTTAAGAAATATTGAAGGTAGAAGGAAAAAGCAAAAGCAAAGGATGAGATAGAGTCATATGAACAAAACTTGGACAGACATTGGAAGATAATGGAGATTTGAAGAGCCTGGTGTGCTTTGGTCCATGAGATCATGAAGAGTTGAATATGACTGAAGCCTGAAAGGCAGTAGCAACAGCAGCAGCAACAACAATAACAATGTATAGTAGAATTGTATTTTTTAATGTTCATTATTAATACTGCAAAAATACAATTGGCTCCCACTTCAGAATACCTTTAGTTCCTTTAAGCCTATGATTGGAGAATGTTAAGAGGGAGGCAGCATGAATAATGTGAAGAATTTGGCTTTTGTTTGTTTGTTGAAGCAGTTGGGATTAAGTGACTTGCTCAGGGTCACACAGTTAGGAATTATTAAGTGTCTGAGACCACTTTGAACTCAAGTCCTCCTGACTTCAGGGCTAGTGTGCTATCCATTTCACCACCTAGCTACCCCTGCTTCAAAGAATTTAGATTAAGAATGGGGAGAAGAGAATTCAGTTTTAATCCTGTCTTTGTCTTTAATAAGTAATATCAAATTAAGTAAGTCACAGAATATTTCTCATTTTAACTTTTTCACCTCTGAAATTGGGGCACTAGCTCTCTTCCAAGTTTCCCTTTGCAACTCTACCATTCTACCAAATTCTGCCTATGCACATGATTTCACTATTTTAAATTAATAATAGAGCTCTGTGGTTGCTCTAAATTTGATTTTATGACATACTGTTGCTTGTATCTTTAATTTACTTGGCGCTGTGTCCTTGTTAGGAACATAGACCTCAATTGTAATATTGTTCCCTAGGGAAAATATGGTCCATTTTACAATGATACTCTTTATGACATAGTTCCAAAAACACATTATGGTCAAAAATTCAGAGCTGCCTGTACTGCCTTCTGTTAGTTATCTTTTTATATTTAAGTTTTTTCTTTCAAACTATAGTGTCATTAAAGGCAGAAATTATATACAAACATGCAATATATACCTATATGTGTGAGTATACATATGTGTATGTATATGCATTTGCCTCTACCATAGCACTTAACCCAGTGTCTTGAACATGGTAGGCATATAAAAAAAACCATTTGTTGATTGACACATAATCTCATTATTTTAGTTTGTCCTGGCTGAAAGAACATTCAATCTTTCAAGGTTCTCTCTGTTTTATCTTTAAGTCACATCCTCTTATGTGTTCATACTTTGAATCATTGCCTTTCCTTTCTTATAGATTCAATCTTATTTCTTAGCCCCAGTTCAAGATTAAGAAATCTTATTCACCTTTTTGTTCCATAGAGAAATATGGACTTCTGACTGATATATCCTGGTATATCCTCTCCACTTTCCTGGTTAGATGATCTACTTCAAAATATCTTTCTTTCTGATTTGTTAGTAATAGTTCAAATTTAAATAACATATTTTCTTATTATAAAACTTTTATTATAATAACTCTGTGAGATAAACAGTGTAACTATTATCATCATTTTAGATATGAAACAAAAAATGACTCTAAGGTCAAAAAATTAATAGATGTGAGAACTAACTGGGCGGCTTTATAACCAAGTGCTCTGACAGCAGAGCCAGCACACTTTGCATTATATGATCCTGTCTTTCCCCTATCCTGCTATTTTTAATATGTGCTTAGTGACATTCAGCCTCTCTAGTTTTGACCAGCTCTTCTAGGACTTTTTTCTTCCAAGTCTAAAAATCACTAGCATTTTGACAACTTCATGCTCCAAAATCATCATTCTAGAATTCCAGAACTCATCTGCTGTCCATCCCATCATTTACCTCCATGATATATCAATTTTTTCTGGCATTGTTTGCATAGCATCTGTGAAATTTAATTATTACATATTTCAGTTCTTCTGACTACTACCAGATTGGGGATTCTAGGTTCAGTATGATTTTTTTGGAAAAGTGTTTCATTAAAATCACAAGCCACTCTGGATGGCTATATCCCTGGGCAAGTCACTTTAACCTCTGTCTAATGCAGTTTCTTTAACTATAAAAATATAATAGATAATATAATGGCAATTTTTTGCAGGGTTGTTGTCAGTATCAAAGGAGATATTTGTAAAGTATTAACGCATTACTGCTACTTTATCTCAATATTGGCTCCATTTATTATCTTTTTGTTGGGATATTATTAAGTTTATAATTTAAAGGGAATTGCCCAGGTGAAACTATATATATATATATAAACACACACACACATACTTATGAGTCTAGGAAGGCACTTGTGTCAATGCCCACTCCCAAATCATAATAATTGTGCATAAATTTGCATGCATTTTGCATGTCTTTATTTGCAGTGGAATTTCCAGATTGAGTATCAGAGGTCTCCTTTCATGAGTGAGAAAAAGCATCATTCTTATTTGTACTTGATATGTTTCTGGAAGAGAATCAAGCAGTAAGTCTCAAGTGTCAACCACTTTTTGAAATCTAAACTTCTGTAGGTCAGAAGTCCTATCACTTTCTGCATCAAATGTAAAGACCCGGAATGACATTTGCTAATTCTGCTGCCCTATTTGCACAGCCCTTGGGCATTTTCTCCATTCTTTTCACTCCAGTTGGTAAGGCAGATGCCTTCAGGGTCATTTGACTGTGTTTCCCAGATTCTGTAACCACTCAGTGTTTTGGTGAGATCTCTCTCTTTTTCAAGACATGTGAGAGAGATGAAGCAAATAGGCACAAAGGGTTGTAGAAGAATATCTGCATGCTGAAAATCTTTAAAGATAATAGAATAAAGACTGAAAACTGAGAGTGAGAAGGTAATGGGGATTTGAGTGGTATAAGGGTTAGATGGAGAGGGTAATTATGTCCCCTCTAATCCACCCTCTTCATAATTATCAAGTTTTCATTCCTAAAATTTGGATTTGACTATTCTCCCCCCTCCCACTTTCATTCAACAATTTTTAGATGTTCTCAGTTGTCGCTAGGGTAAAATGCAAAATCTTTAGCCTGGCTGTATGGGATTTTGAAAGTTAAGAAATATTATTAATGAGCTCTAGACCACTTATTACAATTTGAAACTGATCAAAAAAGTGATGTGTTCTTAGAGATAACACTGAAATGTATACATTAAAATGGCAGGGTGTTTTGTCAAGGCTTCATGAATAAATTGTTTTACTTCCTCTGTGCCTCAGTTATCTCTACTGCTGAATGAAGATAGCATGTGTTCTCTGTTTCACAGTGCCTGCTTTTCTGAAGATTAAATAATTTGTAGGGCACACTTTGAACCCTTTATGGGACAACGATTTATCAACATAAGGGATTCCTTTGATAAATTGCTTCAAATAACACTCTAAGCTAAGACTTTTCTAACAGTATCATTTTGTTTTTTCAGAAACTATTCTAATAAGGAAGTTAAAGTTAGAACCATTTGATGGAGGGGTTTCACTGAGACCTTCCTTAGAAGAGGCTTTTTCAGGTTTTATTTCAAACAAAACAATACCAAGATTATCAAAAATTATATTGTCTTATTCTATATCCTCTTATCTTATATACTTCCAACATTTTTGAACAGTACTTAGTTTGAAGAAGATACAGTAAAACAAACACCAATCTGGTTGCTTCAGAAAAGCCAGTGAGTAATTTTGGATGTGCTTTGTTCTTCAATATTTGTTAGTGCGAGATATTACACTAAAATATTTCACACATCAATAAGAGCGACCATCAGAAAATTTACTTTAATCCATAACACCTCTATCTCCCATTGGAAAAAAAATTAACTCAAAAATAGATTCTGACTAATGAATAATAATCACAAAAGACAAACTAGTGAAAATGTATTATTAGATACGATTAAAAGCATATCAAATCATGTATTAATTCAGTCTCTCAAGGTTAGTTTCTGACACAGGCTACTCCTATCCCTTCAAAGTAGAGAAAGAAAGGAACATAAAAACTAATTTTTTTTTTTTTGGTGAATTTTTACTTTGCATAAATGTAAACCTCCCAATACCAACCAATGACCAGTTCAATATAAAACATACCTCATTTACATCCCAAGATTCCATTACAAATGATAGAAAGAGTCCCTTAGTTGGTGGTTTTCTTTGTAGATTCTTGGTAATTTGTCTACCTAGATCTTTTGTCTCCACTATTCTATTTTTCCTCCTTGGAGACACAGGTTCTGGCTGAGAGACAACAATCTATACCAGAGCGCCATGATGAATCCCTTGTTAATTAATGTTATTGTTGTTCAATTGGAATGTCATTGTCAGCACACACTTTAGAGAGTCGTCTACTTTGAAAAGTGGTTAGGAAAAGAGACTTAATAGACTTAAGGAGAATGAATTACCACACAAAACCTTATGACTTTAAAAATGTTTGAAAGCACTGTTCACATTGAAAGAAGATGTACAGCAATTATATGCATTATATGCATGCACAAAGTACTCCCAGAATACAATTTTACTATAGATTGGCACAGAGGTACAATTTTATCAGTCAGTGAGAAAATATGTACCCCAACTTATTAAAGAGGGCGGACACTCAGAAAATTGTAACTTGCAAAGAGAAATTATAAAACTTTTAAACCCTGTTCATCTGACAGGATAAGTGCATTCCTGCTCCCTGTGGAGCCATGTCTAGAACACATTCTAACCCACAATCTACACTCCTGTCATTATAAATCTTTTGAAAGTGCTCTAGTAATCAAACTGGAGATTTCCTATTCATGTGAGCTAAGTTGAGGGAGCCCTAAGATTGTCTTCACTAAACATCTGAGAAGACACATTTAGAATTAGAAGAGAGACTGCTGTTTTATAAGCATTTTTAAACAGAACACATAAAAATGAGATATAATAGATGATACTAGACTTATATTCAACAGATACTACTTTTTCTTAAGAACTTTCACTTCTCAGAATGAGATTTTACCCAAAGGGAAGATGTAGTCAGAGTAGGTATACCTCATAAGAAAGTACCCCAAAAGAAATATAATTGAAATGCAATGAACATAATGAAAGTTGTAACTTTGTTTTGGTTTATTCTTGATTTTGGGCATCTTAAAAGAAAAAAAAAAGAACAGGACTGCATTCTCCAATATAAGATTTTTATGCTAAATTGAAGATAAAATTGTACCTCTTTGCCAATCTATAGTAAAATTGTATTCTGGGTATACTTTATGCATTCATATAATGCATATAATTGCTGTGCATGTTATTTCAATGTGAACAGTGCTTTCAAACATTTTAGAGTCATACGGTTTTGTGTGATAATTCATTTGTGTTGGCAATAGATTTATGAATAGTTTCCAGTAGATAAACTCCTCTTTCCCTGCAAAAAAAGTATCATTTCTGCAAATAAAACTTTTTTTTTCCATTCCTTGCCATTGTCACCCACAACTGAGTGTTTTCAGGGAAGCTATTATCAGTGTAGGGACAAATCACTTTACATTATAGATTCTCATATATCATTAGCAACTTGGAAAATCTCTCTAACTCACTTGGACCCCTACCCAAGGAAATCCAGAGAGTATATAATTCAGAACATAACTAAAGACAAAGCCTGAATGACACCCTTCTCCTTTCACACACCTTACGCATGCTTCCCTTTTTACCTTTTAATTATTGGGTTCAGTGAAGGGTCCTTCCTGAGACATCCTGTAGAAATGCAAGATGATGCCGGCACTTTCCCAAAAGAGGCACCTGACTCCACTCCATATAATCACTCAATGCAGTATAAATGAACTGGTCAAGTTCAGGTTCATTGCTCCACACAGTTTCTTTATCCTGCAAACCATGTCTCTAGAAAGAGAGTTTGAACCTTCCTCTGTTTATGTCAAAAATTATAATAAGCCAGACACTGAAGATGTTTTCTTCTATCAGCTCTTCTTGTCCTAAGAGTGCTGAAGCTAACAATTGCAGGAGTTTTCAAAAATTTTTAAAAAGTACAAAAGAAAAATATATTACAGGCTAAGTCTCCAGAGGATCCTTGACTTTTCAGCAAATTGTCGTTATCCAGAGGAGGAGATGTGACAAGAGGTGAAGCCCCAGATGAGATCTGAACTTTATTCACAAATGTGTATCTGTATCTATATACAGAGTCCTGGTAAAATTGCATTTGAACTATACTTTGTATCAAATCTGTAACTGTATCAATGTCGCTTTGAAATCTACCTTCGGTGCACACCAGAGCCAACAAATAAACATCCAATAAACAGACGTGTGAGCGGCAGACAGCTTAACCTTTCTCCTGTCTTAAAAAATGCCAGACTGTTCTCTGTTTGTTCAAGACTCTCCTTTTACCAACATTCAATTTGAATGAGCCAGTGCAAATGTACTGCTCATCCTCTCATGAGAACAGGATGCATTTATGTGAAACATGAGGAGAATGCCTAATGCTGAAACATACTCTGCATTCTCAATGAGCTTTTATTACAGGGCTCTCTTACATTTCACCACAAGGATTACTGCCTGTAGCTGCTGGACTTGTTAGGGGGGCATTTCAACTGAAAACACGTGCATGTGCCAATTGGCTGATTATTGGAATTCTGGCAAGATATTAGGAATGAGAGAGGGAGGTAAACAATATTTTTCTTCTTAAGAATATTTTAACTCTAAGGTTATACATAGGAATCCTGATGACTGGAATTTTGACACATGTAGAGATAAGAAATAAAAAATATTTAGTAAATTTACTTCTTCAAATGTCATCTATGATAGTTTGGAAAGGTATCATTGTATGCTGTTTACTTTTCTTTTTCTTTTTTTTTAAACAAGCAACTTTTAGGAAAGAGAACATGATCACTTGCTACATTATGATGATTTGATTCAGGCCAAAATCAATGACTCGACAAGCATTCACTAAGCACCTACTATGTGCTTGGCACTGTATAAGATCTTGTGTATACAAAAAAAATGAAACAATCTTTACATTCGGAGATTTTAAACTAACAAGGGAAACAAGAAGTATGTATGTGTATGTGTATACATGTATATGTATACACACATTTATATACATGTATACACACATGTGTATATGGATATATATTTGAGTAAGCTTAGATCTAGATAGAGCTAGACATATAGATATAAAATATACAAAATGGAACAGCTAAGTAGTACAGTGGATAGGTCTGGACTCAGGAGGAACTGAGTTTAAATATGACCTTAAAAACTTATTAGCTATGGGATCCCGGACAAGTCACTTAACCTGTTTGCCTCAGTTTCCTCATCTGTAAAATGATCTAGAGAAGGAAATGGCAAACCAGTCCAGTATCTTTGCCAAGAAAACCCCAAATTGAGTCACAAAGAGTTAAACCTGATTGAAATGATACAACAATAACAACATACAGAAAACCAATCAATCAAAGAATAAGCACTTATTAAGTACTTGTTATATCAGGTGGAGTGGTAGGAGCTGAGGATGCAAATGCAAAGAATGAAACAATAAATACTCAAATTAACTATAAAGGACATATGAAGAAAGATACTGTCTGTAACCAAAGAAAGAACTAATAAATAGAATTATGTATAGAAAATTGTGTGTGTGTGTGTGTGTATGTGTGTGTGTATGTGTGTAATGGTGGCCATATCTACCAGGGAGGGGAAAATTTACATTATAATTTTGTTATATATTTGAAAAAAAATTGCAATCTTTTTATTGGACTTTGTTATGGAAATATTTGTCTTATTCCATAAACAAAAATAAAATAAAATAACAACAACAACAACAACAAAAGATTTAAAGCTGAGAGAACAATGAGGAAGACTTTTACAATAATCTAAGCAGGAAGTAATAAAGGCCTGAAATAAGGTGTTGGCTATGTGAACAAACAGAAAGTGTCATCAAAAACTTCCCTGTAGGCCAGAATCAGAATAAAACATTGAAATTATGGATGTAGAGGAGAGAGTTGGCAATAGATTTTTTAAGTGGGGAGGAAAAGAGTGAGTAATTAAGGATAATACTGAGCTTTTTAACTTTTTTGAACTTGGAAATTGGTGGTACCTTCCACAGACATAAGAAAAATTAGAAGTAGTATTTTGTAGGGATAATAACTTGATTTTTGGATATAGTGAGCCTTGTTGTCACTAGGAAATCACATTAAACATTAGATAAATGTTTACTAGGCAGTTGGTGATATGAGAGTGAAGTTTAGGGGAAAAACTAAGACTGAATAGAAAAATTTGTGACTCATCTGTATAGAGATGCCAGTTAAAATCCTTTAGAACTGGTAGATTTACACACACACACACACACACACACACACACACACACAGAGAGAAAGAGGAGAGAGACACAGAGAGAGGGAAGGAGAGAGGCAGAGACAGAGAGATAAAGACAAAGACAGAGGTACACTCACACCACTATTATTCTACTACTAATTTTTTTTTCTGTCTCTATGGGGAACTGGGGTACCTATCACACAGAGGATAGAGTGCTGCTCCTGAAATCAAGAAGGCATGAGTTCAACTTTGATCTCAAGACACTTGCTCCCTATATGATTCTGGCCAAATCACTTAACCCTGTTTGCCTCAGTTCCCACATCTGTAAAATGAGCTGGAGAAGGAAATAGCAAACTATACCAGAATCTCTGCCAAGAAAACTCAAAATGGGATCAGAAAGAGTAGGACATGACTGAAAAATGACTAAACAACAAAATTAAAAATGTTCCACATGATGGAATCTTAATTAAATGACAACCCATTCTTCTTTTCAGATGAAGATAGAAGAAAAAAAACTGTTTATGATTTAAAACAAATACAGATAATGTGGATGACAATCTGAGAATCAGATACTTATATTGTGATATGTGAAACATCCAAGAGACTCTTGGAAATTTATGTGAACAAAGACTTCCTAGAAATCCTTGGTATTCTGGAAAGCTCACAGGTAGGTTTGGGAGACAAGGCATAGAATTAGCTTCTACCTTAGATGCTTATTACTTTTATAATATTGGACAAGTCCTTTGAATTCCCTGGTCTATATATCCTTCATTAGTTTAATAACAAAAGTGCAATTAGATGTCCTTTGAGATCTTTTCTAGCTTTAGATCTATAAGCCTAGATTCAGCACAGTATGTACAAAGAGAGCTGGACTGAAAATCACAGAATCTGAGTTTCAAATCCTATCTCTACTATATGCAACTTTGGGCAAATAATTGACTTTCTTCAGGTTTCTATTTTCCAATCTTTATTTAAGCTTGAAAATCCCATACAAATCCAAAAAAGCAAGACTGTTATATATGGTAATAAAAATAGAGACTCGGTACATATTTGCTAAATTGAATTGTACTAACACTTACTGATTGACTGATACCACATATACCCACATGAAAAGGAACCAGTCTGACTCAAGTTGGTTCCTTGCAACATAGGAGCTGTGAATGGCAAAATCATCTATGGATTTAACTGAGAGACCACTGGTGACCGTTGTCAACATGAGAATCATCTGAACACCTGAGTATTCTATAATAAGAAGAGAAACATTCAAGTAGAGCTATATATAGTCTATATTTGCTTATTCTGGAAATTAGTTTGGTCAGTCTAAGGTCTACCAAAGATAGCCAAAGCTGTATTTTAAGATGGGCTTGGCATAACACTGACAAATATTCTTGAAACCCAAGAAATGACTGTCCAGAAAATGAATGGCTATTGGGGCTTTTCTCTTCTATTCTTTGTTCCCAAACATTTCTTACTGAATTTCTTCATGTTGTTGTCATTATTGTTCAGTCATTTTTCAGTCATGTGACCTACATTTGAGGTTTTCTTGGAAAAGATACTAGAGTGATTTCATAATTTTTTCTAGTTAATTTTACAGATGAGAAAATTCAGGCAAATAAGATTAAGTGACTTGAAAATGTTTCAGGCTGAATTTGAATCCAGGACTGATACTTTATCACTGTATAACCTAATTTTTTCATTAAAAATTAACAAACAGAAAATAAGTTAGTGGTAGGGTAATAGTGGTATAGGTGTATCTCTATGTATTTTGGGGGGAGGGATACTTTGGTTTGCATGATTCATCATGGCGGGAAAATATTTCTTTTTTCAAAAAGCCCTGTATTTTGCCTGGAGAACTTTACCAAAAATCTATGAGGCAGTTTCTTCTCATGTGCAAATTTGAAATAATAACAAAACATTCTAAGTGTTTGTCTAGAGGCAGCTGTCATTAGTGAAAGAATAGAGAATACTCTTCTCTATAATGTAATCTCTCCCTTGTGCATCCCTTTCCTTTCTGTGTTGACTTTACATTTTTATTCCTGAGCTTGGAGTATGTTTTCCTGCCTCATGTCCTGAATTTGTTACAACCGTCTTTGAAAGTGGGAGGTAGGAAGGAATATTGAAAAGACCACCAGGCTAGTAGTAAAATGATTTCTGTTCATATCTGAGCTCTTCAATTTACTCCCTGTGCAGCCTTAGACAAGGAACGTCTCCAAAGTGCTTTCCAGCTCTAAAATCCTAAAATCCTGTGATACTAAGACTAATTTACCAACTGGCTCATTTCATTCCTGGAATGAGATATTGTATCTGGATCATAAGCAAGCTCCCATTTACAATTATTTGTTGACATTCTCATCTGTTAATAACCTTTGGCACCTTGTCAATAGTCCCCAGCATACCTAACTGCCTTCTCTGCAAAATGACAGGTAAAGCTCCACCAAATGACTGTGATCTTCAAAAAACTTCAGGTACATAACTCAACAATGAATCTTCACATCTTTGATTTTGGCCTTGAACCTGCTCACTATTGAATGGAATTGGTAGTGGATAGGGAAAGGACAAAAAAAAGATTTTAGAATAATCTCATTCTATTCCCCCCACAATTGATATATAAGGAAACTGAGATTCAGTAAAGCTTAAGAGACTTGAAAATATCTCATCTAGGTAAGCAGTAGAAATGACACTCAGACAAAGGCCACCTACTTCTAAATACATAAAATATGAGAAATGATACAGCCTCCATCCTCAGGGAGTTTACAATCTTTTAGAGGATTAACATAGATTCATGACCAATTTTAATAAAAAATTGGATTGTAATAAATGCATTGTAGGGGTCAGAGAGGTATAAGATATTTGGAGAAGAATAGATTACATTTAGATGGAAGGGATTACTCTTTCCTTTGAAAAAGGCATCCTAGAAAGGCAACCTTGAAAGAAGGGAAAATCTTAATAGGCAAAGATGGGAAGGTAGACAAGGGGAATAGTATAAAGTAGGAAAATATTAGGAAATGAATAGTTTTTTGTTATTTAGTCATTTAAGCCATGTCCAACTCACCATGACCTCTTTTGGGGTTTTCTTGGCAAAAATACTGGAGTGTTTTGCCATTTTCTTCTCCAGCTCATTTTATAGATGAGGAAACTGAGGCAAATAGTGTTCAGTGACATCTAATAAGTATGTGAGGCCAGATTTGAACTCAGAAAGATAATTCTTCCTGACTCCAAACTCAACACTCTATACACTGCACCACTTAGCTGTTCAAAGGAATGGTTAGTAGCCTCATTTATCTGGAACATGAGTAAGGATTTAATTTATAGGCAATAGGTCTCCAAAGGGATGAAAGTTTATGAGCAGGGTAGTGAAGTAATTATTTTTAGAAGATTATTTTGGGAACTTTGTTAAGAAGGGCTTAGAAATAAGAGAAACATCTACAATAGTATGGACAAGAGTGAATGTGTATCTGAATTAGAGATATTTAGGTACAGTATCTATTTAGGGTATATTGAGTATGTAGGTAATGTAGATAAAATACTGGGCTTAGAGTAAGGAAGATTGATTTCCATGAGTTCAAATACAGCTTCAGACATTTAGCAGCTGTGTGATCCTGGGCAAGTCACTTAATCTTGTTTACTTCATTCCCATATCTGTAAAAGAAGCTGGAGAAGGAAATGGCAAACCATTCCAGTATATTTGCCAAGAAAACACCAAATGGAGTCACAAAAGAGTTGGACATGCCTGAAGTGACTGAACAATAACAAATTTAGGGTATATTAGGATATAAGTAGAATTGCATAAACATTCAACATTTTTCTTTTGGCATAATATTTATTACTTAATCAACATCAATTATGTTCCAGAAAGATGACAACTTTCCATTTTGAGCACCATTTAAAAAAAAATCTATGCACAAAAATACAGTGTTTTTAAGGCTACTTTGCCAGTCAGTGGCAAACTATTCAGCATGAGGTTTCAGACTGCCTTGGTCCTGTTCCTGTTATTCTATCACAAGTCCAACAGCTTCAGCAGCTGTCACCACTCTCCTAATAGCTTTTGATTCAATTTGGTTGAACTACTCTGCTTACCAAGCCCTTCCTGTCTGCTTTTGAGAAGACTTTGTTGGTTTAATCTTTTGTTTTTATTGTTAAAAAACAAAAACAAAAATCCTCACCATTCTCCAGAAATAGTACATGAAAAGAATGCTAAGTTTCCCAGGGACAAGGGTGATGCTCCAGTGAAATTCTGTTCACTAGAGAATCGCAGTCTTTCTCTTGGGTATCATAAATTTTAGGCAACTAGAAAACCACCAAGTTTTGGTGTTTAAAATCTCGGCTGGACAATAAGTTCCCCTGGAATATTTCCTTTGTTTAGCTGTGAGTTAGCATAGCTTTATTGTTGCTGGAGGTTAGCTCTTTGAAGCTGAGGAACTTAAAATCTAAAGCTACTTTGAGGGTCAATTCAAACCAGTTGTTAAAAATTACTATATAGCTAAATCCTAAATCAAAGATGGAAGAGGGTGGGATAAAGTATATGCTATTTACCCTGGTGAATTCCTATTCTTTATGATACTCAGTCAAAGCTTTGAAAAAACAAACATCAGACTTAGTGTTCTGTTGACCTAAAATATTTGCTTATTGAATCAATATATAAGTCAGCACACATTTATTAAGTCCCTACTATGTGCCAGGTACCTTCAAGAAGTTCATATTCTATAGAACCATTAATACTTATTTTAGAAGTCTTCATGAACTTGTTAATGAAAATGAACTAATTTTTATTTTATTTATTAAATCATTTATTTACATTATGTAAATAATTATAAGTTGAATTATTATATAAATATTGCTCCATTTATTTATTAAATCACTTTGTGCTAATTGGAATTTAACATTTTGTTTAATCATTTAAGAGCTTTTTTCTAAAGGCTATCTATAGAATTTGACTGCTAAATGGTACATGATCCCATTCTCCCCAAAATTAAGAACCCTCAAATTGAATTCTCCTTAAGATTCAATCAGAAATTTAAAACAAAAAAAAAAACCAAAAAAACCCCAAAAAGTTAAATTGTGAAGATGTTCAAATGTAAAAGTTACAATTTTTAAAACACAAGTTAAGACTACATAAAAGGTAAATGTTTTGGCTACAAAATGAATTGCTTCTCTTTTCACCCAGCAATCAGATAAGAACTCAAAATAATTCGGTGACCTAAAACAGAGCAATGTGGTTAAGTCAATTTGCTCAGGAAAACACAGCAATTTCTTATTAGACATTTAACTTTACAACACTAGGGCTGAATAATGCAAAGATTTGTACTTCGTACTTGGCAATGACCACAACATAAATAAACCATTCTGTAGAATTTATGAGGCCTGGTGAGGCAGCTCTAACAGATACAAAAATGGTGCTCTTTACAAGTTTTCAAAAGGGCTTGGTCCTGATCACATAATCAGATGTTCACTCAATCTTTCCCTCTGATTTGTTTTGAGGATAGTGTCTCTTCCATTAAATTGTGAGCTCCTCAAGCTCAAGGACTGTCTTTTGTGTTTTTTTTTTTTTTTAGGAGCATCAACACTTAGTTCAATGCCTGGTACATAGAAGGAGCTTAATAAATGATTTTTTGATTCCCTGATTTCAGAGATAATGCCAAGGGAAAGAATCACAGGTATCGGAGAAAATATTTGAGTACCAAGAAATTTGGGATTTAGAGGGGGGAGAAGAAAGGGAAAAGGGTCCAAATTAGAGCTGCATAATGCCATATGGATCATGGCAACCAAAATCTTTTCTATTATGAGGAAACTAAAGCCCAAAGAGATTAATCAATTTTCTTAATGTCCTAAAAGTTGATTTATAGCTCATAATGCTTCATTGTGTGCAGAGCATTACAACAGATTCTAAGGAAGATGAGATTCAGAGAATCAAGCTTCTGGTCTCATGAAACTTGAATTCTAGGAGAGTTTACTGACTTAAAGCAAAACATAAATTTATATTATGTATATTTCCCCAAAGGCCTTCATATATACCACCCCATTTGATAATCTTATCAGTATTAATTTCATCATGCTCATTTAAGTAGGAAAAAATGAAGTCTAGACAGTTTAAGTAACTTATTCCTGATTATTCAGCCAGTAATAACAGAGTATGATTTTAATGCAGACCTGATAATAAGCTTAGTGTCTTTGGATTGTAGGATGTGCGGAGGAAAAGTAAAGTACAAGAAGACTAAAAAGGTAGCAAGTGTCAGGTTGTGAGTCTTTAAATGTCAAAGAGAAAATTTTATATTTGATTTTAGAGGAGTCACTGGAATTTATTTAGTTAGCAGGTAACATGGTCAGCCAGCACTTTATTTTCTTTTTGTTTTTAATCTTTTTATTTTCAAAACATATGCAAGGATAATTTTTCAACATTGACATTGTATAGCTTTGTGTTTCAGATTTTCCCCTCCTTCCCCCCCACCCCTCCCCTAGATGGCAAGCAATCCAATATGTGTTATACATGTTAAAATATATGTTAAATTCAATATGTGTAAACATATTTGTGCAACTCTCTTGCTGCACAAGAAAAATCAGATTAAAAAGGAAAGTAAATGAGTAAGAAAATAAAATGTAAGAGAGCAACAACAAAAAGAGTAAGAATATTATCTTATGGTCCACGTTCAGTTCCCACAGTCCTCTCTCTGGGTGTAGATAGCTTTCTTCATCATAAGATAATTAGAACTGGCATCAATCCTCTCATTGTTGGAAAGAGCCACATCATCAGAATTGATCATTGTATAATATTTATGTTGTCGTGTACAATGATCTCCTGGTTTTGCTCATTTCACTTTGCATCAATTAATGAAAGTCTCTCCAGGCTTCTCTGAAACCATCCTGCTGGTCGTTTCTTACAGAACAATAATATTCCATAACTTTCATATACCATAATTTATTCAGCCACTCTCCAATTGATGGGCATCCATTCAGTTTCCAGTTTCTAGCCACTACACAAAGGGCTGCCACAAACATTTTTGCACATGTGGGTCCCTTTCCTTCCTTTATGATTTCTTTGGGATATAAGCCCAATAGAAACACTGCTGGATCAAAGAGTATGCACAGCTTGATAACTTTTTGAGCATAATTCCAAATTACTCTCCAGAATGGTTGGATCCATTCACAGTCCCACCAATAATATATCAGTGTCCCAGTTTTCCCACACCCCCTCTAACATTCATCATTAACTTTTCCTGCCATTTTAGCCAATCTGACAGGTGTGTAGTGGTATCTCAGAGCTGTCTTACTTTGCATTTCTCTAATCAATAGTGATGTGGAGCGCCTTTTCATATAACTAGAAAGAGTTTTAATTCAGGCCAATACTTTAGAAAAGTTATTTTGGTAGCCAAGTGGAAGAAGGATTGAAATGGGGAAAGACTTGAGGTAGGTTGACTAACCAGAGATTCTAAGAACAATCTAAGAATGAGGGGATGAAAAGGTTATAGATCTATGGTGGCAATGTGAGTCAAGAGATGGCGATTTATATATGAAAGATTTTGTGAAGGTGTAAATGATAAGATGTGGCAACAGATTGCTCATGTGGAGTGACTGCGCCAGAGAATTCCAAGATGACTCTGAGGTTGTGAGACTGATTAAGATGGAGGTGCTACCCTCAACAGTAAGAGGAAAGCTTCAAGTAGTGGGTGGGTGGATAGAAAGCATGAGTTCTATTTTGGACTTGTTTAGTTTAGGATGAAGGAGATGATCCAGATTGAGACATATATATACACACACACACATATATGTATATATACATACATATATATACATACACACACACACACACACACATATATATGTGTAGCTGATGATGTAAAATTGGACCTTACTTTATACTGGATATGCAGATCTGGTAATTAGATGAATAGAAGTGATCAGATTACACATAGCTTGGAATGAAGGAGATGATCCAGACATATATATATATGTATGTATACACACATACACATATGTGATATGTGATAGAAGTGACCCATAGAAATAGTATAGAGCTGGAGACTCAGGAAGGAGAAGGTGATATTTGAGCTGAGTCTAGAAAGAAATGAGAGTTTTTCCCATAAGAGGCAGAAGTAATGTGGGAATGAACACTGGGAGTGAGGGACAGTAAGTCCAAAAATATAGAGATGAAAGATGGAATGTCCTGAATAAGAAATGGAAGAAACTTCAGTTTGTCTGGAACATGGAGTACAAGAACAGATATAATATATAACAAGAATGAAAACATGGAGTTTAATTTAGGGTCAGGCAAAAACAAGCCTGGGCTCCATTGTCATTATGGGATTTTATTTGTTTGTTTAAAATGTTGAATTAATATCACAGTTGTAATTCTTAAAATACTATCAGTTTCCTTTCATGAAGTCTCAAAGAAATGCTTAGACAATAGTGGCACTATTGGAAAGATTTTTCTTTTTCTCTTCTTGCTTCTTCCTACTATTTTTCTATTTCTTACTTCCATCCAAACTCAACTTGTCCCCCAAATCTCTATCTATCCTAAGAATAAGAAATTAAAGTGTTCTTAGGACTGAATTACTTTCTGGGAGAAACACAAGGACATGCAATTAAGGAATAGGATTTGGCATCTTTGTGGTCATTTAAGGGACAAGAAAAAGAAGGCAAACTACCCAATGAGGCATATTCATATCTAACAATCTCTAAGATTTTTTTCCCTGCTATAAGGCCTTTTCCTATTGAATGTCTGAAAAGTTTTCCAAGTAGCTTCCAAAATATATATTCTTTTCATTCAAACAGATTTCATAACACATGGGCTATAGTCATTCGGAGATGTTCCCTCAAGTTTCACAAATGTCTCTGAATCACAATCTGTTGTCACTCACGGTACTTTGACAATCCCAAAGGATGGTTCCTCAATCCATATGGCCAAACAAAAGGACAAAGGCTTCTATATTTGATCCCTGGAATCTTTTAATGTAATTTATACAGATATATTTTTAGAGAAAAATCTACATAGTTTCTACTCCAATAACTACTTTTGCTATTTGAAATACTTACAAACAATTCTGTGAGTGAGATTAACTTTTCATAATATTTTTCATTTGTCTTGAAAGATGGCAATAATATTTTTAAATAGTATCTGATGCTTACAGGGGGAAAATACTACAAAAATGCCAAGTAATTATAAATCAATCAATAAACAAGCATTTATCAATTACTTACAATATTCCAGGTACTATGTTAGGTTTTGGGAAATGATTTGTTATGACCTTAGGGCAACATGAAGAATCATTCTATTTCTTCTTGTAGAAATTGGTATTGTAGGTCAGGGTGGGACTAGAGTGGAATCTAAATGGAGTAAGCAATCAAAACTCTTGACATCCCAGGATAGGTATATTGAGATTGAAAGTATTAATTCCTCTAGTTCAGTGTTTCTGATCTAAGCAGTAAAGAGGCTTTTCAAAAGATAATTCTATTTTCTTACTATTTTACTTGCACAAAAATCTCTTCTTTAACTTTATTGATCTATCTTTATTCTTCTACTCCAACTTTACTATTCTCAATAATACCATTCATTTTCTTCTACACTGACCTCATGTTTAGCAACTTGAATGTTTCACAAACTATCACCCAATATTGCTTTATTTCCTCAGACTTCTAATGTGCCCAACCTGTGAACACTATTTTTTTCTACCAGCTACTCTCAAAGCTTTTACTTTGGGGCTTCAAGGTATTTTTGGAGAAAACCATGAAATCTATCACATGTTAACTATGATAAAGGAGTTAAAGAATCTCAATGATTGTTAGGTCCTCAATGCTATTAAACATCTTTTCTAATCTGTTTCTTTCTGTACTCTAGGTAGTCAATTTTGACATTTTTTTCCTTTTATCTGCTAAAGGCCTAACAATTCTTTACATATCCAACTTTTCTGTATTCTAAGCAGCCAAAGAATTACAGCATAATTTTTTTTAAATCTCAAGATGTTCTGATCAAGTTCTCTCTGTCTTCAGACAGATGATTGATCATATCTATTTTACAGATGACATAACTGAGGCCAATTGTGATTAAGGAATCTGCCCAAGTTTCTTCATCTTGGCCTAAGGATATGACAAGTAATTTCCCAGAACCTAACATACATTATAAGTGCTTGCTTACTGATTGTTTTATAATTATTTGGTATTTTGCAGCATATTTTTCCCCTGTAAGGATCCAGTATTACTTAAAAGTATTATTGCCATCAGAAAGACAAAAAGACAAAGATAAATTGTGAGGGAGAGACATAAACCCAAATCTCCAGTAGTGTTTTAGGATAATCAAACAGTGAACAACTTAGCTTCTCTGATCAATACAATGATACAAGATAATTCTGAAGGATTTATGATAAAAAATGTTATCCATATATAGAGAAAGAGTCAAAGGAAACTGAATGCACAGCAAAGCATACTTTTTAATTTTTTTTCCTTTTTTGTCTATTTTCTTTTGCACCATTGTTAATATGGAACTATGTTTTTTCATGACTACATACATATAGCCAATATCAAATTGCTTATCTTCTCAAGAAAGGGAATGGGGAAGAAGAATTTGCAACTCAAAATTAAAAAAAAGTAAAAATTTCTTTTTATATATTATTTGAAAAAAAATCCAGTTTTCTTCTGGCCATATCAAAACACAATATTGTTCAATAAGAGAAGTATTGTTCAAAGAAGAGAAGTATATCTTCTGAGATATGGATTCTAATCTCAAATCTGTAAATTTCTATTTGAGTGACCCTGACTATAATAATTAATCTCTCAATACCTTATACTTTGTTGTTGTCTTTGTTGTTTAAATATGTAGAACAACCAAATGATCAATAAAGTCTCTCCTAATCCTTACATCCCATGATCAAGGTCTAATTTCTAATAATGTGTTGTTTTTGATTGCTTGAGGATTTTATGATCACCATTTCCCCCTATTATGTGTGGATGGTATGACACCAGAGGTATTAACTTAAGACCATGTTTCCTCAGTTTTCCAATGGCCCTTATTCACCTGATTAATTGTTCAGAATCTACTTCTCCAAATGTCTTCAGAGAATAAGGCATTTTGTTCTGACCCCTGACTTCTCCAAGAATAAAGCATTAAAACATCAGAACAATGTTCCCAAAATGTCAACAAAATGAAGTTCTCTCAGTATATTTAGGAACATTTTCTAATGAACTTGCTATATTAAATACTTTATTGAAAGCTAAAGTTCTCCTAAAATCCTTCCAAAATGGGTTGTGTTTGTTTTTAATGTCAACTAAGATCTTATCACACCTTTTAACATTATCAATGGCATTGCCAGGGACATTTGAGAGCTGACATCACTTTTCTCTGTATCTATTTACAACATAGTACAACACATTCTGCTGCTACTCTGTCAATATTATTGCTGTTCTTAAAAGGTTGTCATGATCTTTTTAAAAAAATATACTCTTATAGCAGTTATAATAATTCATAATTATCATATGATTGATTCTGTGTACCTCAATTTTCCATTTGTCATATGGTAAGAATAAAAACCAGTGAATTATGATGTGAAAGCAATCCAACAAAAATGAATGCCTTATACATTAAAATCCTAGTCTTTGTATTTTGACATCTAAAAATGTCTAGGACAAGGATCAGAAATTTTTGTCCTGGGTGCCAGTGGGTGACACAGCTTTGAGAGAGCACCAAGCATGCTTCTTTTTTGAAATTCAACTCTATTTTTTCCTTCTCTTATTCATTTCTACTACTGTTATCATCATACCAGGCTTCTCTATCTGTATCTGTACCTTCTTCTGCTTGTACATTGTGGGCACAGTTATAGGAACATTTAAAGGAATGAGTTGTAGTTATCCCTGAGTTTATACCCCACCCATCTAGGTCACAATTCTCTTCTTGAATGATTTCTTCTATTTCCCAAGGGCCCGGTATTATAATACAGAGAAGTTGTATAAATTTGCCTGAAAATCTCAAAAACTAAATTTATATTGTATAAACTCCTAAATTTAAATTTGCCCTCATATTCTTATTAGCTTTGTGAGCCTTATTAGCCTTTGTGAGTCACTTGACTTCCCTCTGCCTCAGTTTCTTCCTCTCTAAAATGGGAATTAGAATAATACTCCTGGGGCAGTTAAGTGATACAGTGGATAGAGCACCAGCCCTGACTGTAGAAGGACCTGAGTTCAAATCTAATCTCAGACACTTAACACTTCCTCGTTGTGTGACCTTGGGCAAGTCACTTAACCCCAATAGCCTCAGCAAAAAGCAAAAAAACAAAAAAACCCCAACAATACTCCCTAAGGTTGTTGTGAAGAAATACCTGTAAATTGCTTTTCTAATAAAATGCTATGTAATTCTAATAATCTGCTATATGATCATATAAAATCTGGCATATAATAATCTTAATATATAATTATAAATGCTATATATCATCACCATCAATATCCTCCTTGTGGTGAGCAAAAAAAAAAAAAAAAAGGAAAGGCTGAAAACCGAAGATTATTGGATATTACTAGACTGTTTTCCTAAAATTTTCATGGCCCCAAAGTGCTATGTCTTGGAGGTACTTGGAGAAAAAAGTCTTTGGGGGAAGGAGAGGGGATGATAAATAATATCTATGAGACCATTGGCATGGGAAACACCCTTCACCAATGTGGATGGACCAGTCCTCCAAGTGAGTTTAGATATCACCTGAAGCCTTGAGAACTGATTCATTCATAGTCATATAAGCACTGTGTAACTATAAAATAACAAGACTTGAATTCTTCTTTAATCTTTCTAGTTGCAAGGGAAACTTTCTAATGACACCATTATACTGCCTTTCTACTAACATAACAAGCTTGCTGTAATTCCTACTTCTATTCTTATCCATTTTTTTCCCTTTGGTCAGATTTGGAGTACAATGACTTAAAACAGTTATGCAGAAGCTTGTCTTTGCTTTGAAAATTTGAAAGTTGCCACATTATGTCATTAAATCCAATATATTTATAATTAGGGCAGCATGAGAAAAATTGACAAACTTTATGCCACAGTGAAGAGAATGATCGCTCTGGAGTCAGAGGAAGAGTGTGGCTATTGATTCACTCTGCTCCTCCTCATCATGAGCAGCTTGTTTTCATTAATTCTAAAGTCATCTGTTATAGGCAGACATCAGATTTTGCTGTAAATATTTCTGAGACAGTAATACGATTATTTCCCATGGTAGTTTTTTTCTTTTTTTTTTTCCCCTAACCATTTTTAGACTATGAATTTTCCTAACATATAACTAAGTCTTTATTGCAAAAACCATCTGTAAAGCAATAGTAAAAGCAAAAAAACCCTCTTAAACAAAAATAAGTATTGTAGAAAATGTATGGATTGATACTAACCATGAAAGTACTAGAGGAAAAATAAATGTGATTGAATAAGCAAATAATACTGTTGAGGACTTAGGAGGAATTGACTAAAAAGTTATAATATTTTCTCATTGAAAATAATTTAAATATAAATAGATATTTAAGAAGTTTTCAAAGTATTGGTGTCAAGTTTTTAGTCAGAGTAAATTGTTAATGCATACAATGGATTCCATGAAATGCAGGATCAGTGCTGTGCATTCAGATACAGTTTAAGAGAGTGTTCTTTTGTTTTTTTTATGATGTGTATGGATATGAACAGATCAGAAACTCTAGGAAGAAAGGGTCTGTGTCTTATTTATCTTTTTCCTCTTTCTACTCTCTTCAAATACATTGGAAAGTATCTTAAACAGAGTATAACCTGAAAAAATGTTTGCTGTATTGAAATGAATTGAATTATGAGGCAGTTAAAGTGCCAGGAGCAGAGCAACAGATATGGAGTCAGGAAGACTTAAGTTGGAATTTTGCCTCAGCTGTTTATGAACATTGTGATCTTTGGCAAGTCACTTAGCCTGTCTGTTTCAGTTTCCTTATCTACAAAATAATAATAATATCATCCTTCTAAGATTGGTCTGAGAATGAAATAACATTCATAAAATGCTTTACAAACCTTAAAGCACTATATCAATCCTATTGTTATTAACTATTATTATTAAGACAAATCATTTCAGTACAAGTATTAGACTGCACTTGTCTTTCCCCTTGAAGAAATAACATTTTTCAGAATGACATTGAGGTGTCATCCAAGTCAATTTGAGAAGGTCATTGTGTCCATTCACCAAGGCCACAGAGCAACTACTTAGGCTTAAGCGCACATGCTTTAAAGTACACACTTTACTCTTTGAAGGAGGTGAATTTTCAGTAGGGACAGTGCTGATTGTGAATAAGGCTTTGAGAAATCACAGGTTCCCATGAAGTTGCCCAAGCTTATTACAGAAATAATTGGCAGATAAATCAAGTTTACCAGTTCAAGATAGCATTACTAATTATACTTATTCAAGGCAGTTCTTAAATATGTTGTTTTTCTTGAAACAGTTTTTGGATGTGTTCATTTTCATGTTCCTTACATTCAGTTTTTAGAAATTCCTCATATCTTTTTTTAAAAGTCATTCATTGAGGCAAATGCAAGATATTTCAAGTGCTTCAGTATTGCCAAAAACAATATGATAAAACATTAATTTTATCTAAGATATAAGAGATTATACAATCTCCTTTATTATTCTTTAGATCACAAATATTGGAGGACCATAAATACTACATTATTATTATACATACTTTCTCTTTTTGTTTTGTTTTTGCTGAGGTGATTGGGGTTAAGTGACTTGCAGGTCATACAGCTAGGAAGTATTAAATGTCAGTGGTCAGATTTGAAGTCAGGTTCTCCTGACCTCAGGGCCTGTGTTCTATCCACTATGCCCTCTATCTGCCTCTATCTACTACTTTCTTAGGGTGATTAAGGGTTCACCTTCCATGATATACCATGAATATGGAGATATTCTCAGAAATTAGAAGTCCTAGCAATCCCTACTAGGCTGGAAAGGCTCCAAGCATGAACTTGGCAATAGTCTGTTTATATTCTGTCTCAGGACCAGAAATAAAGTCCAGGTTAGTTAGAGAGTGATTTTTTAAAATTATTCATTCATTTCAATTTTAAATTATATAATAAAACAAAGCATTCTATAGTAAAAAATAACAATTGCACTTAAAACTATAAATTATGTACAACTTTCTATTCCTTTTAAATATATAATAAGTCACTATGTAAATTTCTTTTTTTTCCCTTTTTTTCTTCTCCTCCCTCTATCCTAGAGATGGCTACTATTAGACACAAATACATGTATGTATATATATATATATATAGATACATGTATATATACATGTATCTATATATATACATGATATCCATAAATAATATATATGGTATATATATATTATATGATATAAAGTCATTCTGTACATACTTATTTTTAATAATTCTCTGGATGCAGACAGCATCTTCTTTCATATGTTTTTTGAAGTTAATATGGATATTTATAATAGTCAAAATTAGTCACTCAAAGTTTGCTAACAAGTAATGAATTTTTTTAGCCATAGCAACTCATAAAACTATAGACAAAGAACTTGAAGACATTGAAATCTGCTTTAATGGAAGGAGTGCCTTCATTGATAAAATCACAGATTTCCAAAGTATTAAAATAAGAAATCATTAATGTTAATAAATAGTTTTCTATGTTTAAATTCATGAATGGAAAAAATACATACCCAGAATATTTCACTGGACAAAATGCTAGTAAAAGGAACCACCTTAACTGAATATAAAACCACCATTAATAAAATCAGCATTTTAAAATGTTGGTCATTTAATTTAAATAGGAGTTAATTTAGAGGAAGGGCAGTACCCTGCTAGGAGTCATGGTAAATATTTGATAGATCATAGAAGCATAAAGACAGAGATAGGAATGATTTCAAAGGCTATCTAATCCACTTCCTGATTCTACAGCTAAGAAAATTGAGAGCCAAGCTGAGTTGTGAAAGATTTTTCAGGCAAAGGAAATTACAAGTAATATTTGAACCAAAATCCTCTGTAGAACCAATATTCCATGCACCATACTATGCCCATAACTATGGCAAAAATCATCTGTGGTCTTAATAAGTTATGGTATATGAATGTTATGGAATATTATTGTTCTATAAGAAACAGTCAGCAGAACGATTTCAGAGAAGCCTGGGGAGACTTGCATGAACTGATGCTAAGTGAAGGGAGCATAACCAGGAGATCATTGTACATGGCAATAGCAAGATTTTACAATGATCAATTATGATGGATGTAGCTCTTTTCAACAATAAAGTGATTCAGGCCAGTTCCAGTGGTCTTGTGATTGATGGAGAGAGCCATCAGGCACCCAGAGGGAGAATTGTGTATGTTGAGTGTGGATCACGAACACAATATTTTCACTCTTTTTGTTGTTGTTTGCTTGCATTTTGTTTTCTTACTCATTTTTTCCTTTTTGATCTGATTTTTCTTGTACAACATGATAATTGTGGAATTATGTATAGAAGAATTGCATATGTTTAACATATATTGGATTACTTGCTCTGTAGAGGAGAGAGTGTGGGGAAGAGAGGAAAAACACTGGAACGCAAGGTTTTGCAATGGAGAATGTTGAAAATCATTCATGCATATGTTTTGAAAATAAAAAGCTTAAATAAAAAGAATCCTATTACAAAAAAAATTAATCTGTGGTCTACTTCATCAAGTATCCCTGGAGAAAAGAAGTCACTAGGTATAATCATTTTTATAACTGGCCAGCATAAATGTAACCAATAACAAGTTGTGATCATCCATTCTGCTATCAATTCTTGTGGTATTTCAGTTTCTAATATAACACATCTCTCTCTTTGGGATGTGAAGGAGGAAAGAATCACTCTGAAACCAAAATTAGCAATACTTTCTCTTGGCATAATTAAATAAGTAGCTGCAATTGAGTTTTTAAGTTTCCACCAGCAGAATTAGTCTTACAGTAGAACAACTATTGCTAGTTATTAAAGGTCAACTATGGGGGATATGGTACAGGGCAAGGTACCAGGAATTGGGTATGGTGAGGTCAAATTCTGCCTGTGATGTTTATTAGCTCTTATTACCTGGGTAATACTGGGAAATCACTTAGTCTCTTTGTGTAACACAGCTAGGAAGTTGCTATTTTATTTAAAAGGGAGAAATAGGTTCTGTTCTTTGTCTCTCGGTGCTATACTTTTCATCAGCTCATTTGTTAACCCCCCCAGTTTGTAACTTACAATTCACTTTGGATGCCATTTTACCAAAAGGCTGACTACAACTAGGGACATTCTTTCTATTTGCTCCAAATTGCTTCCAGAGATAATGAATTTTTTGAAGGGAATCACTGTGAGCCCCAAAAGAAATATCTACACACTATGACTTAAATTTCAAGGGAAGAATAGTGAGATGTGCAGAGCTGATAAAGTTGAAAAGGACTAAACCTCAATAATTCAGCATTGGATCCTTGTTAAAGCAATTGGGAGGGCTTGTGTTCAGGGTGTTCAGAATACAAATGTCACTGTTTAGTGACAAAAATAGATTTTTAGTTTGTCTTATGAGTGATTAGAAAGGCTTTTTACCTAGATTTTAAAATAGTCATTATTTCACTAAGAAGGAATTCTAGAATCTGTCAGCAAACCTTTGCCCTGAAGGTAACGAAAGCCTTTTAATATTGAAACAAGGGTACTAAATGCTGGAAGCCATAGTCAATGTTAGATGGATGGAATGAGATGTCTGTTTCCATGATGTCGTAGATGTGATTTCCCCACAGGTCTATTAATAGGTTAGGATTGATTTTTTGACCTCAGCTTGATTATTTTAAGAACTGGAAATGCATAAGACAATCAAAGTAATAAATGCAGTAAAAATGAGGTCATTTTCCCATACACACACACATTCTCACACTTTATTTTATATTATATCTTGTTTTGTACATTTGATGTTTTTTGTGAAATTTATACAGAAATTACTTTTTAATGATTTTAGCTATATTTTAGTACCTGTGAGTAGTTCACTACCTAAACGAATTTTATGGTGATATTTTTAAAATTAAAACTCTATTAGTTATGCAAATACTTACTCATCAATTTATCATGCAGTAATATGATTTAGCACTAGTGGACCTGAAGTTAGATAACCTAGGCTTTGCCTTGAACAATTCATTTAATGTTTCTGGGCCTCAGTTTCCTTTAACATGAGGGCAAGGTAATGCAGCAGGAAAGGACTGAACTAGATGATTTCTAAAAGGCACACAGGTTTTTGATGTAATCCATGAGTGGTCTTTCTACTATTATTGTTACCATCATCATCATTATTAGAATGAAAAGCCATATTTAATGAAAAATAATAAGGAAATTAAAAGAGCATCTCCTGAATTCAGAGTTTATTTCTTATATAGTACTTTTATTGCAAAATGGTCTTTATATGCAAAATGCTAAAATTAGTTTGTATTCATTTGTAGATATGACCATGTGTGTGACCATGGCTAGAGAAATCACTTTTGGATTCACAAAGACCTGGGTTTGAGAATTCCTCTGACATATTCCAGCTCTGACCTTGTGTAAATATCAGTGGTGGCAAATAACTCTCTAAATTTATAATTTTCAGAGCAAGGATTAATCAGCCTGGAGAATTTCCAACTGAACAGTCAGGACACCAAGGAAATTGCAGTTCTAGACCATTTCTAAAAAAACAATTCCCTTATCCATGTACGTTTTGTCTTTTTCTTTTCCACAGATAATATGAACACCTTGAGGGTATTATAGTAACTGTTGATTTTTTTTTTTTTTGGTAATCCCCTTTATCCTCCCCTTCTCAGTTTTCTCTCAGACAGTGTTAGGTACATGAGAAGTATTTAATAAGTGCTTATTGCATCATATTACTTAACAATTTCACTATTTTGGTGGTTTGCTTCAGCAATAAAACTAGGAACCCTTCCAGACTTTGGATGAAGCTTAATATTTTGTTTGACTTACACCCTCCCAGCATCTCCCCTCCCTAATAAAGTCTCCCATCCTCCTAAATCCTATGTACTTTTTTGTAGTTCCTAAAAGTCATCCAAGAAAATGTCCATATAAATCAGACTACTGCCTTCTAGCTCTTTTTATTATGAACGAACTCATATATATATACATATATATATATATAATTCACAGTTATATATCTTAACTATGAATTTATTTATAGAATGAGATGCAGGTGTCATGAATTTTTTTACATAATGACAAATGGATCTTAGCCCAATTCTTGAAATTTTCTGAGAAATGTTTCTGATTTCCTATCATACTGAATACCGTATAGAGAATAACAACAATGCTATTCACTCTTCTCCCCAATGCTAGACTCAAGTATCAATAATGATTTAATATTCACAAAAAACCTTATAAGATCAAAGTTTAAGACTGCCTAAGCCAAGACTCTCTTGAGCAGGAGTATGTTCCCAACTTTGTATAAGATAAAGCCAGCCTTTACATCATTCCACTGACTCATTCATTCCACTGACATTTGGACTAAAAGTCATATTATAGGATAGACTTACATTGATTTTAATACATATCCTTCCATAGTGACATTTCCAAAACCAACTCCCCTCCCTGATGTCTGTGTCTTTAGAATACCAAAAGGAAGGGAATGTAAAGAATAATCTTTTCATTATAAAAACAAACTAGTATAACCAATGCACATGAGGCAGAGAAAGGAAATAAGTATAATCTGAGAAGAATTTACTAATTGAAATAAGCATATTTCACTTAAAAATTTGATTCTAACTTTACTCTCCCTGAAGCTTCTAAATCAGTCAGAGAAATTCAGAAGAAATAGTAAAAGAAAATATTATAGTTATTTTTTTAGTTATATCTGCATTTTAGCTCAAAGGCAAATTCATTGTATCTTAGATTGCAAGTAATTTTGGGAGTACAATAGAAAATTCTGGTCAGAATATCCTAAATCAAGATTTTGATCAAAGTATCAAAAAATATTAGTGAGGATGGCATTAAAAAGTAAGGATTCCCCCCTCCCCTTTATTGGCTTTCACATTTTTAATTTATTTTTTAATTTCTAATCTTTTGGCTATGATAGAGTTCTTTATTTCTTTAGTGTTAAGCATGAGTTACTGAATGTGTTGTAGGGTTAGAATCTTTTTGTATTTCATTATATGTAGAAATATACTCCCACAGTACATCAGGATATTTGCCTAAGCAAAAATAAACCATGAGGATGTTCACACTTGTCATAACCTTCTTACCCTCCTCTCACCCACATACTTTGGCAAGGCAACAGAAATTTCACAGTTCCATTCCACAGTTATTTTATTTTTGTGACAAATCAATTACTTAATAGAGAATTGAGAAGATGGATCATACTACTCTGAGATCTCATCTGAGATGTAAATTCGAAGGTTTTAAAATTTAAAATCATTCCCACCTCTGAGAATTATTATTAGCTATATAATATACTTAGAGACTAATGTATATACTTACTACCTTGGGCAACTCATTCAATATTTCAGAGCCTTAAGTAATTTTCTAGTTCTTATCTAATGTGATAGATGGATTGCAATTTGAATCGATGAAAGGAGTTATCACATCCAGCATTTCCTATGTTTCTAAAAAATCTCAGTGGTTCTAGTATTTCTTTTTCTTGAACCTCAATTGGTTCATCTATTAAATGGAAAAAAAAAATATCTGTCCTGCATCTAGAAATCCCTAGATTCACTTAGAATGCCATATGATATCTTGGGAAATTCCTTGGAATAGTTGACAAGGTCTTAGACTGGTAGGTAGAATGAAGATGGCTCTGTGGTTAGGTCTAACCTAAAGGGAGTTGGGCTGGAGTTGGGCTATGCAAGCATTTGTATTCATGGAAATCCAAGAAGAGAGTGAGAATAGCATACAACCCTAAACTAGGAAAAAAAGCAGGATGTGTGGATGGATCTAGAGAGCAGAATTAATACCACTGGGGAGAATTTATAAGGAGGGAGATTTTAGACAAAGAAAAGGAAAAAAATCTTTCTAACAATTTGAGTTGTCCAGAAGTTTATCTCAGCATCTAGTGAATATCAATCATGGGATGCTCGATTCAGAGACAGGAAGCCCCGTGTTCACTTCCTAACTCAAACATTTACTAATTGTGTGGCTCTAGGCAGCTTCCTTAAGTTCTGGGATCACTCATTTCCTCATCTGTAAAAAGTACCATCTCCTAGCTCACTGGATGTAGATAAAATCTCAGTTGATTATACACACACACACACACACACACACACACACAGAGACAGAGAGGGACAGAGACAGAGAGAGACGTCTGAGATAAGAGACAGAGACAGAGAAACTTTCTACGCCCAATAGCTATATATTCCCTATCTATTTATGCTTGTTAGGTAGAAAGTTTCCTTTCTACCAAAGATCTTTCAGCCAATATTATTGGAATCCTAGATGGGTTTCATACTTGAAGTGGCAATAGATACCCTCTGAAATTCCTCCCAAATCTGCATTTCTATGGTTCTAAGAATATGCTCATGCTGAGGAAGCAGTTGGCAAAAAGGAGAAAACTGCCCATTACTGAGAAAACTCTTCCTGTAGAAGATTCCTCATTTGGAAGATGATTCAGGAATAAATTAAGTTATTTAGCTTTTACCAAAAAAAGGAAGACCTTGAGGATTTGGGGAGAAATTCCCTAATAAGCATTTATAGTGTGACTTTGTCCCTTAGAAGATAACAAGATGAAGAATTTCACAAGATGGATAGGTGTAGATTAATTGAAGCTGTTGTAGAGAGTATCTGTATCAAGAAGATTGTAGAGCATTTAAAGAACTGAACTGAGTCATGAGACTCTATATTATGACATCTAACTTTACAGAACTTTATAGAGTTGACCTTTATATAGTATTTTGATTCTTTGAAATACTGCAAAATAAGTAAGACATATGTCAGTCATATCAATTCTACCAATGAAGATGGTTGAGATTCAGAGATTAATAATAATAGCTAATGTTTATATAGAAGTTTAAGTTTTGCAAAGTACTTTATATGTGTTAATTCATTTAATTCTTTCTATAACCCTATTAGGTAGCTGTCCTTATGCTGCTATATAGATAAAGAAACTAAGGCTATGGGACAGTAAGTGGCTTACTTAGGATACAAAGCTAGTGTCTGAAGTCATATTGGAAGTTGACTTCCTAAGTCCATTAAGCCACCTAGCTAATTTCAGGGTCAAATGACTTGCCAAAATAATTCAGTTACAAAGTATCATAGCTGGCATTTGAACTTACTTTTCTCTAAAAAATTTAAAGAAATTTAAAATTAAAAAACCTAGAAGATTTAAAAAATCTTCAGAGTATATCTTATGTATGTATGTACATGTATATGTGTGTATACATAAATACATATATGTATATATACATATATACATAAAAAAGAGTTGAAATAGTTCTGGATTTGTAATAAATAGCATATAGGATTGGTAATGATCTTTTATCTATAATCTATATTTAGAAAAAGTATATACATAGACAGAAAAAATATTTATTGTCTATCTATAAACTATCTTTAATATTTCCTGTTTTGGTTAGCTTGTAATAAATAGACTTCAAAGGACAGATTTAGTTTAATGATGTAGATTCTGCTTGAAAAAAATTAATCAAAGTATACTATATTTACTAAAAATTTAATCCATTGGAACTAGTGAGAAGTTGACAAAGATCATAAAAGCTGTTTATTAAATCATAAAAAGTAAGATTCATTTAATTCCCAAAATTCAAGAGACCTCTTCCTTCAAATGCCTCAATGTGTGCTTACATATACACATGCACATATGTGCATTATTTGTATACATATCTTCATAGTATATTAAGGATCCCCACAATGTAGTCATCATGATGAGTTACTAACACACATATACAAATGTGTATCTATATGATACACACACATATAGATACAGATCTTTCTCTAGGTGAGTGCCTAGAAATAGATACAGAAAGACAGACAGACAGACAAAATCTGGTTCCAAAATGAGTCCTGGAGAAAAGCTGAAAGAGCTAGCAGAGATGTGTAGAGTAAGTAATTAGGTGAGAAATCAAGGCTGGAACAAAGTTATGGCCAGAGTGAGAAAGTAATGACAAGGTGATAACTACAGTGTATATGATAGACTGTATTGATAACAATAGGGGAAAACTGACACCAGCAGGTGTGGAGTATTATAGCAGAGAATAACAGGGGAAAGGAAGATAATTCTAAGGCTGTAAGAGACTCTAACTGACATTGGGGAATACTCATCTGGAGATCATTTGAACTTGAGGCTTCTTGAAGTTATTTGCGGATTTTCTTGCTTTTCTGAAAACAATTAACAACAAAATTAACCAACAAACCCTAAAACCTGAGTATTATGTTGTTAGACTCAGTTTACAAGTAAGGGAAATGAAGGTCTGAGATATTAAATACAATACTACAAAGTAGCTGGCATTTAGGGTGTTGATTCCAGCCTTGCATAAGGAATGGCACCAGGATGATTTTGTACAAGAGATTGAGGAAAAGGAGCCACTAAGGAAGGAAAAGGTTGAAGAGAGGGTGTCTTATGAAAATCTAAGAAGGACAGAGTTTTGGAGGTAGGAGCATGATCAAGAAAGATTAGAATAGAGAATAGGCTACTAGATTTTTGGTATTTAAGAAATCACTCATGACTTTGGAGTGAGAAGTTTAAATTGAATAATTAAGTAGTAAATCATATTGCAAGGATATAAGGAGGAGGTGTGAAGAGAAAAAATGATAGAAATAAGTGTATGGAGTTGTTACTACTGAATTTGACTAAGAAATTAAGGTGAAATAAGATGGTAGCTTAAGTGGCAGAAACTAAGCATTGACTAATACCTAATACCCTATGCCAAGACTAAGTGGAAATGAGTTTATAATTTAGATATAAAGGATGATACTATAAGCAAATTAGGAGAACAAGGAATAGTTTAACTCTTAGATCTGTGGAGAAAGAAGGAATTTATGGCCAAAGAAGAATTATAGAACATTATGAAATGCAAAATGATAATGATAAATGTTCAATGGGATGTGGGAAAACTGTGTCACTAATACATTGTTGATGGAGTTGTGAATTTATCCAACTATTTCTAGAGAGCAATTTGGAACTGTGCCCTTTGGTATATCAATCTATGCATACCCTTTGATTTACCAAGTTCTCTATTTGGTCTGTACCCAAAGAAATCATAAAAAAGGGAAAGGCACCCACATGTGCAAAAATGTTTGTGGCAGCCATTTTTGTAGTGGCAAGAAACTGGAAATTGACTGGATGTCCATCAGTTGGGAAATGGCTGAATAAGTTATGGTATATGAATGTAATGGAATATTATTATTTTATAAGAAATGATCAGCAGGCTGATTTCAGAAAGACCTGGAGAGACTTACATGAACTGATGCTAAATGAAGTGAGTAGAACCCAGAGAACATTGTACACAGCAACAATTATGTGATAATCAATTGTGATGAACTTGGCTCTTTTCAACAATGAGATGATTCAGGCCAATTCCAATAGACTTGTGATGGAAAGTGCCATCCGCATACAGAGAGAAAATTATAGGAGACTGAATGTGGATCACAATATAGTATTTTCACCTTTGTTGTTTGCTTGCTTGTTTTTATTTACTTTCTCATTTTCCCCTTTTGATCTGATTTTTCTTACTCAGCATGTGGAAATATGTTTAGACGAATTGCACATGTTTAATCTATATTGGATTGCTATCTAGGGGTGGGAAGAGTTGGGGAAAGAGGGAAAAAAATTGGAACACAAGATTTTGCAAGGGTGAATATTGAAAACTATCTTTACATGTAACATGTAATAAATATAATACCTTCTAAAAATAAAATACTAATTACATAAAAAAGAGACCAGGAGTGTGGCTAGTTAGTAGATCAGGTAGAATAAAGATGCTGTTGGTCCCTATTCTTGGGTTTGGCCCAAGCCATAACTTTGCTCAACCATTGGCATAAGAGAATAAGACAGATCTAGATTTAAAACAAACAAACAAAACCCCCAACAAAACTAGAGATCCCCAAATCCTCTGACTGGTAATTATCAGGCAAATAACCATTAGCTAGTCCATAACTTAGCCTCTAGGGATGAAAATTGTGAAGCTAATGTTAAACAGCCATTGCTGACCCCAAGAGTGTGGAATACTGTACCTACTTCCTTTTCCACTAAGGAGTCTCTCTGTTCTGGGTTCAGACATTAATTTTAGATCATCTCCATTATAGATCATCTCCATTATAGAGGAAGTGTGGTCTTCAACGAGAGGGGAGAATTATAAGCCATTTTGAATTTTCAGTGTGAATATTACATTTTTATTTTGACAACTACTACCATCCCTGTTTTGTTAATTGTTTAGAAGAAAATAATGGAGAAAATATGAATAATGAAGATTAAAGTTAAAATTATTGTCATGCAATTCCTCCTTTTCCTAGCTTCTCCAGATATCTGGTTGTTATTTTGCCAGCATACTACTACTTATAGTTTAGATTACTGACTCATGATTAGGATCTCCCAAAAAGGGGAAACAAAAAGATATTCATTGTTCAGTTTGAATCAGTCTGAGAAAGTTATCTAGTTCCAATATACAAAAGAAATTTCAAAAGACAGAAAAGATTCACACCACACATTAAAAGAATAACTTAAAATATGGTTCAATGATTTCACTTGTTGCTACTACTATAATTTCCCAGAAGGTAGATATGCTAATCTTTTTTTTTAAAACAAACCACTTTTTGTTGTTATTAATAAAAAAGGTGGTAGCTTAAAGAGATGGTGGGGTCAAATATCAATAATTCTCCCAGAATAAATCAAGAACTATTTTTTAAAGAAGTAAACCCAGATTTTATTATTTTTGAAATCATAATAATTAGAAACAAAAAAATAAAATACTGACAGAGATGACAGGAATCTTCTGGCACCTTTGATTATTTTCATCACTTTTAAACCAGAAAGTCAAGAACTTTTTGAGATACTTCAAATTAGCAGGCACAATATGGTATCAGTTCTTATACTTTAAGGAGAATCTAAGCCAACATTCTGCAAAGTGAGATCTTTTTGACATTGCTATATGCTTAGATGAAATATGAAAAAAATTCAGCCAAACAACAAAATGTTGAGGACCACAGAAGCAAAGCTTCTAGTTGATGGATGGATTTATTTGTTTGTTTTGTTTTTCAACTGTATGGGCTTCATAAAGTAATGCAGGCTTAGACTTATGATAAAAATAGGTCTGTTTGCTGGGGTTTATCAAGGATGAATAATAGCAGGGTAGTGAAGTACTTGCTGAATGGTGAGTTACAATGGAACAACTGTAAGCACAATGAACAGGGGAAATTGAAGGCTCATTTGAGAACTTTCAGATATGCTGAACAATATGAAACAGCTGAGACTTATGGGAAAACTAAAATCAAATCAAAACAAAACAAAACAAGCTGGCATGTGGCTATTAGCAGTGGAATGTTTCTATGCATGAGAGTTTAGAAGCAAGATCTAGAGTAGTAATAGACATAACAATAAAAAGGGCTGCCAGGGCAGAACCATACAGTTATCTCTTACATCATAGTGGCATAAGAAATTAAATGGGATTTTTTTTTGGGGGGGAAGTTTTGTACAAATTGTGGATGATGTGCAAAGGCCAGAAGACAACACAGAAGAAATTTAGAAACTTAGAAATGTATAAAATATATGTATAATATTATATAACATCAACATTTTATTTTTAACACCATAATAATTCAAACTTCTCTGGTCAAAAAATTTTACATGGATTTTCAGATTGTAGTGGTATAGCATTCCTAATTCCCATGACATAGAAAGGATAACTGTATACTACTGGTCTTTTAAGGAAAAAAACCTCAACCTTTATAAATACATTTTTATGCATTTATAAAATATTTAAAAGTTTTCCATTATTTCTTTTAATGATAACTAACCCAAAGGTCTCAGGTCACAACATATTGTTCACTGTCTTTTAAAATATATCAAATAGCAATGGCCCTAAAAGACCTTTCCATTAGCCTTCTTATGCTCTGAGAATAAACCATTCATTCTGATTCTTTAATTCCTACCTCTTAACCTATTTTAACTTATAATAAGGATGACTGGAGAACCTCCAAACTGTTTCTATAGAATTCTTAACATGAGTTCTAACAAAAACTTCTTGAAAATTTAATTAAATGCCTCACAGTCAATCTTTGTCATCCCTCCATTATTGACTAGCAGAATCAGTAAAATGTAGAGGAAAAAATAGAAAGGAAAATGATGCCTTTGTAAAACATTAAAATAGGGGGAGTTGTTCATGATTGTGAAAGAATTTGGGGATATGTGCAAGGTACTAGTATTTGACAGACAGGATAAATGCAAAGAATAAGAGAAAGTAACTCATATGTATAAAGAAAGTCACATTCTTCTTCAGAAGCAAAGCCATGCAGATTAAGGATTGCTGATCTTGGGGTGGGGGTGGGGATAAGATATCTTAAAGAAAAAGAAAAAGGCATCTATATATATACATATATATGCATATATATGTGTATATACATATATATTGCATATTGAGACAATAGTAGCTAGTCTTTTTTATAGGAAATTGGGGCTGAGAGAGGTTAATGACCTGTCCAAAGTCACACAGCTAGAAAGCATTTGAGAGATCTGAGGACTTCTAACTTCAAGTTAAGGGTTCTAGGCAATGTACCAGCTAGCTGATCAATTTAATTTTATATAAACTTTCTTTTCAAATATTATTGGGCAGATAAAGAACATCCTTTCTTTTTTTTTCCTCTCTCATTTCTACTTCCCAAAAGCATCTTTTTTTAGAATATCTGTGCCATTGACCACAATGCCATTTTTTTAAAAGTGCAATAACAAAAAACAAATCCTTGTAACAGATCCTTTAAAGTTCATATAATAGAACTGTTAAAGTAACTGGAAGGTGCCATAGTGCACAGAGTGCTGGGTTTAGAGTCATAAAGACTCATTTTCCTGAGTCCAAATTTGGCCTTAGACACTCATTAGCTGTGTAATTCCAGGAGAATTACTAAACCCTTTTGGCCTCAGTTCCTAAAATGAACTGGAGAAGGAAATGGCAAATGACTCTTGTATCTTTGCCAAGAAAAGCCTAAATGGGGTCAGGAAGAGTCATGACTGAAAAATAACTAAACAACAACTGAACCAATCTGTGTTTTAGATGTGCTTTGATTTCTATGTCTCTTGGTGCTTTGTATAACTTTGCTTTTGGCCTTTTCTATTAGTGAGTATCTGGCAGTCAGACATGACATTGTTCCATTCTCAATAATAGAAAGGGTTATATAGTAGTACTGAGTTTTTTGTTGGCATTTGGCTGCAGAGAAAATGTCTGATTATTCTTATAATCACACAGATTACATGGGCAGGATAGTTTGCTTTTGTGCAGTATGAACTTGAATGGCTGTTCAAAATGAACATTTCATTATTTATGATGGAGTTGAGGGCATTTCATGAAAGCTAATCCTAATTGATATATAAACAAAATGCATGTGAAAATAAAAATTACATGGTCTTACTGATTAAAATATATAGGAAAAGGAATATATAGAATATATATACACATATATATGATAAGAATAAAATATATAAGAAAGGGAAAAACACACATTAAAATATGTTTTTATGACAATTGCTGCATAAGAAATATGTTACAAATATCCCTTTCAAAAAAAGCCATTTTAAAACAATACTATTAGTCATTTGTGGGTTTTTTATTTTGTTTTGATGGATGAACAAGGGAAAATATGACATTTCTATTCAGTATAGTGGGGCTCAATTAAAGATTACATTAGATACTTTATTTTTGATGATTAGGAATGGATTTTAAAATGTTAGTTATCATACTTTATTATTACCTATTCTCATATTTTACATACTATAATAAGGCCATGAGGTGGTGCAATGGATAGAATGTTGCATCTGAAGTCAGGAAAATTCATCTTTCTGAATTCAAATCTGGTTTCAGACACTGACTACCTTTGTGATTCTGGGCAAGTCACTTAACCTTGTTTGCCTCAGTTTATTCATCTCTAAAATGAACTGGAGAAGGAAATGGCAAACCATGACAGTATTCTTAACAACAAAACCTCAAATGGTGTCACAAGGAGTGAGACATGACTAAACAACCTGTCATTATATTATTATTATATTGTTATGTAGGTAATAATGTAGTTTTAAATATGGTAAGATAATATTGTTGATAACATTTAATTATCTCCTTGGAAAATGCATTTCAAACACTATTTTATTTAATATATATATTTTTAGGAAAGGTAGCATTGTGATAAAATGTTTTCTAATTGAACTCTACAATGAAATAATAAATATTTTATTTCTTTGCTTTATTTTCCTTCACCTTCTGGAATCATTCTGTAACATTTGTTTGCTAAGATGTGAATGGCCAACTCATATGGGAATTAACTTACAAGTTCAACAGTTCCTTATCTTATGAATTTTTAAAAAATGTCCTCATTCTTGGTTTTCAAAGAATTATTATGTAATTTGAAAGGAACAGAAAGCTTTATTTTGATTACAACATATTTTAGTGGTTTGTAAACATCACAGAAATGAAGAAAAATAAATCACTTTGTAGGAATCACTAATAAACAAGGAATTTTATAAGAAACAAACCTAAAATTTTTTAGAGTTCCCCTTATAAATAAATGCAGTTAATAAAATAATTTGTAAGAAGGAAAACAAGAACATTAAGTCTATACATGCTTAATTGTAAGATATTCTTCAAATGAAAAGTGATGGCATTATTCCAAATTAAATAAATACACTTGAAAATGGAGAAGCTCAAAGTACAATCTGCAGTAATTATTAAATATGTGCATATTTACTATAATAGGATTAATCATTTAAATAATTTTTGCATTCATGAACAAGTGACTGCATGTTCAAATGTAAAAGAATGTTTTTCCATGTCCATTTGATATAATTATGATGAAGACAAACTATGTCTAACAAAGAGAGTGCTACTCTAAATTTGCAGAAAACTCCCAAGTAACAAGTATGAAGAAAAAGCACATGTTATTAAATAGAAACTGTTCATTTTAATTTCAACTAAAATAATAAGCAAAAATGTTCATTTCAACAGATAGATTTTAGTCTAAAAATCCAATTAATTTGATAATAGTTTTTATTACATTGAAATTTGAGAGGCTCTACTACCATACACTCATTTGATGCATCTAGGTTATTTTTTATAGAATGGAGAAAATATGAATTAAATAAAAATCTATTTAAAGAAGTTGAATGAAAAATCTAGAAACTGATATCATGGCCCAAGCTAGAAATAGTAGAAACAGTAGAAAAATAGGTGATAGAGCAAAACCAAAATGTTCTACTTAGGAAAATAGATTAAAGCTAGCAATCAATCTATTTTTTAACAAAGAATAAATTAATTCTTTTAATTGTAGGTGTCACTTAGTAAAGGTTTAATTACTATCTTTATGTGAATGATTCTCAAATCTCCCTATCCTGGTCCAATCTCTCTGCTGACCTCCAATCTGCTTCTCAAGTATTTCAAGCTGGATGTCTAGGAAACATTTTAGATAATATAAAGAACTTAATATCTTTTTCTTCTGAACCCTCCCCTTCTATCTTCCTTAATACTGTAGTGCATAATGCCCTTCTCTCAGTCATTCAGGCTCTCAATCAAAGCATCATCCCAGATTCCTCATTATCTCTCACCTGATCCCTCACTCCCACCCCATATCCAAGCTGCTGGCAGGGTCTTCTGATTTTGCCTTTGTAACATCTCTTAAATATACCCTCTTCTCTCCTCTGACACTGATACTCTAATGCAGGCCCTCATCACCTCACATCTTGATTCCTGGAATGCCCTGCTGGTGAGTCTGCCTGCCTCAAGTCTCTCCCAATCAGCCACATAAGTATTTTCCTAAAACATATGTTTGATGATGTCATCCCCTAGTCCCATCTCTAATCAATAAACCTTCTAATCAATAAACTTCAGTGGATTTCTATTGCTCAAGGAGCAAACACAAAATGGTCTCTGTAACATCCAAAGCACTTTATAATCCTGCCTTCTCCTACCTTTCCAGTCTCCTTATACCTTCCTCTTTGATCCCTTTACACTGGATTTTTGCCTATTTCAGGAGCAAGACACTGCATCTTTCAGCTATGGTTATTTTCTCTGGCTACTCACATGCCTAGAGTGATCTCCTCTCCTCTGCACTGAATACTGATCTCTCTGGATTTCTTTAGATTCCAATTAAAATGCCATTTCTACAGGAAGCATTCTCCAACTGTTCTTAATTCCATTGCTTTCCCTCTAAATCATTTCCTATTTATCATGTCTGTAGTTTGCTTTGTTTGTTTGCATGTTTTCTCCCTAATTTGATTCCTTGAGAACTGGTACTGTCTTTTGTCTCTTTTTGAATCCCAGTACTTGACATATAGTAAATAAATGTTTATTGATTGTTCATTTGCTTATATTATTGCCTTCCCAATCTCTGAAGCTATTGGATTGTTGACCAATCTAAGAGCAGTCTACTCTTTGCTCATTCCCTTGAAATGATTGATGTCATGATTCAAGTTTTTCCATTTAGAATACATTGCTATCTTTCCAAAAGAGGTAGGTCCCTTTGTTTAATTCAATTCAACTCAATAAACATTTATCAAGTACCTACTATATTGTTTTCTCAGATCAAAATTAAGTACCTGGAGAGGTTTCTGGGAAGATCATAGGTCAGAAAATTACAAGTTCTCCAGATTTTCCTCTTAAATAAAACAGAATTGTGCCTCAGGATGAACATAGACCATTGAAAACCAAATAAGACTTGGGTAGAACAGGGGGTCCTCCTGGCACAATAAGAGAAGACTGGGAAAAAGACCCCAGCACCAAGGAGTAACTAGATATGAAAAATGTAAATACCTTCAGGCTAGCTCTGCAGAAACAGCAAGCAGGGAGCTCTGAGACTTGCTGGGGTTAGGAGGTCACCTCAGTCTGAATCACAGGGACTTCCACCTTCTGGAAAGCTTGGGGAGTCAGGGGTCTGAGTCCAGAGAATTTTCACTAATAAGGAACACCACTCCCAGCTGTGCTGCTGAGACCCAACCCTGGGCAAGAAGGAAGTAGCACATGTCTGGTGAGTGCAGAAGGAGTGGGGCAGGAGCACTGCTGGCTATTGGAATTTATAGAAGGGTAGAATTCTTGGTTTGGGGTTCCAAATCAGAGGAAGAATTGACTCAAGCCAGAGAACTCTCACCTTCCCATCTTAGGACTAGAGGTAACAAGCTAACAAGCTCTTATTTTTTAAAAAGCCAGTAGGCAAAGGAGAAAGAACCCAACCACAAAAAGTTATTGTGGGAATAGGGAAAACTGAGTTCATCTTCAGATGAAGATATTGAAGTAAAAAAAGCTTCATCTACTCCAAAAAATAATGCTAAATGGCTACCTGCCCTAAAAAAGAATTTATAGGATTTCAAAATATTTTTAAAATCAAATGAGAGAGATTGAGGAAAAACAACAACAACAACAAAAGAGAACAATTAAATAAGAGCAAGAAGATGATGAAAAGAAAGTCAACCAAATATAAAAGGAGGTCCAGAGTCTTAAAACAGAAAATGACTGACAATTAGAACTGGGTAAGGACAGTTGAAGTTATAAGACCAAGAAATAATAAAACAAAATATAAAGAATAAAAAGTAGAAGAAAATGTGATACATCCGATTAAAAACAACAGATTTGGTGAACAGATCAAGAAGAGAAAACATTAGAATAATTGGACCATGTGAAAGCTATGACCAAAAAAAGAACCTAGATACAATAATACAAGAAAATTTTCCTGATGTGATAGAGCAAGAGAAGGAAGTAAAAATAGAAAAAAAATCCATTGATTATTACCTGAAGGATATCTAACAAAGAAAACATATAGGAACGTCATTGTTAAATTTTAAAACTCCCAGGTCAGAGAGAAAACTTTACAAGCAACAATAAGAGCAACACCCACACACACACACACCCCAATTCAAATATTTTGGAGCTACAATTAGAGTCACACAAGACTTATCACTAACTACAGTGAAAGATGATAGATGCTGGAATATGTATCTATGTAAAACTAGCAGAAGAACTGAGGTTGAGGCCAAAAATATCATATCCAACAGAACTAAGTATAATATTGAATGTAAAAATGAACAGTCAATGGACTGTCAGAGTTTCAGGATTTTCTTGCAATAAACCTAAACTCAATAGAATATTTAATATGTAAGAGCCAAAATCAAAGACTAATATCAAGGGATTAAATAAGAGCAAACTATTTATGCTTTACATGTGGAAATGTAAATTATATAGAGAGATATATCTATATAGATATGGATTTTATATATATATATTTAGATAGATATAGATATAGATATATATAGAGAGGGTATAACATCCTCCAAAATCTATAAAGAAATAAGAGGGGGAGGGAATAAGATAAAATGAGGTTTAGAAGAGTGTGTAGATTAAAGCAGGTAAGAAAGGGTGAAGTGAAAGTATACAGATTCTTATCAAGACAGGTTAAGTAATAACCAAGACAAATTAGCTAGTAGAAGTAAAGTAGAAAAGAGATTATGCATGTATACATATATATATATATTCTTATATATTTGGGGAGGTATGTATGTGTATATATGCAAACACAAATATTACTGTCCTTAACTGTAGCCTGCTTGAGGAATTTGAGGAAGGGGGAAAGAAAAGGGAAAAAATAAAGTAAAAAATGCATAGTAGGAACAAAAGAAAATCTATAAAGAAGTAAAGAAAAGATGCACAGTTTTGAAAATAATGTGTTTTATTATTATATATACTTTCTTGAAATGAAAATTTATTATTATATTTTCAATCATCTCTTTGTTTGCTATACACATAGCAATGGTTTCTACTTTTTTCTGGTTTTCATTGAATTTTTTTTTCAATTTTCAATTTAAGTTTTAAAAGAAAGAAACAAAAACCTATTTTAAAAAAATGTTTTGTGCATTCATTCCAAGAATGCAGGAATTGGTTCTAAAGGGAATGGGGTGGTAATTTTGTTACTCAACTATTCTTGAATGTTAATTCCAAAACAGTATTTTATATGTTGTTATTTTCAGGATTAAGTGGTACAGAGAATAGAGTACCAAGTCTGGAGTCAGGGAGACATCTTACTGAGTTCAAATATGACCTCAGACACTTACTAATTATGTGTTTCTGGCAAGTCACTTAACTGTGCTTGCTTCAGTTTCCTCATCTATAAAATGAGCGAAGCCACTCTAGTATATTTGCCAAGAAAATCCCAAATGGGATCATAACACAACTGAAAAAACTGAAGAACAAAAAATAATCATGGGGCAGATATTCATGCATGAAGACTTGGAAGATAACGTCAATTTGAACAACTCTTTCCCAACTAGAAATTAAGCATTAAGTTAAATAAAATTAATTGTGGCAATGAGGCCTAAAACACAGAATACAGCATTAGTATTAATGTTTTTTTTCAGTAACAAAAATAAGTTAAGGATAGGAAAGAGTTTTAAAAAGAACTAGTATAGGAAATGTGTAATTGGTAAAGGAAGAGTCACAAAAATGTAAAGAGATTTAGGATTAGCAACTGGACAGCAAGCGCTGTATTTCTAAGAAGAAAATGTTAAAAGATCTAGAGAAAAAGATTTCTAAGAAATTGGATCACTCCTCTGGAATATTTATGGAAAAGCATGGGAAAAAAAGTAGTATTGGAAGCAAAGGTGCAGGTGACTTGAGTTCTGCAAACTATCATTAGTGAGGTCACAGACATTAAATGTGGAATAATATAAATGTTGAACAATATTTGCCATCATTTTTCTCAAGTTGCATTGCTGAATCATCTCCACAGGATTTTATCTACCATGCCATGAGAAACCTCTTCATTCTGAGAGGTCACTCCATCCCTGTATTACCTCTTACATGGAAGTAGCTGGGACCTCTCACTTTGAATTGTGAGTTTCTCCCAAAACTTTGATTTTAACTGGAAGGCCAGAGCCAACCATGTCTTCATGCCTGTCTAGCTGCACTGCTGACTTACCTCCACAGGTTCCATTTCCTCATGTAGGTACCTTCACAGTCTTGTTTTATGAATTGTTTACCACTCCATTAGAATGTAAGCTTCTTCAAGACAGTTACAATCTTTATGTTTCAAGTGGTATAGTGCCCACAGCTTGTTGATGACTGACTGATCAAGAGGTCTACTTACTATAGTTTTTCATAATGCATTCAAAGCTGACTAGCCTTGCATCCTAGCATTTAGAATTTCTCTGCATTTCTAAGATACAATTATAGTTGATGGACTTTGAAACATGAGTTGCCCTCTGATCTGCCATCTGAATCATCATGAAGGGTCTCTTGCCAATCTGGAATATCCCTACTCCATACGAGTCTTCCTCTCCCATTGATTAGTTCTTCCCAGGTTTCAATTTTGAGGAGTCAAGGTCAGCCATATTTCATTTTCCTCCTGATTTCTGAATTCTAGATTATGGCATCATGTCTCAGCTGAATATTGGAACATCCATTGGCCCCAGGGATCTTCATCTGGAACATCCTCTGCCATACCAGCTGCCTTTTCCCATTTGTGAATTCTACCTAGGGCTTCCATTTTGAGGAAAAGTCCAGATTAATCATGCTTCATTCCCCTCCAGGATTTGTTTCTGATATTTTTGACTTTAAAACCATTCCCCTTTATTTATCAATTCCTTTTCGTATGTTATCTTCCTCTATTAGGATGTAAGCTCCTTAAAGGCAAGGACTGTATTTTTTTTTCTTCTTGTATTAGTATCCCCAGCACTCAGCACAGAACTTGATCAATAATAACTACTTAGTGAATTCTTGTTATCTTGTCTTGCCAAAACATTGAATTTTGTTTAGTTTAAAGCATAGTGTATTAAAATACAACCCTTGGGGCAGCTAGATAATGCAGTGGATAGAGAACTGATACTGAAGTTAGGAGGACCTGAGTTCAAAGCCAGCCTCAAATATTTAACTTACTGTATGATGCTGGGCAAGTCACTTAACCCCAAGTGCCTCCCCCTCCCCCTCCCTCAGTAGAACTCTAGAGAACACTACTTGACCATTAATGGTGAATTTAAGATAACTCTACTAACCAGCATATTTTATTAGCCAAGCAGAAAAATCCTTGGTTCTTATAGCTAACCAAGTGTTTCCAAAATTACCACAACTTGTCTATTATTAAGATTTATGGCATGAAAATTGCCCTATTATTAAAGGAAATAAGGTCAAAATGTCAAGTCAATATGGAATCAGGCAGGAAGTAGAAGCCAGATTAGCTAGATGTTAGAATTGTTCAATTTCTAACCAATAGACAATGAGAAATAACACATATTTCAAAAATTAATTTTAATGAGAAAATTAAGAATCTAAAAATGGTTTTAAAATAGTGAGCTAGCTGGTATTTGATATCATAATCAGTCATAGGGAAGGACAAATAATAGTGTAAATCTGAATTTCTTATAACAATGTTGTCATAGTATAATGTGTTAGGCTTTACAAAGTATTTTCTTCAAGATAACTCTAAAATATGCAAAAGATAATGAAACTAATACTTCAAGAAAGTAAATGACTTGCTTACAGTGGTGCAATAATTGATATAGTAGAAATTCAAATCTGTAAGTCCCATGCATTTCTCTTCATACCAGACTGTTTTTTAGTCAATATGGATAACCAGAATTGAAATTATTTTCTTCTTCACAGACCAAAATTATACTTATCATAGATTTGAATCAGTATTATAAAAAGGCAAATTAAGCTTTCTTGGAAAATAATGATAAAATCAATTAAAAGTTCTAGCCACTACTGGTTATCTATGCCTTGGTTTGGACTCAACTACACCTTTAAACCCAAATCACTCTGGGTTTCCTGACAAGCCAATAATAAGTCCCAGGTCAAACCTCACTTGCCTATTCTTTGTGTTGTGTTGGCTTGGAGTGAGTATAAATGGCAATTATTTCTGTTCTGGTCAGAAACTGAAGGTTTTCTTCTCCCAGATTGACTCTTCATGAAGACAATCTAGGACTTCTTTAGCCTCATTTCTTACCTAGTTTTTAATTAATGAATAGGCTTTGACTTAGACAAACTGAGACCTGAGAAAGCTCTTAGCTCAAATAGGCCAAAATCTCCTACTGCTTCTGGGGCCATGTCCAGTCATTTTGACCTAAGTCTTGCCACTGTACTCCTATGATTGGAGGAGAGATGAGACTGATGACTTCTTAGCTTTGCCTCTCCTAAATCCAATTTATTTGCAAATCAAGATATCATCTTTCTGATTGTTTTTGTTTTTGTTATTTTGGGGGGGTGAATTATTTTTCTTATCCATATTTAAGTGACAAAAAACACACATGAACCCCCTCAAAACCAGTTTCTCACACACACACTAGCCTAGCTAAGTATTTACCTCTAAGAAATACTTCCCAATTGATTCAGTGATATTTGCATATTATAGTGGTCTATTAACTATTCCTTTAATTAGTTAATTTGCTTCCATATGTCCCTAAGAAGAGTGATTTTAAAAATTAGCTACTTGAGAGCCTTAGACCAAATCTACTTTATATCCATTCCAAAGTTCAAACATCATTTTACTGTCTTTTATTTTTTTCCTTAATGAATTTTTTTCATAAATAAGAATTATTCAACCCTGATTCCCTACATTTAAAGAAAGAAAAAAAATTCTTTTGTGTATTTTGCCAATTTCTAAGTCTTAAAACAATTAGGTAGTATACGGTAAAGATTGGAAGAGAAGGATTTGTTAGAATTTCTAAGATGGTGAAAGTAGGACTGTTGTTAAACAGAAGTAATAGAGCACATTTGAATTAGCCAAGTTACTATCATATATACTACAATTCCTTTCCCTACGACACTTTGAATATACCACAAGTCTTTTCTCATCCTTAAAAACATGGGCTTTTTCAGAATAGCATTTATTAGCTCCAAATATTTCAATGATATTCTGAAGTTCAGAATAAGTACTTTCCACAAGACCTACTGCATTAAAATGGAATCTCATTGTGAAGAGTAATGTTGCATGTAACTTCTCTGCAGCTTTTTGCCTACTGGGGCTATTTCAGAATAACCGTATAATCTCAGAGTCCATATGGCCTAAGCTATACCTGAACAGTTATATCTTACCTCTTGTAATATCCCCAGGAAATGATCATTCAGTCTTTGAGGATCTCTATAACAAGTGAACTCAGAGTTTTAACTCAGATGATTCAACCTTTACATAGATCTAAGTGTTAGGAAGCTTTAAAACATATATATATATATATATACATATATATCTTATTTCAATAGATCTAATTGTTAGGAGACATTTGCCTTATACAGTCAAAATACCCTTTTAGTTTTAATAGATTCAATCCTTAGGAAACTTTTTCCATATATAGAATTAAAATACACCTCTCCAATTTCTATCCTACTGTTCCTCATTTGGCTTTCCATGATTTTTCACTTTTTCTAAGTGAAAAAGTCAAATCTCCCTTCAATATATTTCAATACTTGTAGGCAAGCATTATATATAAATAAATACCAAGTCTCTATCCTGAACTCATATATTTAAAAAAATGGGTTTCCCTAAGTATTAGTATCTTTCCTTTTGAAATTACTTTTGTTAGTTTATTTATACTTTGCATTTATTTGTAATAGTTTTTGTATTTCTTAATAGTATGTAATAATATGTTATTTGAGAAAAGGGATTGATTTGTAAAGATAGTTTCCAATATTCATTTTTATAAGACTTTATATTACAAATTTTCTACATCAAAATCTCAAAGTTAGTATGTTAAATAATAAGCATTTGAGTAAAACAAAGTTACAAGCAGAAGACTCATGCAAACCTAAGATAAACTATAAGCATTTGCAATTTTGAAAACATGTCTTCTTGAGAAACTTTTGTTTTACACTGGATTTTCCAGCTCTGTATTTTGAGTTGAAATAAAAGAACTTGTATATTAAATCAAAATAAAACTGCATGTTAATATCTCAGTAAATGGCATGATTTCTCACAGAATAAGAACAGAATAAGCAGAGACAAGAGACTTCATGAATGAGCAGAGATTTTACTCCAGTTCTCAAAGTTAATCTCATGTGTATCTAAAAATGATTTTGGGATCTTTTTTTTTTTTTTTTTTTTTTTGCTGAGAAATGATTGTATCTGAAACAATGCAATTTGGAAAACCTATAAGGAGACTGAGTTCTCAACTTGCCAATGGATGATGAATTGTCCGAGAACTAAAGTGCTGAGGCAAGGAAAGAGAGCTTCAAGAAATTCATACATTTTATAGTCAAAAAGGTACTAACTTTAGAACTGTAATCCCTTCAATACCCCTTTTTCTTGTATTGATCTCTCCTTTCTTTGAACTCTAATATTTCTTATTGTCTATGCCATGCATTTTGACATCATAACATACTGCTCAACATTCTTTCTTAACTATTCTATATATTTATGTCTTCTTTTCAAGTAAGGTGTAAATTCAGGCAGGGATGGCATAGAATTATATGCTTATTTTATACTACCTTTAGACCCAGAAATGTTAACTTCTAATTTCCAAAGTAAAATTGGGCAGCTAAATAATATTGTGGAGAGATCACTGGGTTTGGAGTCAGGAAGGCCTGAGTTCAAATGCAAACTCAGACAGTAGCTGAGTGATCTCAAGCGAATTTGTTCAATTCAATTTCTTAAACTGTAAAATTGAGATTATAACATCATTTTATCTTGTAGGGCTATCATGAGAAACCAGTGAGGTAATATTTATGAAGCACTTTGCACAGAACCTGGCACATAATAGGTGCTATATAAATGTTTATTCCCTTTTCCTAAAATGAAATCCACTGAAGTTGTTTCTATCCTTATCCTCCTTGATCTGGCAGTAACATTTGACACTAAACACTATGAGAAATGAGTATTTTTTCTTGTATTAATAACTAATTATTAAATTAGAACTATAGTTTTTCACCTTTTCTATTTCCTTATCCAGAAATCAGCCAGTGTGGGAAATTTCACAGATTTACTCAGGCCAAGAGCTAATCAGAAAGTAAAATGAACTCTCAGTTTGGGCCAATAGATGGATTTTTGCTCATTGGGTTTTACTCAGACAGGTCTGGGAAAACATGGATCTGTCCTTTTGTCAGATGGGTGAAACAGAAATGGATGTCTCTTTGACCAAGACTTGAATGATTTAAGTCCCATACCCTAAGATACTCCTTGGAATATAGCAAATGCCTCATTGTAATATTCAATCTCTCATTAATTATTAATCAGAGTTGATTGCCATCCTCAGGAACATCTACTCTTTCAAGAACATATAAACTATAAGCTCACAGCCATGAGGGATCTTTGGTTTAAAAGAGATAGTCAAATGACCATCCTTTTATTAATAAACAAGCTGGTATTATTAATAAAATGATTAAATTACCTAGAAACTTGTGTCTTTCTAATTTTTTAACTCACACAGGACCTTTTTGAAACCCTTCTTTACCCTGCTTTTCATAACACTGGATTTTAACCATCTTATGAGAAGAAACTCTCTACCTCCTAAAATATCCTTCAATTTCCACCCCCCCCCCAACTCCCTTGTGGCTCTGAGCTCTCTTAAAGAATTTCTATCTGTTATACAGGTCCTTTCCACACAAATATATCCCTGGCATCTCAAACATAAAATGTGTAAAACTAAACTCTTCACTTTGGTCTATGCCCAAAAGAAACCCAGGACCCCTTTCTGACTTTCCTATATCTATTAATGGTACTGCTATTGTCCTATTCCCTTTAGACTTGGATCAGTAGAGTCATCCTTGACCTTTTACATTCTTTCTATCTCCCTACAATACAGTCACCAAACACCATGAGTTTATTTTTAATATCCCTCCAGTCTATCCTTTCCTTTACATTCTCAGTGCTACCCAGCCAAGTGGATGACCTTGCAATAGTCTCTTCTAAATAATGTTAATGTTTCTCATTGCCAGTCTATACTATACACTGCAATAGGAGTAATCTGATGAAAATACTACTTTCACCATATCTACCTCATTATCAAATGATATAAATATCCTCAATTTTGCATCAATAACTATTCGTTTTCCACACTCTGATCTCACTTTATGGCTCAAGAATTTCTCTCCACATCCCGTTAGTCCTGGTCAAATTAGATCAAATTTCCTTCTCTCTATGGTTGACACTTTTCTGCTGCTGGACTTGTGCTCATGCTTATCCTGTAACTAGAATGTCATCCACATTATCTCCATAGTGAAGACTCAGTTTGAATTTCACTGTTTTCATGAAACTGTCCTTGATCAGTTCAGACAAAAATCCCACAGCTCCATTTTTATCCAATTTTCATTTCATATGTTATATTATTATGATTTGGACACAATTTTTTCCCCTAAATGAACTGTTAAGTCCTACAGTAAAAGGGCTCTATTTTACACTGTTTCCCATAGCTACTAGTATAGTTTCTTGTACATATTAATTCTAATAAAGCTCAATAAATGTGGAAAGAATGAAAATGTTTAGAATATCAAAGAATGTTAGTAGACTATTGTATATATTAAAATATGACTACAAAATAATGAGGTGTTAGAGAAATAAACATTCACAGGATATCAGTTCCATTACATTATTTTAGGAGGAACTAAAAGAAAATCTTTACATTACAATTTTGGAAAGGATTTGGTTAAAAATAACTGGACTTTAAAAGTGTCGGTTCTATTATTTTTAAATGTACAAGATTTAAAAAAAGTTTCATAATCAATAATATAATGAAAGACACCCTCCCACTACTGATGAGATAAGTGATTAACCATGACCATGAATACCCAAACTCCAGAGTCTCCACAGAGATTAATATATTCAGCCAATAAAAAGTGGAGTTGAAATAAAAAATCTATTATATATGCTATTTCTTGTGATATAGTATTTTGATATTGTTTTATAAAGTTATATAGCAAATTGGATATATTATTATTTTAATTTAATCCAGATTTTGTCTGTTAAATTACTATGTAGAATTATGAAAACATAAAGAATTGTATTTTAGTATTAGAATAGTAACAAGATACAGAGAATTTCAAAAATAGAAGTTAGGAAGGTAAAAGAAGAATTTCAATTATTTCTGGACAAGTTTCTTGGGCTTTTGAATAAGTTGAAGAAACAAAAGGGTAAGTTTTGATTCCTTTCAAAATTATACTTGGTATCAAAATGAATACAAAATAACATGGAATAGTCAAAAAGAACTTGTCATGTATAACAAAACACTGCAAAACTTTTATCACCAACATACTATGTTATACATAGATTTGGGGTTTTTTTCCCCTTAATTTAATCAAGCAGAAGCTCAAATCCAATAATCTTCTGCACTGGAAATAATAGAATAATTGATATCTAAGAATTGTAGAAACAGCAAGAGAACTCATACTTAAAGATTTGGGGGACATGACTACTAATCCATTGTTGATGCTATCTGAAATATTGTAGAAGACACCCAAAAAAAAGATTTTAGAAGGTTGAATGCAGTCCAGAATGGCAAAAAGAATAGATTTTTCCAATGATAGGTCAGTGATGTTGATTTTAATTTCTGTGAAAAGTTTATGAAAATTCAATAAACAGATGATTAGTGAATATCTAGATAAAGTCCTGAAGATGAAGTACTAGAATAATTTCAAGGATTGATCATGTAAGATGAAGTACTAGAATAATTTCAAGAATTGATTATATAAGATTCACTTTTGATAAGCCTATTAAACCAGTAGATGAGAAGAATGTTGTATATAGTGTTCCAAAAGTCTTAGTGCCTTAAGTTTGCTTAAGTTTTAAGTTTGCTTAAAACTGCACTAAATCTTTTGGGACACTGCTTAGATAGTTTAGTTTATTCTGATACGGGAAAATCTTTTGATAAAATATCTCACATTATTAGAAAGAAATGAAGAGTTGTTGATGAAAGACCAATACAATTATATAAATTTCAAACTGAATGAATAGCCGGATTTAAAGACTTTCATGACTCAATGTTAATTCAGCAAAACATCTCTCATGGAGTGTCCCAAGAATCTGTTCTTAACTCTGTGCTTGAATCAGGGGCCAGCAAACTAGAGTCTGTTGGTCAAATCTAGCCCATTTTGTGTCTTTGAATAATCTATGAGCTAAGAATGATATCTTTTCTTACATTTTAAAATAAGGTTTTGTTTTATTTAAAAATAAATGAAGTTTTATTGCATATTAACATGAACAAGGGTCAGTTGTATTTTAAAATATTTAATTTTATTTTAAATGTAAAACTTGTAGCTCACTGACCCTATGGAAATAGGAAATGGGCCAGACATGACTAGCAGGTTCTAGTGTGCTAATGCGTCACTTAGATAAAGGTACAGAAAGCATGCTTGTCAAATTTGCAAATGATACAAGACTAGGAATGAAAGTTAACATATGGTAGAGGGGAGAAGGGAAGGGAATAAGCATTTAGAAAATACTTATTGTATTCCAGGCACTCTATTGATGCTTTACACATATTACTTTATTTTATCCATCTAACAACTTTGTGTGGGAAGTGCTATTATTTCCATTTTACAGTTGAGGAAATTAAAGCGATAGAGGTTGAGTGAATTGGCCAGGGTCAACTAGCTACTAAGTCTATATTTGGAACTCATATCCTCCTGACTCATTCTTTGTCATATCTACTATGTGAAGTAGATACCTAATAATATGTAGATATAGACATAGACATAGATACAGATATAGACATAGAAACACACACACATACTAGCTGGTTAATAGATCTATAAACACATAAAATAAATATTAAGAATTGGATAGCCCTGCAAACTACAGGATTGAAGGAAGGTCTCTTATAAGAGCTAGTACCTGTGCTAACTCTTTAATGGTACCAAAGGGGCAAAGAGAGAATAGGTCTATGTCAAGGGATAAAAGGGAAAAATGACAATAATGATAAAATAAATATAATAAATAAGGAATGTACAACAAATAATATACAATAACAAATGATATGATATAATGATATATGACAGTATGATATATATGATATGATGTGATGTGATATGATGCATTATGATATAGTATGACATGATAACAATATGACACAATATGATGTTATATAATATACCATATGGCATAATATATGATATGACATAATATATGATGCAATGTAATATAACATGATACAATATAATGATAGAATAGGATATATGATGAGGTATGATATGATATAGTGATTTAAGAAGATATGACATGATGTGACATGATGTGATATAATATATGTGATATAATTGATATAAGAAAATAAACAAGAAATAACAAAGTAGGCCAAAGAATAATTAGGACTTATTTTGCACAACTCTATGGCAGCAAGTCTGACAATCTTACATTTTGGATTTAAATTTGAGATGACTTGAAACATATGTATTTAGAGATAAAGGAGTAGTATGGAGAAGAGAGATAGGGGCTAGACTTAGAGATGAACCAATAAGAACTAAGATCACTAAGAGATGGAGTATAGACAGATGGGAGGATTCAGGATAGCATCTGAATATTAAAAAAAATAACTTGTAATGAATTTGTTATTTTCTATTGACTTTATAAATAAGAGGTAATCTAGTAATCTAGTAAGGAATAAAGCATCAAATATCAAACTTTGAAAATTTTGGTTAGTTTTTTATAACTTTAAAGTCTTTTCTGAATTTGAAGAATTCTCGTTTAACCATTTGTCATTTGTTTACACTGAAGCAGCTGGGTGGTGCAATAGATAAAGTGCTGGCCCTGGAATAAAAAAGATGTCTCTTCCTAAATTCAATATAGGCTCAGTTACTTACTACCTGTGTGACTCTAGACAAATCATTTAACCATATTTGCCTCAGTTTCCTCATCTATAAAATGAGCAGGAGAAAGAAATGGCAAATTGCTCTAGTATCCTTGCCAAGAGAACCCCAAATGGGACTACAAAGAGGCAGACATGATTGAAAGTGACTGAGGCATTTTCAATCTATATTGAGCCATGCTATTCAAAGAAGCCAATGATATTCTGATAGAATATTTTCCATGGAGTATCATGTTCCTTTTAAAATTCTAAATCAAATTGGCCCATACACCCTGTAAAATGCTGCACTTGGCAAAAAAGATTTTTCATTATGAGGACAGGAAGTGATAATCGGAAAATAATTATAAAACAAAATAGCCACTTAAACTTCTATTTTCATTAAATAGCTTTTTATAATGTTCAGGCTTCTTCATTGTTTGCTCTGCCAAGCAATAATTTACCTTACTATCCTTTTTAACTGGAGCATATAAATCAGAATTATAGATTCAGTTATTTTACACTATAATTAATCACAAATGGTAATATATATATATATATAGTACATCTATTAGGAAGTAAAACAACAGGTAAAAAGATTACAGAATTTAAATAATTAAAATAGCTTCATAAAAGATGTTCTTCGCTTTCTTGATTAAATACTACAAACCTCTTTTAAGTATACATGCCATAAAAAATTAGCTGTGTCCCTAAGAACTGAATATTTTATAGAACAACAGATCTGACTCTTTTTCTATCTAGCTCCACATACCATTTTTCCCTTGAGTTTTTATTAGAGAATTCTACATAGTGTACAATGTGTCTGGATCATAAAAGGAATTAAATTATTTTTATAATTTAACAATCTATGACACTTGAAACTAATGTATGAATAGAGAAAACATGATTCTTAACATTTACATATAAAAAGAGGATCTCATATTTTAATGTTAATTATTAGGCCATAAAGTACATTGTCTTGATCATGTTCTGTTTTTCATTCCTAGGTTTTGCAAATTTCTCTTAATATTACTAACTCCAGTCTCTCATTTGAAATCATTCAAAATCTTTTAAAGTTACAATGGGCTGCCTTGGGAGGTATGATTTCATCCACAGTAGAATTCCTAGGCAAGGGATGTATTCATTACATGCCTGGTAAATTATAGAGGGGACTCTTCTTCAAGTATATAGAACTTGATGACTCCTAAGTTCCTTTCCAACTTTGAAAATTTTATGATTCCACATACTGCTGTTTTATTCATCTTCTTAAAGCAATTTCAATGCCCTTACTGAAGAACCTACAATGGTTCTCTATTGCCTCTTCCATCAAAGCTAAACTATTCCTTATAGCTTTCAAGACACTGCATGATCCATACTTATAATTTCTATTCAACATTCCTAAATCCACACTCTCCACTTTTGTAGGAGATTTCTCTTCAAGGTTCAATGCACACAACAAACTCAGTTCTACATCCTTGCCTTAATTCATGCTGTCATTCCATTAACACTCTTTTCTCATAGATCTCCAGCCTCTACATCAAAACTCATTTCCCATTTCTTTCAAATAACTGTTCCTCGCATACTGGCTAACACCCATGTCTCCTTTCTATGACTGATTCTACACTTCACAATAAGCTCCCAGTTCTATATGATCCTCTTCTCTGATTTTCTGTTATGTTCTACTGCATTTGATTATATGCAATTAAGCACTGATTAAATGCTTTCTGTATAGGTCACTATACTGCGTGTTGAGAATATAAAGACAAAAATACCCCCTGGTCCTTCTTCCAGAGGACTTTCCCCATCTCTTCAAATGCTA
>JAJPUD010000086.1:387759-401417 GCA_023553655.1 Myrmecobius fasciatus
AGTAGTTCAGTTGGGTCTTGTGATCTCTCCCTCCTCAATATCTCCTAGAGCAATTTGTCCCTAATCTTATTAATTGCTTTCATCACATTCTTGTTTTTGTATAAGTCATATGCTCCCAGTTAGAGAGGAGGTTCCTTGCTCAAGGGTAGTACTTGGTGATTACTCTGGTACCTATAATTTGTTTTCATTCAATATGTGACCATATTAATACTGTTCATAGGATTTTTTGGGCAAAGATACTGCAGGGTTTGGCATTTCCTTCTCTACTAAATTAAGGAAAACAGAGCTTAAATGACTTGAGCAGGCTCATACAGCTAGTAAGTATCTGAGACCATATTTGAACTTGTCTTCCTGACTCTAGCCCCAGCACATTCTAGCTTCCTCAATATTATAACAATATTTGCAATAGTGCCAACCAAATAGCATTCAATTAATAAAAAGTCATTGAAGTGAATTGTTCAGTAGGATGTAATCCCTGTTGACAATAAGTTTATATTCTACTTTGGAGGAAAAATTAAAAATAAAATATAATTAGAGAAAAATTATATATATATATATATATATATATGTGTGTGTGTGTGTGTGTGTGTGTGTGTGGACAGATAGGTGGCATAATAGAAAGTGTCAAGCTTGGAGTTAGGGTTCAAATATGACCTTAGACACTTAAAACTCTGTGGCCCTGGGCAAGTCATTTAGCCCTATTTCCCACAGTTTACTTATCTATGAAATGAGCTAGAGAAGGAAATGGCAAACCATTCCAATATCTTGGCCAAGAAAACTCCAAAGGGGATTATGTATATTTGGACATAATTATAAAACACTGAACAACAACAAATATATACACATGAATTAATCAATAAATTCTGTGATCCTGCTGCTCTTTCATGACATCTGCCTCTCATTTCGGTGCATTTGTAAAGTCTGTCCACCTTGTATGGAATGCTCTGTTTCCTCATCTCTTTAGAATCACTAGCTTTCTTCAGAACTCAACTTTTAGGTGGGGAATTATATAGTTATTTTCTAAGCTTATAACAACTAGGGCTGTGCTAGGCAAATAGCAAGTTGGCCAATACTTATAGATTGATTAAGAGAGAAAATTTAAAATTTAACTTCACAAAAGTAAAATTTTCTTTTTATATATATCTTTTTTATTTTTTAAAATACATGCTAAAATTGTTTTCAGCACTCACCATACAAAACCCTGTATTTCAGATTTTCACCTTTCCTTCCTCCCTTTCTCCTCCCCTAGATAGCAGTCATACAATATAGGTTAAACATGTGCAATTCTTCTAAATATATTTTCACATTTATCATGTTGCACAAGAAAAATCTGATCCAAGAGAGAAAAATGAGAAAGGAAAAAAAGTAAGCAACAAATAGCAACAATAACAACAAAGGTAAAAATACTATGTTGTGATTCACATTCAGTTCCCATAGTCCTCTCTCTGTATGAAGCTGGCTCTCTCCATCACAAATCTATTGGAATTTATCTGAATCACCTCATTGTGGAAAAGAACCATGTCCATCAGAATTGATCTTTGCACAATCTTCTTGTTGCTATGTACAATATACTCTTGGTTCTATTCACTTTACCTAGAATCACTTCATGTAAGTCTTTCCAAGCTTTTCTTAAATTAGCCTGCTTATCATTTCTTATAGAACAGCAATATTCCATTACATTCATATACCAAAAAAAGTAAAATTTTCCCTGGTAAATTATCAAATGTTGAAGTCAGTTCAATGAACCCATCAATTACAATGGTTTCTTGTAAAGTCTAAAGATTATAAGATAAACTTTGTTAGTGTTTTGGAAAAGCATTAGTACTATCTCTATCACTATAATCTCAGAGAGATCCCTTAAATTTGCTGCATTTCAGTTTCCTCATTTATAAAAAGAGGACGATAATACTTAGTTCTCAAGGCTATTATAAGATTCAAAAGAGTAATCATATAGGAGTTAACTTTAAAGAACAGAAACTCTATACAAATAAGAGAATATTTACTAAAAATATTATACTTCTTATGAATATTTGTATCCTATTCCTCTAGCTACTTTTCCCTTCTCTTAATCCTGCTGCTAGGGATTAGGAAAGAGAATGGATGTGTGATTTCATTGGTATGGGGAAATCCTAACAAGCAGTTTCCTCTGCCAATTTAGACTGACACCTCTGTAACTGAAAGTCTTATAGATTTGTCTATGATATATATGATATGGATAAGTAAGCAGAACTCTGGGTTGTTGTTTGTCTTTTGTTCTTGAAGAGATCATGCTAGTAAATTGAATTTGACTGAGGGACTACCAAGCAAGATCATCAACCTCACTTTTTCCTCTGAAACTTTCTGGATCCAGAACTCAAAGTATAATCAGAGTCACATAACTTGTATATATCAGGAGCAGAATTAGAACTCAGGTCTTCCTTCCAAAATCAGCTTTATTTACTATACCAAGCTGTCTCCAGGGATTTATCTAGCATAGTAAAAAGAGTAGTAAAAAAAAAAAAGTAAAAAACAAAAACAAAAACAAAAACACACCCTCTGTGTTTTAGGCAAATTAATTCATCTCTTTTCTCCTCAGCTGATAGGGAATCATTGAGGTTTTTAATAGAATGTAGCCCACTTTTGTTTTTAAACATGGTCTAGTAAATAACAAAGTCAGTCTGGAACTGAGTGATATGTATGATTAGGACCCAACTATGTGTTTTGTTCTAGTATACAACTGGCCTAGAAGTTCTTGTCTTCCCTACTTTATAGGGCTAGTGTGGCACAAGTTATTTCAATACAAATGTGAGTTATTTAAATAAGAGACCAAGAGTAGATGTTTTTAAATTAGTTTTTAAACTTTAACTAGTTAACTTCCAAAGTATCTATAGATACATTTCTTGAGGTCTGTGAATCTGGATGGGAAAACAAAAAGTTACATCTTAATTTTCAGTAATTTCTCAGAACTTAAAGCCAGAGTTCTTTCTACTGTACCAAATTTTCTTAAGACAAAGAAAAAATACTTTCTTTTATACATTTAAAAAAATTTAGAATTGCACATGTTTAAGCTATATTAGATTACTTGCTGTCTAGGGGAGGAAAGGGTCAGGAAGCAAGAAAAATTTGGAAAGCAAGGTTTTTCAAGAGTAAATGCTGAAAACTATCTTTCTATATATTTTGAAAAATAAAAAGGAATTAGTATTAAAAAAAGAGAAATAGGCTTGAAATGAGAAAAGTGCAAAAAACTCCACCAAAAAACAAAAAAACAAAAACCAAAAGCTACTACAATGGCAGAGAAGACCAAGATACAAACTTAGATGAAGACAATATGAAAGCAGGCACAACACAAGACTCAAAATAAAATTCTATTTTAACCCAAATTTAACAAGAGTTACTGGAAGAGTTAAAGAGAAAAGTGTCTTAAAGAAAAAAATGAAAAAGAAATGAGAGTGATGAAAGAAAATAATGAAAAAAAGTTAATGGCTTGGTAAAAGAGACACAAAAAATACTGAAGAAAATAACATCTTAAAAAACAGAATTGGCCAAATGGGGAAAAAAATATTTAAAAGCTCACTGAAGAAAAATAATTTCTTACAAATTAGAATTGGACAAGTCGGGAGCCAAGATGGCAGAATAAGGCCAGAAGGCTGCTTGAGCACTCCCAGTTTCCCTTAAAAACCACATGAAACCAAGCTGTTGAACAGAGTTTGATGGAATGAAACCACTTTCTAGCTCAAGATGGACTGGAAAAACTTCAAGAAAAGATCAGTATCACTGAGGTGAAAACTTTGTCCAGCCTAGCCAGCAAATCAGCAAATAAGACCGTCAATTCTGACTCAGTAGGGGAGCAAATCAATGGAGCAGCTTCTAGTCCCAGCTCAGAAGGCAAACTTTGGGAAAGCAGGCTATTTTCTGGAAAAAAAAAAGGCAAAGCTACACCCTGCAATCACAAGGGGCCCCACAAAGCCAAGGCTCAGAACTGCACAGGACACTTGGGACAGTATCTTCTTTACCCCAGGAGCAGAACTCAACTATAAAAGTAAAAAAAGAGGAAATACCAAAACAAAAGGAAAAAAATGAGAAAGAAACAGAAAAGAACCTTGACCATAGAAAGCTACTATGGTGGTAGAGCAGACTGAAACACAAACTCAGAGGAGGTCAGAATGTCCACAAAGAAAATCTTGAAGAGTTTTATGAATTGGTCTCAAACCCAAAGAGGCTTCTTGGAAGTGCTCATAAAAAAACTTTAAAAGGCAAATAACAGAAGTAGAAGAAAAAAAATGAGAAAAGAAATGAGAAGTATATATTAGAGAGTCAACAGCTTGGAAAAGGAAGGAAAAAAATTGGCTGAAGGAAACAACTTTTTAAAAAGTAGAATTAGCCAAATGGAAAAAGAAATATAAAAGCTAACAGAAGAAAATCACACATTAAAAACTAGAATGGAAGCTAATGACTGTGTGAGACAGCAAGAATCAATCAAACTAACTAAAACAAATGAAAAAATGGAAGAAAATGTGAAATACCTCATTGGAAAAAATAGCTGACCTGGAAAATAGATCCAGAAAAGACAATTTAAAATTGTTGGCCTATCTGAAGGCCATGACCAAAAAAAGATCCTGGATAACATTCTTCAAGAGATCATTATGGAAAAGTAGTCCAATATTCTAGAAACAGAAGGGGAAATACTCATTGAAAGAATCCATCAATCACCTTTGGAAAGAGATCCCACAAGGAAAACTCCAAGAAACATTGTTTGAGAAAATCCAGAACTACAATTTCAAGGAAATAATAAGGCAAGCTGCCAGATATAAACAATTCAAATATCAAGGAGTCAGGATTACCCAGGCTCTGGTAGCTTGTACAATAAAGAATCAGAGGATCTAAAATACCATATTGCAGAAGACAAAGGACCTAGGGTTACAACCAAGAATTAACTCATCATCATTTTAGGGAATGAGATGGATCTTCAATAAAGTAAGAGTCTTTCAATTTTTCTATTAAAAAACAAAAACAAGAAACAAACAGGAAATTTAATCTACAAACACATGACTCAAAAGAAGCATAGAAACAGAAATATATATAGGTTAAACCATTTACATCCCTAGATGGGAAAATTATATCTGTAACTTTTGAATACTGTATATGTCCCTGGAGCAGATGTTGGGGAGTGGGGGATTGCATGGACTGAGGGTGTGATTATGAAGGGACTCTGATGTGATGACATCAAAGAAAAAGACAGTAAAGGGTGGGAAAAGGTCTGTATTGGAAAAAAGAGGAAAGGGAAGGTATAATGGGCAATTAATTCACACCAAAAGGCTCAAAAGGCCTATTACAATTGAGGCAGAAAAGGGGAGGAGGATGAGCATTGTATGGAGTTGATCTCATCAGTTTTGACTCTAAGAGGGAATAATTTAATCATTCAGTTGGGTATAATAATTTATTTAACCTTATAAAGAAATAGGAGAAAGAGAAAAGAAAAGGGAGGGTTAGGATAGAAGGAAAGGCAGAAACACTAGGGAAAAAGGTAAGAGAAAGGGGGAAGGGCTGAAAGAAGATGAGGTAGTAGGTAGAGTGGATTAAAAAAATACTGCTAAGAAGAGGGGGAGAGGTGATAGGAGATGAGGTAGTGGGTGGGGTGGATTAAAAAAATACTGCTAAGAAGAGGGGGAGGGGTGATAGGAGATGAGGTAGTGGGTGGGGTGGATAATAAAACACTACTAAAGACAGAGTGGAAAGATAAAAGAAAAGTATATATGGAAGTGGGGGAAGTAGGATGGAGGAATACAGAGCTGATAATCATAACTGTTAACGTGAATGGGATGAACTCTCCCATAAAATGGAAGAGAATAGTGGATTAAAAACTGGAATCCTACAATATGTGACATAGACACATATAAAGTAAAAGTAAAAGGCTAAAACAGAATTTGTTATGCTTCATTTGAAGTACACAAAAAAGCAGGTGTAGCAATTCTCATCTCTGATAAAGCAAAAGCAACAATAGATCATATTTTTAAAAGATAAGAAAAGCAAGTATATCTTGGTAAAGAATTCTGTAAACAATGAAATAGTAATGATACTAAATGTGTATGAACCAGGTGGTAGATCAGCCAAATTCCTTGAGAAGATTTTAAAGTAGTTTCAGAAAGAAGTAGACAGGAAATGTATACTAGTAAGGACCTCAACCTTACCCTCTCAGAATCAGACAAATCTAACTACAAAATAAACAAGAAAGAAACTAAGAATGTTAATATAATCCTAGAAAATCTAGATATGTTAGACCTCTGGAGAAAACTGGAGAAAATTTTGACAGAATATGACCTTTTTCTCAGCAGTTCCTGGCATCTACACAAAAATTGACCATGTATTAGGACATAAAACCCTCAAAATCAAATGCAAAAGAGACAGAAATAGTAAATACTTCCTTTTCAGACCACAATGCAATAAACATTATATTGAATAAAGTGACAAGGGAAAATAGACCAAAACAATTGGAAATTAAATAATCTAATCCTAAAATGAGTGGATCAAACAACAAATCACAGAAATAATCCATAATTTCATCCAAAAAAATGTCAATAATGAGACAACATACCAAATCTATGGGATGCAGCCAAAGCAAATCTTAGGGAAAATTTTACATATCTAAATAGCTATATGAATAAAACAGAGAAGATCAATGAATTGAAAAGAAAACAAATTAAATATCCAATTAAATACCAAACTAGAAATTCTGAAACTTGAAGGAGAGATTAATAAAATTGAAACTAAGAAAACTATTGAACTAATAAATAAAACTAAGACTTGGTTTTATGAAAAAAAACAAAATAGATAAGTCTTGGGTTAATTTGATCAGAAAAAAGAAAACAAAAACAAAAAGAAAAGAAAAGAAAAGGTTTAACTTACTCTCAGTGACAAAGAAATTAAAGCAATAATTAGAGCTGACAATCTAACAGAAATGGATGAATATTTATAAAAATATAAATGGCTCAGATTAACAGAAGAAGAAAAATACTTAAATAGTCCCACTTTAAAAAAAAAAGAAATTGAACAAGCCATTAATGAATTCTGTAAGAAAAAATCTCCAGGACCAAATGGATTCACAAATGAATTCTACCAAACATTTAAAGAACAATTAATTCCAATATTGTGTAAACTATTTGGAAAAATAGGTAAAAAAGGAGTCCTATAAAATTCCTTCTATGGAACAAATATGGTACTTACTGATACTTACACCAGGAAGAGCTAAAAGAAAGAGAAAGAAAATTACAAAACAAACTCTCTAAGGAATATTGATGCAAAAATTTTAAATAAAATAATAGCAAAGAGATTACAGAAACTTTTCACCAATATAATACATTATTACTAAGTGGGATTTATACCAGGAATACAAGATGGTTCAATATCAGGAAAATTATTACCATAATCAACCATATCAATAACAAAACCAACATAAATCATATGATAATCTCAATAGATGCAGAAAAATCTTTTAACAAATTGCAGCACCCATTCCTATTAAAAACACAAGAGAGTATATAGGAAAGAAAGCTTTCCTTAAAATAATAAACACTATGTATGTAAAACCAACAGCAAGCATTATTTGTAATGGAGAGAAGCTGGATACATTCCCAATAAGATCAGAGGTGAAATAAGAATGCCCATTATCAACATTGTTATTCAACATTGTATTAGAAATCTTGGCTTTAGCAATAAGAAAAGAAAAATAAATTAAAGGAATTAGAATAGGCAATGAGAAAATAAAACTATCACACTTTGCAGATGATATGATGATATACTTAGAGAATCGTAGATAATCATCCAAAAACCTACTGAAACAATTCACAGCTTTAGCAAAGGTTGCAGGATATTATAAACCCATACAAATCATTAGCAACAAAGCTGATTAGAAAGAGATAGAAAGAGAAAATCCATTTAAAATTACTGTACCTAAATAAAATACTTGGAGGTCTACCTACCAGGACAAACCTAACAACTATATGAACATAATTATAAGACACTTCTCACACCAATAAAGTCAGATCTAAACAGTTGGGAAAATATCAATTGCTTATGAGTAGGCTGAGATAATATAATAAAAATGGCAATTCTGTCTAAATTGATCTACCTTTTCAGTGCCATTCCAATCAAATTATTTTATAGAACTAGAAAAAAATAATAGCAAAATTCATATGGAAGAACAAAAGGTCAAGAATATCAAAGGAGTTAATGAAAAAAATACAAAGGATGGTGGTGTAGCAGTACTAAACCTTAAATTATATTATAAAGCAGCAGTTATCAAACCATTTGTTACTGGATAAAAAAACAGAGTATAGATCAGTGAAATAGATTAGATACACATAACATAATAATCTAGGCCTATAGTAATCTAGTATTTGATAAATCCCCAAACTCCAGCTTCCGGAATAGAAAGTTATCATTTGACAAATTGCAGGGAAAGGTGGAAAAAATAAATTTAAAAGATTTTTCACAAACAAAACCAACTGAAACAAGATGAAAAGGAAAGTACAAAGCTGGGAAAAAATCTTTACTGCCAGTATTTCTGATAAAGGTATCATTTCTAAAATATATAGAGAACTGTGCCAAATTTATAAGAATACAAGTCATTCACCAGTTGGTAAATGGACAAAAGATATGAATAATTTTCAGATGATCAAATTAAAGCTATCTATAGTTATATGAAAAAATGCTCTAAATTACTGTTGATTAGACAAATTCAAATTAACACAGTTCTGAGATACCACCGAACACTTCTTAGATTGGCTAAGATGATAGGAAAAGGTAATGATAAATATTGGAGGAGTGTGAGAAAACTGGGACACTAATGCATTGTTGGTGGAGTTGTGAAATGATCCAACCATTCTGCAGAACATTTTGGAACTATGAACAAAGGTCTATAAAACTGGGCATACCTTCTGACTCAGCAGTACCATTATTGGGTCTCAAGGATTCCCAAAGAAATCATAAAGGAAGGAAAACTTATATGTGTAAACTATATGTGTAAAAATGTTTGTAGTAGCTCTTTTTGTGGTAGCAAAGAATTGGAAAATGAGTAGATTCCCATCAATTGGGGAATGGCTGCACAAGTTGTGCTACATGAAGGTAATAATACTGTCCTATAAGAAATGATGAGCATGCTGACTTTAGAAAGGCCTGGAAAAATTTGCACTAACTGATGCTGAACAAAACAAGCAGGACCAGGAATACATTGTACACAATAATCACAAGAATGTGTGATGGTCAACTATGAAAGACTTGATTCTTCTCTGTGTTTCAGTGATCTAAAGCAATCCCAATAGACTTTGGACAGAAAATGCTATCTGCAGCCAGAAAAAAGAACCAATGAGACTGAATGTAAATAAAGACATGCTATGTTTACTTCTTTTTTTCTGTTTTTTTTTTAATATCTCCCAAAGTTTTTCCCTTTTATTCTGATTTTTCTCTCCCAATGTGATTCATGATACAATATGTTTTAAAAAATAAATAAATTGATTAGTTAGGGGGGCGGAGCCAAGATGGCGGAGTGAAAAGGTGACTTTCTGCCTCTCCTCCGATCTTCTCTCAAATCAACAATAAAATAAGCCTCTGAACTGATCTTCAAGTCAATGAACTCAGAAATATTTGGAAGTGAGGGTGGGACTCAGCTCAGCTCATCGTGGCAGAAATTCCAAACTCCAAACTCCAAATTCCAAACACCTGGAGTTTATCTGAGGCACTCGGGACACTCTGCCCTGATTGGGGGCAGGTGTTCTGGCAGACTTGCCTTGTTTAAGGAGTAATTCGGACTTACTACTAGCCCCCACTGGCCCAGCACCTTAAGTTAATTCGCCAAAGTGCCCCAGGGCAAAGCTTTTCAGCCTCCGTTTTTTTTCCCTACCTTAAAGAGATATCCATGCTGACTAAAAAAAAATGAAAAAGCAAAAGAGAGCTCTCACCATAGCCAGCTTTTATCAAGGCAAAGAAGCGTTGATCCCAGATCCTGAGGTTCCTTTAGACAAAATACCAGAAGAAGGTTTTCAAAAGGCCTTTCTGGAAGATTGCATAAAGAACCTCAAAAGAGAGCTGGAGGATAAATGGGAAAATAAACTGAAATCAGTGCAAGAAGGATACAATATCTTGCAAAAAGGATATGATGCCCTGCAAAAGAGATATGAAAAAGACACCAATTTATTGAAAAATAAAATTAGTGAAGTGGAAAAAGAGTGCAATGAACAAATTGGCCAGTTACAAAAGGAGCTTAAAAAGGTAACTGAAGAAAACAACGCTTTAAAAATAAGAATTGAAGTCCCCCTGAAATATCATGGCTAAATTCCAGAACTATCATACCAAGGAAAAGATATTACGAGAAGCCAGAAATTAACAATTTAAATATCGGGGAGCCACAATTAGGATCACACAAGACCTAGCAGCTTCTACTTTGAAGGATCTAAGGGCCTGGAATCAGATATTCCGAAGGGCAAAGGAACTTGGATTACAGTCAAGAATAAGTTACCCAGCTAGAATGAGCATTATCTTCCAGGGAAGAAGATGGTCATTCAATGATATAGGAGAATTTCACCTATTTCTACTGAAAAGACCAGAACTGAACAAAAAATTTGATCTACAAACACAGAACACAAGAGAAACATAAAAAGGTAACAAGAAAAAAAAAACTCTTCAGAACTATATTTATGTTATAGATACTTATAGAATGAGGGTTGATTTTATGAATCTATTATTACTTTATGATTATGATATGATTACTGTGATTTTATGATTATTATGATATGATTATTGTGATTTTATGATTATTATGATATGATAAACTGAAAAAGAAATTAGAGGTAGAAAAGGGATAACACTGGAAGAAGAGGAAAAGGAGGTAAAATAAGGGAAATTACATCACATGTAGAGGCAAAGAAAACCTATAATGATTGAGGGGAAAAAAGGGAGGGGAATAAGAATTGGGTTAATCTCCATCTCGTCAGATTTGGCTCAGAGGCAATAATAGATATACTTATAAGGAAACAGGAGGGAAAGGGGGGTGGGGAAAGGGTGGGTGGGGCTCTAAAGGAGAAGGATTCTTTGACGGAAGTGGTTATCAAAAGCAAAATAGTAGGGAGGAAGGAAATGGGATAAGAAAGAGAAAAGCATAAGCTAGGGTAAATAAGATGGCAGGAAATACAGAATTAGTTATTTTAACTGTGAATGTGAATGGAATGAACTCTCCCTTAAAGCGGAAGCAGATAGCAGACTGGATTCAAAACCAGAATCCAACAATATGTTGTATACAAGAAACACATCTAAAACATAGAGATACATACAGGGTGAAGGTAAAAGGCTGGAGCAGAATCTATTATGCTTCAGGTGAACAAAAAAAAGCAGGGGTAGCAATCCTTATCTCAGACCAAGTAAAAGCAAAGATAGACTTAATTAAAAGAGACAAAGAAGGAAATTATATCTTCCTAAAGGGTACCATAGATAATGAAGCAATATCAATACTAAACATATATGCACCAAGTGGTATAGCATGGAAATTCCTAGAGGAAAAGTTCAGAGAGATGCAAGAAGAAATAGACAACAAAACTATAATAGTGGGGGATCTCAACCTCCCTCTCTCAGAACTTGATAAATCAAACCACAAAATAAATAAGAAAGAAGTTAAGGAGGTAAACAAAATGTTAGAAAAGTTAGGTATGATAGATCTTTGGAGGAAATTAAATGGAGACAGAAAGGAGTTTACTTTTTTCTCAGCAGTCCATGGAACTTATACAAAAATTGACCATGTGTTAGGACACAAAAACGTCAAAATCAAATGCAGGAAGGCAGAAATAATAAATGTATATTTTTCAGATCATGACGGAATAAAAATCACATGCAATATAAGGCCAGGAGAAAATAGACCAAAAAGCAATTGGAAACTAAATAATTTTATCCTAAAGAATGAATGGGTGAAACAGCAAATTACAGACACAATTACTAATTTCATCCAAGAGAATGACAATAATGAGACAACCTACCAAAATTTGTGGGATACAGCCAAAGCGGTAATAAGGGGAAATTTTATATCTCTAGATGCTTATTTGCATAAAATAGAGACAGAGAAAATCAATGAATTGGGCTTGCAACTAAAAAAGCTAGAGAAAGAACAAATTAAAAACACCCAATCAAATACCAAACTTGAAATCCTAAAAATAAAAGGAGAGATTAGTAAAATTGAAAGTAAAAAAACTATTGAATTAATAAATAAAACTAAAAGTTGGTTTTATGAAAAAACCAACAAAATAGATAAACCTCTAGTTAATTTAATTAGAAAAAGGAAAGAGGAAAATCAAATTGTTAGTCTCAAAAATGAAAAGGGAGAACTTTCCACCAATGAAGAGGAAATTAGAGCAATAATCAGGAGTTACTTTGCCCAACTGTATGCCAATAAATTTGATAACCTAAGTGAAATGGAGGAATATCTACAAAAATATAGATTGCCCCGATTAGCAGAAGAGGAAATAAATTACTTAAATAGTCCCATTTCAGAGAAAGAAATAGAACAAGTCATTAATCAACTCCCTAAGAAAAAATCCCCAGGACCAGATGGATTTACATGTGAATTCTACCAAACATTTAAAGAACAATTAACTCCAATATTATATAAACTATTCGAAGAAATAGGTAATGAAGGACTCCTACCAAACTCCTTTTATGATACAGACATGGTACTGATACCTAAACCAAGTAAAACAAAAACAGAGAAAGAAAATTATAGACCAATCTTCTTAATGAATATTGATGCAAAAATCTTAAATAAAATATTAGCAAAGAGATTACAGAAAATCATTCCCAGAATAATACACCATGACCAAGTAGGATTTATACCAGGAATGCAGGGATGGTTCAATATTAGGAAAACTATTAACATAATTGACTATATTAATAACCAGACTAACAAAAACCATATGATAATCTCAATAGATGCAAAAAAAGCATTTGATAAAATCCAACATCCATTCCTATTAAAAACATTAGACAGTATAGGAATTAATGGACTTTTCCTTAAAATAGTCGGTAGCATCTATTTAAAACCCTCAGCTAGCTTCATATGTAATGGTGATAAACTGGAACCATTCCCAATAAGATCAGGGGTGAAACAAGGTTGCCCACTATCACCATTACTATTCAATATTGTATTAGAAATGCTAGCCTTGGCAATAAGACAAGAAAAAGAGATTAAAGGAATTAGAGTAGGTCATGAGGAAACCAAATTATCACTCTTTGCAGATGATATGATGGTCTACTTAGAGAACCCTAGAGAATCAACTAAAAAACTATTAGAATTAATCCACAACTTTAGCAAAGTTGCAGGATACAAAATAAATCCACATAAATCATCAGTATTTTTATACATCACCAACAAAATGCAACAGCAAGAGATACAAAGAGAAATTCCATTCAAAATAACTATCGATAGTATAAAATATTTGGGAATATATCTGCCAAGGGAAAGTCAGGATCTATATGAGCAAAACTACAAAACACTCTCCACACAAATAAAATCAGATCTAAACAATTGGAAAAACATAAAGTACTCTTGGATAGGTCGAGCGAATATAATAAAGATGGCAATACTACCTAAACTAATCTATCTATTTAGTGCTATACCAATCAAACTCCCAAGAGATTATTTAACT
>JAJPUD010000086.1:411417-463781 GCA_023553655.1 Myrmecobius fasciatus
CTTGACCCATCATACTAACACCACATACCAAGATAAGATCTAAATGGGTTCATGATCTAGATATAAAGAGGGACTTTATAAGCAAGTTAGAGGAACGTAATATAGTTTACCTCTCAGACCTGTGGAGATGGAATAAATTTATGTCCAAAGAAGACCTGGAATTCCTAATTGAACACCAGATGGATAATTTTGATTATATTAAGTTAAAAAGTTTCTGTACAAACAAAACAAATGCAGACAAGATTAGGAGGGAAGCATCAAATTGGGAAATCATCTTTACATTTAATGGTTCTGATAAAGGCCTCATTTCTAAAATATATAGAGAATTGTCTCATATATATATATATAAGAATTCAAGCCACTCTTCAATAGATAAGTGGTCAAGGGATATGAACAGACAATTTTCAGATGATGAAATTAAAACCATCTCTAGTCATATGAAAAATTGCTCCAAATCACTATTGATCAGAGAAATGCAAATTAAGACAACTCTGAGGTACCACTACACACCTGTCAGATTGGCTAAAATGACAGGAAAAGATAACGATGAATGTTGGAGGGGATGTGGGAAAACTGGGACACTAATACCTTGTTGGTGGAACTGTGAACGGATCCAACCATTCTGGAGAGCAATTTGGAGCTATGCTCAAAAAGTTTTCAAAGTGTGCATACCCTTTGACCCAGCAGTGTTTCTACTGCACCTATATCCCAAAGAGATCTTAGAGGAGGGAAAGGGACCCACATGTGCAAGAATGTTTGTGGCAGCCCTTTTTGTAGTGGCTAGAAACTGGAAACTGAAGGGATGCCCATCAATTGGAGAGTGGCTGAATAAATTATGGCATATGAATGTTATGGAATATTATTGCTCTGTAAGAAACGACCAGCAGGATGATTTCAGAGAGGCCTGGAGGGACTTGCATGAACTGATGCTGAGTGAAACGAGAAGAACCAGGAGATCATCAAACACAGCAACAACAGTATTACATGATGATCAATTCTGATGGACATGGCTCTCTGCAACAAAGAATTGTCTCAAACCAGTTCCAATTGTTCACTGAAGAAAACCATATACACCCAGAGAGAGGGAAATGAAATATGGACCACAACGTAACATTTTCATGATCTCTATTGACATTTGCTTGCATTGTGTTGCCTTTCTCTGATTCTTTCTTTTCTTGTAGATAGGATTTTTCTTGCATAACTTCTCAAGCATTTCAACATTATTAACATGTAGTGGACTTCCTGCCATCTAGGGGAGGGAAGGGGATTGGGGGTAAAATTTGTAATGAAAAGCTTTGTAAAGATCAATGCTGGGGAACTACCCATACATATGTTATACAAATAAAAAGCTTTAATAAAAAAAATAATAAATAAATAAATAAATTTACTATGAAAAAAAGAATTGGACAAGTCAAAGCTAATGATCCCATGAGACTTTAAAACACAATAAAACAAAATGAATGAAAAAAATAGAATATGAATTATCTCATTGTGAGGAAAATCTGATCAGGAAAATATGTTAAGATATTTTAAGAATTTAAAAAGGCATAGAAATTATATTTCAATAAATTATAAAGAAAAAAACTAAAAAAACTAATTGTTAGAAACTTCCCTTTTCATTTCAAGGCAAATGGGAAAATAATCAGTGAAACTATTTCAGGATTTAATGGCTTAATTAGAATAATACTAGTATAGGATTTCAGGGCTGGAGATATAAAACTGATCTTTTTTTAGATAAGTCCTAGGGAAATCAAGAAGGTATCCAAGATGCTCATAAGATTAATATTTATTTTAGAAAAGTTGCTTTTTCTTCTTAGAGATGAGTCTAAATTTTTTTTTTTATGGCTTAAAAATTGTTGATTTTTATTAGTAGAAAGCAGACTTTATTTTGAAAAGGGGTGTGTGAGGTACCCATTATTTTTCAGATAAAGGGAAGGGCATTCCCCAAGACTAGTAATTCAAAGCTGCTGAATACGTGTTTAGAAATTTATTTAATATTTAAATTAAAATAGGTGTCTCCAGGATCTAAGTTGGATAATGTTGTGAGCCCAAGAAAATTTAACAACTTTTAGTTATAGTTAAAGTTGTGTGTCTTGGAAATGCTCTTGTGACCATCAGTAGAAAGAGAAAAAAAAAAGGAGAGAGGATCTTTGTTACAGAATCTTAGTGTAAATGATTTTTAACATAGTTCAAGAAATCTATGCACAGACACTTTGGTAGTCTGTGGATATTAGGTTAAAACCCTCTACTCTGAGCTCTGTAGTTAAATGATTCACATTTATATTGAAAGAGTTTGCTCTGCACCAACCCAAAAATAGAGTAGAGGTTCAATATATAGTTACTGAATGAATAAATATTAACTGCAAATTTATATTAATAAGGTATTTTTGCAATCTATATTCATTTAAGTATGATTTGCAAAAACTGTGAGGCTTCATCATATTAATTACATCAAGTCGTAGGATATTTCAGAGCCTCCAAAATGAGATCATAATCATTCAAAAGAATTTCCCCTAGTTATTCATATCAGAAAAATGAAGCTAATGAAGACTGCCTTATATTTAGAAATATTACATATAGGTATCATGCAATTTGCAAAGCTCATTCACTAGAATATACAGCATGTAAAGAGGTGGCTGAATATGAGAATGTATGTATATTTGTGAGAGACAGATAGAGATAGAGACTCAGAGTATCTTGAACAGATACTGCAAAATAGTTGATGAGGAGTGGGTAGGGGGGTTGAATTAATTTTGGAAATTTTGAGAAAAAAAATTTTAATAATCCCACATTTTTTATTTAAGTAAAGGATCATTTAAAACTATGAATATTCTCCTAGTGATCTTATATTTCTGTGAATCATAGAAAGCTACAGTATCTGAAAATTGAAGTTCAGGATTAACTAAAGGGCATTCAATTATCATTGTATGGTGGCTATGAATAGGCTAAAGCACATTACAAGTGAGGAATTATTAACAACAGGTTGTGCAAAACATGATGAAAAAAATGAACATTCAACAAAAAGATGGGTTTCACATGTCAAAATTGAGATTCTGGCCATGTCATGAGAATTTTAGGAATTCATTCCTGTCCATTTGATATGTCCTGGCTAGAAAAATTGAGGGAGAACATGGACAAGAGTGACAAGCATGAGAAAACATGAACTTCTGAACTACATCATTGGGAGTAGCCATGTCAATAAAATTACTGTTGCACAGATGTAAAGCCTCATGCAAAATAAGCCCTTAAAATGAGAACAGAGAATTCATGATTTTTTTTCTTAAAATTGATTTGCTTGTATAGGTATCCTGGAAAGAGAACTCAACCATAGAAATAGTGAGCTGGCAACAAAGTGATTTACAATGTCAAGGCAGGCTACATCATTGAGTGTTCAATGTAGGAACCATGAACTTCAAAAAATGATAGTATATTTCAATATAATGGATTTTCTTTGTAATCTTATATATATTTATGTATTTAAAATGTTATTGTAAGAAGAAGTCCAGAGATTCTGCCGGACTGCCGAAGGGGTTCATGAATCCTCATCAGAGAATAAGATTATAAACTATATAAATCCAAATAATAAATAAATAATTTCAGATTTGGAAATTTTCACATTTACATGCAAATTGAATAACTATTGATTTTGATTAACTCACACACAAACATTTTTTATTCAGTATTAGATCTCTCATTGAGGTTAGAAAATAGGGCACGAAATGGCAGATAGAGCTTACGCTCAAACTTACTCTCTGGCGTAAAACAGCTCCTAATAATGCCATGGAAACATTTTCAAAACTACAGTCATTTTCCTACTTAAGATATGAAACCTTATGCATTTTATTTTCAAATAATGGCAAATAAATGCAATGTCTTTGAAAGAGATCTTTCAGAGCAAAAGATGGTAAATACCCAAGGATTAGTGCTTAATACCACACTTAACACCCTCCTAGAGCAAGAGCAATGGTAAATTGACTAATTATCTGCAATATGAGTCCCAGCTGCTCCTGAATGTTGACATTCCAACTGATTTTCTGTCAATCAAACATTAAATGAGACTTACAGAGGATAAAAGAACCCACACTAGAGATTTGTAGTTTTTTTTCCCCTTCATGACCACATGAATGCATTTTTTTCTATAGTAAATTCTCTGGAATATCTAAAAGACATTTTTCACCTCCTTATTTTAATTAAATTCTACCCAATTGCAGAGGCTAACTATTGTGGTTGTGAGAAGTTCGAAGGTCCAATTCTCCAATTGATATCACAAGGTCACTCAATGCCCTGTCCAACAACAATAATTAAAATCTTCAGTGGCAAAATAAATATAAAACTAAGCTTGTTGTCCAGTCATGACCCCATTTGGGGATTTCTGCAGAAATTTCCATTTCCTTCTCCAACTCATTTTATGGATGAGGAAACTATGGTGAACAAGATTAAGTGACTTGCCCAGGCTCACACAGCTAGTAAGTGTTGACTGAGGTCAAATTTGAATTTAGGAAGATGTGTCTTCCTGATTCCAAGACTGGCACTCTTTTCACTTCACCACCTAGCTGCCTCAAACTCTTAATGCCCTCAGGGAATTTTCTATGACTATAAATTATAGGTCTGTTACTGTCACCATTAGTAAAGAGATTTCACACAACAGAAGTTCATAAAACTTATAAAACCACAGATCCTGTCAAAGTACCTATTGACAAGACAGTAGGGAGTAGAAAAGGTTTTCTCAATGTGTCCTCTTCTGCTAGGGTGCTATTTGATGGAATTGTGGTTCAGTTGGTGGGGAGCATGGAAACAGCAAGATCTGGATTAAATTCCCCAATCGAAAACATATATTAGTTGGGAGCTCTTGGTAATATTATTGAAATCATTTAACCTACCAGAATCCTTAACTATTGTCTAGGATTATAAATTGCCGAGAAAGTACAAATATGGAAGGGAAATGAAATCTAAATTCTCTAGAAATTCTCTAGATTCATTTCCATCCTAACCTATGCACATATATAATTTCATGCTTATAAAGAGGTTCCAGCATAATACATAAAGTCTTTTCTATTTGCAGCTACTACCATAATCTCCATTTAAGTAAGTCAATGTAATTTCAACTATATTTTCTTGTCTTCTACTACTTATAATTTTTCATTGGAGGAAAAAAAAAAGCTCAATGATAGCAGCCTTAGGTAGATAGTCAAAGGAGGTTTTAAATGTTACTACCCCCAGTGGGAGAAGCAATGAATCATATCTGCTTGCAAAATTCCCACTACATAATTGCTTGTCCATAATAATCTATGAAAATTATCCCATTTCTGGAGTTTGCACATATGGTACATAAAGTATGTCACTTTTTAATGATTCATAGACTTCTATCCAACATCACTCCATTTTTGAAGCAAACAGATGTTTATTTCTAAATAGGGTAGAAAAGAGAATTCTCTAAGAACTAGGGTATATGCATTACTGTTCAAAAAAAAAAAAAGAAAAAAGAAAACATTTGTACTTGGGAGGAGAATGCTAAAAGCCTCAAACCCTGAGGAAAACAACAGCCAAAGTGTTGACAAGTTACAAGTATTTAAAATGACTAGCTGGGCTTCTATTCTATAGAAAATAGGAAGATCAATCAGGATTATATTTTCACTGACCATATGTTGTTTCTAGAATTCTAAGTCACCTTGTCTGAAACTAGAGATATGCAAATAATAAACCCTTTTCAAAGAGGAAGAATTTTCACATTGAGATTTTAGCTCTCAAAAATTAAAACAAAACAAAACCCAAACCACTGAATTTCAACCAGGACAGAAATTCTATTTTACAAAAAGCACAGAACAAAATAAAAAATAAAATGCGGGGGAAATTATTTTTCTAGGGTTATTAATTGATCCATGAGTCAGAGACTATAAATTGTAAGCTAAGTTCTGATAGATACTGATTTGGTGAACTTATCTAATAAATTAAGAATAATACTGACTTCTGGATTAATTAATGATCTAAAAAATATTGAACTTTCATAATTTTTTTTGGCAAGGCAATTGGGGTTAAGTGACTTGCCTAAGATCTCACAGCTAGTATTAAGTGTCTGAGGTCATAACTCAGGTCCTTCTGAATCCAGGGCTGGTGGTCTATCTACTATACCATAAAGCTGCCCCTTTAATCATAACTTCTTAACAATATTCACATATTCCTCTATCTCCAAAGTTACCAGTGATCTCTCTCCTGACAAATACCGTGCTCATTTCATTTGACATTGTGGATCATCTGGAACTCCTGGATGTTTTCTCTTCTCTTGAATTTCTTGAAACCTTCCACTATTCTAATAGCTCATTCTCAGTCTCCTTCAAGGATTGGTTATTAAGAAAATATTTCCCAATTGTCAGTCTGATCCAAGACTCAGTCCTAGCTTCCCTGCTCTTGGATCTCCAAAATCTTTCTCAGTGAATTCATCACCTCCCATGGATTTAATTATTGCCTCTATGTTAATGACTCTCTTATCTAGATATGCAGACCAAGGCTTTCCTCACCTTCAAACCCTTAACTTTGTATTGGACATTTCACAGACAACATCCCAGAATTAGTCAAAAAACATTTCTTAAGATTACCAAATATAGGCATTGTGCTATGCTCGCATTTTTATACAAAACAAGATAAAAGATAGCCCTCCTATCTCAAGGAATTCATTCAAATTTCAAGCTCAATATCTCAAAAGCAGAACTAATTATATATACCCCCAAAGCCATTCGTTCCCTAAACTTTCTAGTTTCTGGCAAGAGGACTACCCTTCTTTCAGGTCTGTAACCTTGACATTGAACTCAATTCTTCATTTTTCCTTCACCCTACACATCTAATCTGTTGCCAGATTTTTCTATTTCTATCTCTAAAGTATCTTTTCTATCTGATTCTTCTTTACTTTGCTATTGCTGCTGTTGAGGGATTGGGATATGAACCCATGAATTTTGCTTCATTGGTTCAAATCCTTGGCTCAGATTGCTGCATGGGGATTCTGCAAATTTACATGTTTTGCCCATGGTCTCATATTCAGTAAGTTTCAAAGAAAAAGTTTGAATCCAACTTTCCTAACTCCTAGACTGGCCCTGTCTCCATTCTTTTCTTGTTAAAGTAATAATGCATTATATTTTGTATGCTGGCATAAAATTATGCAACATATAGCAAGTATCAAAGACTTTCAGATGCACATGCACACACATACTTTTGTAACTGTGTTATTTTCAGTTGTGTCCAATTCTTTGTGACTTCATTTAGGGTTGTCTTGGCAAAGATATTGGAGTGGTTTGCCTTTTCCTTCTCCAGGTCATTTTACAAATGAGGAAACCAAGGCAAACTAAGCTAAGTAACTTGCCTAAGATCACTCAGCTAGTCAGTATATGATTTAAAATCAGAAAGATGATTGAGTCTTTCTGTTTCTAGGCTTGGCACTCTATGTACTATGCCACTTACCTGCCCTACTGCCCCAAATTTACATGTATAACACACACATATTCACTTTTTCACTTTCTCATTGCCTTGAATTTCTTTGACATTTCTACATAAAATTACTTTCATTTGTGGACACCATTCTAACAAAAGTTGAGCTGACCAGCTTTGAATAAAGAATTCTTTCACTTTAGATATTAATCAAAAATAAAACTTTTTAGGCTTTAATCAATAGAAAAAAAAGTGAAAAAAACCCACACAACTTTGACTTTTTGTTAATTAGGTAATGATGAGTCATATTTTCTAATAATTTCCATTTAAAATAGAAAATTGATTACAATATATTTTACTTTTCAGTCATATTAGTTTTTCTATTGAATAAGAAAAGCACCATATAAATATACGCACATGCATGCAACCACATACATATACAAACATATAATTACAAAATCTGTAGGGATTTAATCTATAAAGAAATATAGAAAAATCACATAAGACCATTAAAAATACTTTTTAAAAGAAATAGAGAATTGGAAAATTATTAGATGTTCATGACTAATGCTAACAAATAGAGGTAACCCAAACTTTGAAGCAAGACTTTTTAAGACTTTATTTTAAAAATAATAATGCTTAAGAACAAGATTTAATGCATCCTATTAAAGTTCTATTAAAGACTGTAAGCATAAAAACAAAAGGATTGAGCAAGAGATACATTAGAGCAAGAGGTTGTATATATGGAAATAGGCACTCCATAGGTATGTATGAGTTTTTATAGTCTCAAAATGGAAAATGACTGGAAAAAAGAGGATAAAGTTATAACATTCTATTGCAAAGAAAGGGTTAACTGCTACTTGGATAGTACAATTCCCAATGGGCATAAATGCTGATGGACTAGTTTGATTTAGCTTTGGCCATTGACTCACTTTTTAATTCAGTTTATTGGGAGATCTTCTCGTTCATGGGAATATGCCTTTGACATTTAATGGAAATCAGTGAGAAAAGAGCTCTGATTTTGTAGAAATTTATTTCAAAAACTGGACTGTCTATTCTATAGAGCAAAAGACACAAGTGCAGAAAACATAATAAAATCTAGCCTAATTGAAATGCTTGGGGATGGGGATAATCTGAGGAATTATATATTCAGTTTAACTATTTACTTGAAAAACTTTTTTTTTTCAGTATCAACTAATTCTGCTGAAAACATTTCTATAATGTCTGTGTTTACCATCTTGACTTCTGAAAACCAAATGTTTAAAACATCCCTTCTTTGCAGAAAGATAGTGGACAATAGGTGCCAAATGAAAAGCCTGATATTCAGACATCTCAGTGTGTTGGTTAGAATTGTCTATTTTTTTACTGGACAGATATTTTCCAAACTTCCCGTTTTCTGGCAAAGGAACCATCCCATTTCTGTGTCTGTAACCTTGGCGTTGGACTCAATTCCTCACTTTTCCTTAGCTTACACATCTAATCAGTTGCCAGATACTTCTGTTTCTACCTCTAAAATATGTCTTGCATCTGATGCCTTCTTTTCTGTTGCTTTTCTGTTGAGAGGTTGCGGGGGGTGGGTGGGGGAATCTGGACCTATGATTTTTTTTTCTTGGTAGAAGAATTTTGCTCCATAGATTCAAATCGTTGGCTCAGGCTGTTGCATGAGGGTTCTGAAAACTTACACATCTTCCTTATAGCTAATATGCATCAAAGAAAAAATTTGAATCCAACTTTCTTGACCCCAGAGTGGTCCTCATTCCATTACCCCAAGCTGCCTCTCTATGTTAGTATATATAACATATAATGTATACTAAAGACCACACACACATGTACCTGCACATACACACACACTGGTGCTATTTTCAATTGTGTCCAACTCTTTGTGACCTGCTGTTTAGACATTTTTCAATGGTAGCCAATGCTTTGTAACCTCTTTTAGGGTTTTTTAGCAGAAATACTGGAGTGGTTTCCTATTTCCTTCTCCAGCTCATTTTACAGATAAGGAAACTGAGGCAAACAGCATTAAGCAAATTGCCCAGGGTCATATATCTAGGAAGTATCTAAGATTGGATTTGAACTTAGGTCTTCTGACTGCAGTCCCAGCATTCTATTCACTGTCACCTAGCTATTCCTAACAAACTACTTATGCTTTAACTATTTCACTACCTATCTCAAAAGCCAGTTAAGGCAATATTTTGTATAATGGAGAACATTATGTAAATATCAATTACAGTTTTCCTTAGGAAAACAGCTAATTCCTAAAATAAACAAACAAACAAAAACCCACCTCTCAAAAGACAAATGTTCCTAGATCTAAAAATTAATCTTTAATTTCAATGAAATAAATTTTAAGTTTTCCAGAGCACCCAAATATTAGCAATTTAACTTCCTATTGACTTTCAATGTTTATATATTTTTGACCTTAAAAATACATTTTATTTTCCCCAAATTCCATGTAAGGACAATTTGTAATATTCAAGTTTTTTTTTAAATTTCCAAATTCTACTTTTTTCCTTCTTTCCCTTCTCCTCTCCTCCCTCCTTCCATGAGATGATAAGCAATCTGATGTAAGTTATACATGTGTAATTTATATTTGGACTTTTAATTTGAAAAAAGAATAAGGAAAAAATCAGTGAAACAATGTAATGATAAACAATGCTAACTCACCCAAAAAGTCGGCATAGTATATATAGAATGGTGAAAAGATAAAAGGAGGAAAACTCCAAGAGAGGGCAAGAAGTTTGTGACTATCATTACTTTAAACTAGTAAACCATGAGTAATCAGAGAGGAAAACCTAATATAATATTGGCAACTCTTTAAGTGAGATGCTTTGTTCCTGCCAGGCCAATAAAATCAAATCATTCCTTGCAAAGAAGAATAAACACCTCATAAAACTGCATTCTCATATTCCAAATGTACTCATTTTAGAGTATGAGCATATTATTATTGCCTTGGGATCAACTTTTTGCCTCTCAATCATACTGTACATCAATCTATTTACCAATCAATAAGTATTTGTTAATGCCTACTCTGTGCCAGGTACAATAACTAGATACTGCAGATACAAATAGTTTTTACTTGCAAGGAACATATATTTTAATGAAGGAAGACATATAAACTTAAATACATATAATGAAACAACTAAGTGATGTACTATGTGCCAAATTGGAGTAAGGAAGACCTGTATTCAAATCCATTTAATAAAGGACATTTGCTTATTTGAGAGTATTTGTTTTCATTGTTTTCCATTTAAATACAATTTTAACAAAGCACTATAACCACTTTATATTTCAATCCCATGCTTACAATGCAGCTACATAGTAAGAATTCAATGCAGCTACATAGTAAAAATTAATACCACCATGGCCAATTAGCACATTCTAAGTACAGTGTACCTTTAGTGAAATTAATGCTGAATAGTAGATGGGGACTAACTCATGATAAAGAGCCATGGTTTAATTATTAAAAGCAAAACATGGTGTTCTTTCAAAGAGTTCCACTTGCATTATTCTGTTTTGGCCTAAAGATAATAAAGCCTTAAAAAAAGGTTTTCTCCAGAAAAGATTAACCATTGGGAATGTATTTACTTCTGGACCAAAAGAAAAGGTCTATTTTTTTTTGTTTTGAATTTAAGGACATGAATGAAAGGGATGTGCCTCTTTTTGCTATTATTATAGAAGAAGTCTGGCTCAGCAACAAAACTTAATGTTAGGAACAATGAGTTCTAGTCTTATGTTTTCTAGTCATGTTGTGTAGTCTTGGACAAACCCCTGAATTTGCTTTGATTTGTGAAATGAGGATAAGAATACTGTATGTGCTGTGCAAATTAGCTGATAAATCACTTCAAATTACTGAGATTAAAATGTGCTTTAAATGCAAATGCAAGGCATTTTCTAGGGTATGAACATCTTCTCATGATCCACATGTACCTAGTATCTTAAAGCTAATTCTGGAGAAAATCATACTGGGTATTTTAAAAAAACACTTATTTCTTGTGTTTAATATAGAGGAAGTCCTAGAGACACTGTCAGATATATATATATATATATATATATAATATATATATATATATATATATATATATATATATATATATAAAAAATATATATATATATATATATATATATATATATATATAGCACATAAAGCAACCACTTATATGGAAGATTTGGGAAAAAGGAATTGTTTCCTTGCAATGGATAGAAAACAAGACAACATGGTTAAAGACACAGAATTTTCTGCTGAAATTTGGAAGACAGCCAAAATTTAGAAAATTTAGGATCTAATTTTTAGCTTTAAGATATAAAACCAAAATAATTGCCAAGCATTTAAGTTCCCAAATATGAGATATGATTAAACTGACAAAGTATGTGGAGAATTCCACACACTTCTTTTCTTATGGAACTCCTTTATAAACACAACACTCAATATTATTCAACTCTAAAACATTCATTAATTGCCTACTGATCACAAGCTAGTTAATGTGTGGGACATGAAATTTAGGTAATATATGCTTACTGCTCTCATGGAATTTTTAATCTATTAGGAAGAATTGTGCAAGGGATGCAAATAGATAGCTTTGTGAAGTCTGAAGGGAAAAGGACAATTGTCAATTAGAACAACCATTTTCAAAATGGGATGAGATGTTATCAATGTGAGCACAAACTACAAGAAAATTGTAGAAATGACACTTTCCCTTCTTCTAGTCTGAGTTTTCTTTACATATATACATATGTAAATTTATATATATATATGTAAGTTTAATTTCCAGTACCAGATCCTCTTGTTCCTTCCCCCTTGTCTAGAAGCCACATGTGAAGTTATGCAAAAACAAGTCCATAAAATTCTTGTAAAAGAAAACATAGATCTCTGTAGAGGGCCACAGGCATTGGGGGAACTCTGGGTGAGGTATAAAACCCTTCAGCCCAGAGGGAAGCTGATGACAATGTCTAGTTCGGCTCCCCGTGTCCCTTAAGGGCTCTCAGCCTTCCTGAGAAGTCAGGGGGCTGTGACCACCTGTTTTGTAATTGAAGCAGAGTGATACCAAATGGCAAAGAGACCTCTACATACAATAGCAAGTTGTTTATGTGGTCCAACCTGCACAGTATATAGTTAGTGCATGCACAGTGTTGCTTTAGTTATATAAGGGTATTAGGGTATATAGGCCTGAGAAAATTTGGAATAAATGGACTCCATGTTTTGACCATCCACATGAGTCCCTCCTCTTCACTCCTCCTCTAAGACCAAGGACTCGAGCTGGTACCTAGATCCTCCAGAGAGCTAGTCTGGACACAACAGATCTCCTTCCTCCTCTTCCCCCCCCCAAAAAAAAACCCTCAAGAAAAATAAAGGTAAAAAATATGCCTTAGAATGCATTCAGACCCAATCTCTTCTTTCTCTGGGTAAGAATAGAAAAAGTCCTTCAGAGTAGCCTTGGATCATTATATTACTCAGAATAACAAAGTCATTCACAGATGATCATCCCACAATATTGCTGCCACTTTGTAAACAGTACATTTCACTTTTCTTGAGCTTGTAGAGGACTTTCTAGGTAATTCTGAATGCATCTTGTGCATCATTTCTTATGGAACAATAATATCATAATCACATACGGCAATTCATTTAGCCATTCCCTAATTGATGGGCATCCCTTCAGTTTCCAATTCTTTGCCCTGAGAAAAGAGCTGTTATAAATTTTTTTGTACATTTAGGTCCTTTCCCATTTAAAAATAATTCTCTTTTGGGATTCATGCCTAGTAAAAGTATTGTTAGGTAAAAGAATATACATGATTTTATAGGCCTTTGGACATACTTTTGATCATTTATCACTGGGGAATGACTTATTTTTTATAAATTTAATTCAGTTCCTTATACATTTGAAAAATGAGGACTTCATCAGAGAAATTTGCTTCCAAATTATTTTTCCAATTACTATTACTAACAGTATTCTCTTCTTTCACTGTATTCCTCCTCAAAAGTGTTTTGCTTCTGACCACTCCTCTCCCAGTGTTCCTTTTCTTCTATCACCCTCTTCCTTTCTTGTATCCCCTTCCCCTTTCTACTTTCCTACAGGGTAAGATAGATTTCTATACTCATATTGAGTGTGCATGTTTATTTCCTCTTTGAGCCAGTTCTGATGACAATAAAGTTCTTCCCCTCCTCTAGAAAAGCTTTTTCTTCAGTAGGAGCTTTGTTAGTAGCAAAAGAAAAAAAAAAGAATAAAATGGAAAGCCACACAACTCCACACACTGACCTATACCCACACTGACAAGGGGGAAATCCTCTATTTTGCCCAGTTGGGCCCAGCTAAGTGCCCAGCTCCTGGCCCTTGTGTATGAACCATATCCCTAGGAGATAGTAAGGATTATTATTCATCCCTGACCTACTCCTACATCTTTGACTAACAAACTGATACCAGCTGTTTCTTTCTATCCTTGTTACACTATCAACATCCACTCATTACCAGTTATCAGCCAGTTCCCTCCTCCAGTTCCCTCATCCCTATTGATTTCAATTCTGTTATACTTATGTCCCACTCTTAACTCTGACAGCTCAGTTGTGCTCTCCATAATTTGATTTATTTGGTAAAAATTTCCCTTCATCTTATATTTATTACTTAAACTTCTTCTATCTATTTGACCTTACAGACAACTGAGTTCTTTTGAGGGACACTACATCCTTTGTCATGCTCTTTAGTATTAACTGTATCTTCATTTAATCCCTGACATGATGATCTCGGGAAGAGGAGCTTGAATAACTCTTGCTCCCTATTATCAAAGGTTGACTTCCCTGTGCCATTCAGTAATCTTTTCTCTGAAGTTTTCGAGATCAAAATTTTCCACATTATTCAAACATGGTAACTATTTTATCCTATGATGCTCCCTCTTTTCTCAATAGAATTATCACATGGTTCGCTGTTTATGTCTCTGTCCTAATGCTTACCCTTATACCCTTATACTAGGAGACTCAAACTCACCAGTCTCACAGTTATGCAGTCTCTTCAACATCTTAACCTACTCTGTTACTCCATCTCAGACAGATACAATCATACCAAGGGCTTTATAACCATGAGTATTCCACTTTAAAAGACAAAATAAAACAAAACGTGACATTTCTCTGACCATAATCTCATTTTTTCTAACATTCCCTGAGCCTATCCTTTCTTAAATGTATTTTCCATTTCCCTCATGAATTCTAATTCCTTCACCAACTCTTGAGAGAAAGAGAAAGGAAGAGGAAGGAAAACAGGCAAGAGAGTCAAGGGAAAAGATAAAAAAGAGGGAGAGAATGAGAGCAAGAATGAGAGGAAAAAGAAGGAGGAAAAGCAGGAAAAGGAGGAGGAAGAAGAAGAAGAATAGGAGGAGGAGGAGAAGAAGAAGAAGAAGAAGAAGAAGAAGAAAAGAAGAAGAAGAAAAGAAGAAGAAAGAAGAAGAAAGGAAGAGGAAAAAAGAGGAATAGGAGAAAAAGAAGGAGAAGGACCAGGAGGATCAGGAGGGAAGGAGGAAAGAAAGAGACAAAGGGAGAGAATGAGAAGAAGAGGGAGAAAGAAGAGGGGGAGGAAGAAGAGGAGGAGGAGGAAGGAAGGGAAGAGGGAAGAGGAGAGCAGAGGAGAGGAGAGGAGAAGGAAGTAATGATGCTAAAAATTAGAAATCCTTTCACTAGTAATCATTATTCTCTCAAATAATAATCCTATATCTTTCTTACCTTCTATCTTTTCTCTGTCAAAGTAATAAAAAAATGAACTGTCAAGTTCGAATGCTTCTACTTTTTCTCTTCTCACTCTTTCCAAACTGGCTTTTAAGTGCAAAGTTAATGTTCTTTCCAAAGTTACTAAATGAACTTTTATTTGCCAAATCCAATGGCCTTTTCTCATTCAACTTAATATCTTTGCTGTATGTAAATCTATGAACAGATCTCTTTTGCTGTATCCTTGCCTCACTAGAATTTTATACCCTAATCTCTCCCTCTCCTGGTCCTCCTTTTACTTGCCTGGCCCCTCCTCAGTCTCTTTCACTGGCTCTTTTGCCAGATCATGTCCTTTAATTGTGAGTTTATCCTTGACTTTCTTCTTAGCATTTTTCTTTTCTCCAGCTAAATTTTGTAAGTGACCTCATTAGCTCTCATGGATTTAATTAACATTTTTAGGTAGATGACTTATAGTCCTGGTCTCTCTTTCATAGGAGTGAGCAATCAAAAATGATTTGGAGACTAATGGATGAAGAAGAGAAGACTTCTTAAAAGAGAAATTATTTAAATTTGGTTTTAATTAATGGAAAGGCACCTGAAAGGTACAGATACAGATAAAGTGACTTCACATGGGTTGGGGGACATCACCATTGGTGTAGAGATACAAAGACAACACAGCCTATGAAGAACATCAGAGTAAGTAGAATTCTAGCAACTTTTATGTCCTTAGGACTCTGGTAAGATGTATTATATCCTCCAATGAGACCCACTAAGGTAAAATAAATTTTGTATGGACTTGTATATTTTCATTTTGATAGCTTCATGGGAATACCATGTAACTATACATTTAGAGAGCACTTGATACTAAATGTTTGGGAACTAGTATTGAACAACTCTTCAGGCTCTAGAATTAGCCCCTCAAAAGTAGGATACCTACTATAAAAAGAAGAGTATAATTTGCAATCATTTTAACACCATGACAATAATAGCCATCCCCTCTTCAAACTAAGTTGAATTCTTGACTGAGAACCCTTTGTGAAGACTTTTGCTTACTCAGTAGGTTAAATTTGGGTTATATGAACAATTTTTATTTCCAGTAAAGCATTGTAAGACATAGTTTACAGAGGTTCTCAAATTCTTTGGTCTCATGTCCCCTTTATGTTCTTAAAATTATTGAGGATTTCCCAAAGAGCTTTTGTTTATGTGGTTACATTACACAATATTTAATTTATTGGAATTTTAAATGTCTTACTATTAAATCAAGAAAATCATTTCGATCTTGTCAATTCCCTGAAAGTGTCTTAGGGACTCCAGAGAGTTTTGAGAATCACCAGGTTAAAGGAAAACAAAGAATGGAGACTAGAATTTATTCAGATTAGCCTGAAACAGATGAACCTGATGGTTATGAGTGTCCATACATACGAACTAACTGAAATTAGAGGCACAGATATCTATGAAAAAATTGAGGAAATGAATATTTAAGTGAGTTGCTCAAAGTATCCTATTTTTCAGATCACCACTCTTTCCATTAAATCCTTTAATGTTGATCTTAAGGACTTATTCACAAATATACTACAAAGATTGTCCCAAAACAGTTGAAAAAAAGGCATCAGAATATGAGATTTTTATAAATCTTTTAGATACTCATGAGACCTTAAAAATTATTCAAATGTATAGTGTAGTGGAAAGAAGTGCTGGATTTGGAATTCATTTTCTCTTCTGTAAATTAAAGAGTTTTCTTAGTTGACTTCAAAGGACCCTTTCATTTCCAAATTTATGATCCCAGGAACTATATTATCTATTAAATTACCACAGTATAGTAATAGTAATAGCTTATGACCCAACATAAAGGAAGAATAAAGGGCTTAAGTTACATCTCAGTTGTAGTTTCATCCTTGGAAACAATCTAGATCATTATTTGGTCAACTAAATGAACGTGGAAAGCAACCATGTTCTCATTTTAAGTAACTCTAAGAATATTGCAGAGAATCTAATCAAAGGAGACATATTACAACTTTACTTACAGTCATTAACTTAAATATCCAGAACATATTTCACTGTGGTCTCATGAATAAAGCCAATAAGAAAACAAAGTGCTGCTCATTAGTGACAACAATATAACTTAGGTCTGCCATTTATTTGAAATCAAATTTATGCAATCATTTCATACCTTAAAAATCAAATGGCTTTCATATTCAGATCTTAAAACTGCAATAGAAAGTTCATTAAATTTTAACTAAACATTCTTCAATGAATATAAATTTTAATGATTTCAGTAACATTATAAAATGTTAAACTGTGCATATCATTTTCAATGACGATTACAAACTATAAAATATTTCTTTTCCAAACTAGACATTATGATTAGTGCACTCCAAAGTCTCATGGCTCAGTGCCAGATTTTAAATCAAAGCTTTGCAATATAAAAGCAAGAAAGATGCAGAAGCCTCAAAAGTTTTTAATTTCAGTTTCTAGGGATATTGAAAAATAAGCTTTTAGTGGAAACCAGCCAACTTACCTGGATATTCTCAGGGTGAAAATTCCAGGAATGAGTAATATATCTTGGATATCTGTGGTATTGATTATGTTGTAACACTACATTAAAATGAATGTGAATAAGATACATGGAATTATCTGATTTTTTTTGAATGGAAGAAGAAAAGCAATCTATTCACTTTCCCCTATGCCTCCCCCCAAAAAATTAGTAACTGGCCTCACTGCACAGGCACTAGACGAGGAGTCAGGAAGAAGTGAGTTCAAATCACTCAGACACAATTTTTGTCAGCCTCAGTTTCTTCACTTTTTAAGTGAGGATAATAATAGCACCTGCCTCTCAGAGTTGTTTTAAGGATCAAATGAGATATTATTTTTAAAGAACTTACAACGTTATCCACCAAATAGTAAACATTAAACCCTTCTTCCCTCTTCTTCTTTCCTTCCTTTATTCCTTCTTTTCTCCCTTTTCTTCCTTCATTCCTTTCCTATTTTCTTTCTTTTCTCCCCTTCCCTCTCTGCCTTTCTTCCTTTTTTCTTCCCTCCTTCCCTGTTCTTCTCCTTGTTAATATCCCCATTTTTCAACATTGCCCACGTTATTTCTGTTTCCGAAAGATTTATCTAATAATTTATTATTACCATTATTTCTATTCGGATTTTTGCATGAATATAACACTGAAAAATAATACCAAATATAAAATAGCAAGATTTAATTAGTAATGGCCATAGCATTCTTCTTATTTTGCAGTAATTAGGTCTTTTTGTAAGGAAAATATGATACTAGAAATTTTTCATACTTTTCCTTCTTACTGACCATGTTTTACTAGGCCAAAATTTCCAAAGAGTTTTATTAGCTTTGCTTTCATTGAAATAAGAATATCTCCTCTCCCATGTTTCAAAGCTTCTTCTTTTTGTCCTTAGAACCCTTGTTGGAGATACCAGCTCACAATAATCATGTTGACTGACAGAAAAAAGAAAATGAAAAATGTTGGAGGGGATGTGGGAAAACTGTAACACATGCATTGTTGGCAGAGTTGTGAACCGATCCAACCATTCTGGAGAGTAATTTGGAATTACACCCAAAGAGCTATAAAACTGTGCATACTCTTTGACTCAGAAATATCACTAATAATCTGTATCCCAAAGAGTTCATAAAGGGGGGGGAAGGACCCATGTGTGCAAAAAAAACATTTGTAACAGCTCTTTTTGTGGTGGCAAAAATTGGAAATTGAGGAGATGGGCATCATTTGGGAAATGGCTAAATAAGTTATTGTACATGAATGTAATGGAATACTATTGTTCTACAAGAACTTGTACAAACTGATGCTGAATGAATAGATTGCATTTCTTTTTTCACTCAGAAAAATAAATCATACAACTACAAGTATCTCTTTCTTCACACTCATTTTAATGTAGTGTTGTTGCATAATCAATACCATAGATATCTAAGATATACTACTCATTCCTGGAATTTCCACCCTGACAATATTCAGGTAATTTGGCTACTATTAAGCAAAAGCTTATTTTTTAGCATACCTAGGAGGACATTGTACACAGCAACAATGACACTGTACAATGATCAGCTATGATAGACTTAGCTCTTCTTAGCAATACAACGATGCAAGACAATTCTGAAATACTTGTATGGAAAATGCCATCCAGAGAAACAACTATGGAGTTTGAGTGCACATCAAAGCATACTTTTTTCTTTTAAAATTATTTGTTTTTCTTTTGTTCTTGTGGTTTTTGTCTTTTGTTCTTATTCTTTTTTCACAACAAGACTAATATGGAAATATATGTAATGTTATTGTGCACATATAATCTATATCTGATTGCTTGCTGCCTTGAGGAGGGAAAAGGGAAAGGAGGGAGGGAAAAAATGGAACTCAAAATCTTACAAAAAATGAATACTGAAAACTTTCTTTACATATAATTGAGAAAAAAACTATTAAGTGCAAAAAATTTCAAATGCATGCCATTTTTTTTTCAGGAGATCTTTTCCTTATTCTCCCCTACTCATCTGAGATGTTGTCAGAAATGGTCTTCTTGTGTCAATTCTATCATCTCTCCTCCTTATCTCCCTGCACAATCTACATGATAAAACATTCTAAGCACATTATTCTTCTGTTTAAAAGCCTCAATACCATTTACTTCATACTTTAAAAAGGTACTAAGTAGGTAAAAATCCTCAATATTATTATGTAAAGACCTCAACAATAAAATGACAATCTACTATCAACTCCTGATCTTTTATTATTTCTCTTTGCTTTCCAAGCAAAATGAACTCTTCTCCACTCTCCATTATTATCCTGTGTTCTTCTGTTTCTGCGTCTTTGCTCACACTATCCTTGGCTTTCTCTTTATCACAATTTGTTGAGAGTCCTGCCTTTCTTCAAGGTTCAGCCCAGGTGGTGTCCTTAATAAAATCTTTGCTGCTCTCCTACTTTTAAGCGAAAGTCATCTTTCTCCCTTTTTAGGTCTCATACCATTTCACCTATATTTCTTTTTTATATTTCTCTTGTTCTTCTTGGTATCATAATTATCCACAAACTTGTGATTCCTCCTCTACCACTAAATTGTAAATGTTCTGAAAATGGTCTGTGCCTTATCTATTTTTATGACTACAATTAGTAACACCATGACTCTCCTGTTGTAAGTACTTAATATATCTAATTGAATTGGACTGAGAATTTTTATGAGGATAAAACTGGAAAAAAGAGAAAAAACACATTGTAAATTCCAAGTGTCATATACTTATGACTTGTTAAAAAATGAGAAGAAAAAACAGCATCTCTGTAATGACAACAACAAAGGCAATCAAGAAACTCAGAACCTCCTGTGAAATTCACTAAAGTCTTGAAGGGGGAAAATAGATTCTGAATAACATCAACAAGCCTCACTATATTTCATAGAAAATATTATGTAGTCTAATCAAGTTTTCATCATATTGCAGTGGAGTCTGTTATTATCAATAATGTGCTATCCTCCAACTCCTAGTGGTTGAGTTTATTTTTAATTTTTATATTTATACCCAGGATAAAGAAGATAGGATTCTTTCTCCTGGCACTTCCACAGTTAATGAAAATGTTTCTGTTTAGGAAATATGCAAATATGATGATACATGTTTATAACTTATATTAAATTTTTTGCCTTCTCAATGAGTGAGAACAGGAGGGAAAGAGGGAATTTGAAACTTAATTTTTTTTCTTAAATGTTAAAAATTGTTTTTTACATGTAATTGGAAAAAAATAAAAGAATATATGCCAAAAAATAAAGGAAATATGCAAATAAATGGGAAATTTGTCCACTTACTAAGCTTAACAGGTGTTATTATCTGTTAAGCTCCAAGTTTAACTGCCACATCCTCAACCAACTATTTATCTCTTCTTCCATGCAGGTTTGTGGCTAATTCCACATCCAGGATCAATTTCTACTTAGGAATGAAATCAATATGAAAATTCTGATAGAACCAGAATCTTTCTTCAGGTTCACATTCTAGAATTTTAGTTGCTAGTCTTATCCAGTCATATCATATTTATCTGAATTTCCTGACCCACTGATCTCTTCAACCCATAGAAATAGCTTAATTCTTTATCACCTCCCAACTCATTTCTTGTTGCCATTACCTGGTGACTCCTTGTCTCACTACTTTTCATAAACACTGATGGTAACTAGGATTTTGAAACAGACCCTTGATTTCTATACTGAAGCATGTTGAAGAGACAAGAAAGAAGGAGTATATTGTAGTGGAAGGAACATATGCTAAATATTAGGATGCATGAATTACAGTCCCAACTTTGCCATTTACTAGTTGTGTGACTATAAATGTCATTTCAGTTTTCTTGGCCTCTGTTATCTTCATTTATCAAATGATAATGTGGGAAACAGATTGACACAGTGAAAAGGGTACTGAATTTCAAGTCAAGGGACACAATCCTAGCTTCTTTGTTTACTACCTCTGAACTACTCATCTTGGACAAGTCATTGAATCTTTTTGCACTTCATTGTTTTCAGCTATAAAATGATAAGATGGTAACTGTTTTTTTTTTTAAAACCAGATCCAATGTCTATTATTTGTAATCAGAGCAATTTTGTTAAAGTCTATATCATCTTGACTAGTGAATAAACCTCTCAAGGCTTCAGTTTTTTTATATATAAAATCAGGATGTTGCACTATTTCTGATAATGCCATAGAATATGATTCTATATTTAAGATCTGTTCCAGTTCCAGAATTCTAAAAATCGATTAAAATATTTAACACAAAGTTAATTTCAAAGTAACAAAAATAAAGAATTTATGTCAAGACCTTTATGAAGACACTTTGATCAATAATGAATTAAAATGAAATGGAATTTTAAAACTGTTTAGAAAGAAAACAAAACTCATTTTAATCAGGCACATTTTCCAGAATCCTACAAGAACTGTACAAGAAAGTATTCATCACTTCGTATAAGTTAAATTAATAACTGTTCGGTGTAGAGGGCATGATCACAGAATATACTGAATTTCTAATGCAGCATTATTAACACAATCTAATGAAGATGGAGTGCAAGATGTTAAGCTTGGAGAATTGACACATAATACATATATAAATGGTTGTACATAAAAAAAAAAATCCAAAGCTTTGTTTTAAAGCATGCAGTCTTTGGAGCTCATGGGTGCTTCTATAGGACTCAGCCCAGCTGTGGCTCCAAACAGAATCCTCTGAGAAATATACTGAAATGAATATTTATAAACTTTTCTCTAGAAATTATATTTAGCAACTGCAGCAGATGCTACTAGCTTCCTCATGTAAGCTATGGCACAAATTAGAATTCCTTACCAATCATGATGTTTTCCTCTGCTGCTTGTCAGTTAAGTGCAGAGCTTGAGTGTAGAGAGAAGACATGCAGACATAATTTAGTAGGGACCACCTCCTTTCACTATTACAAATCATGAACAAATTTCAAATACAAAAAAGACAGACATTATGATTTGGTGTTTGGACTGTCAAATTCTTCCCCATGAAAATGAAACGTTTATGCAATGTCTGGGTTTAAAGTCATGACTCCCAAAATGGGAAATTTGAAGCCAGTTCTTTCTTGCTCTTAATATAACTTTCCATGCATTAGGGTACACTGGCATCTTTGCAGGATGCAAAGAGAGCAGGTGTTTATTTTTTTAAAAAATAGCAGAAAGCCAAGCCTAGAATGGCAAAAATGAGAGAAATTATGGTCTGCTGTGCCAGCAGGAAATGGAAGTTTGTAATGAAAAGGAAACAAAGGAAAACTCACAAAACTTCAGTGTTAGCTAGGGTTTTTGAATTTTGGGGGGAGAATCATATTTTGTGCATTATCCAAATCTATTAAATTTTGGAATATTAGGCAATTGAACAGGACTACAAAGAGGAATGCATGCTTTCTATTCACCAAAAAACTCTGGCTCTATCAGAGAAATGTTGATCCAAATGAGAGTGAGAGACCCTTTCAGTATTCTGAGGACACAATGTTGGTTCCCTATAAGTGGCCAGGCAATGATTTAAAAGAAACTCCATTAAAACAAAACATTTAGCTTCTTATAATTAAACTATCTACTACCTTTCTTTCTCATCAAATACCAACACGACTGCCATACCTCCTTTATTGCTTGGATATTGCAGGGACTTGCACTTTATTATTATTATTCTTTGGTATTATTCTTTGTTTGGGGGGCTCTTGCTGTCTCACTGACAAGCTTATTCTCTTTTTTTTCTCCCACCCCCTTACAGTGTCTGTCAATGCACACTCTGCTGGCTCATCAGGGAAACTAAACTGATTGCCAATGCTACTGTTCTCTGAAGAACACACTGTTCTGTCAATACAAGTATTCAAACCCAAAGCACAGTAAAGAGGCCATGCTTTAATCCAAGAACTCATTTCTCCAGAAATGTGCCTCATCACAGAAGAGAAAAAAACTTTCACATACAGCAGAGATTCTCATGCTTTCTCTGATTCTCCTTGAAAAGGGACAAAGCATCAAAATTCCAAAGTCATCCGTGAGAGATCATCTATAATCTTCTGAATGCCGTATGGTTTCTTCATCAACTCTTGAGTGACAATGATGAAAGATTCTATTTCTTATACTTTCACAGAGAGATAGGGAAAGTATGGAAAGCTCCAGGAGAAAATTATTGAATTGCAAAAAACTGAGATATCCTAAAAATTCTTAGTCATTTCAAAGTGGGTGAAAGAGATTAAAAGGAAAGTTATTCAGATAAACTGTAAATATGTAAGTATAGCATGGTGAAGGGAAAAGTCTACAACGACCTGAAATTTCAGGAAACATTCAATAATTTTAAGTTTAAAAGTTTGCTTGGAAGCAAAATTCCAGATGTTTTCTGATATTTCTTTCCTTTGAACATCTTTAGCTCATCTTTTTGCAATAATGACATCAACATCACATACAACTAAATATTATTGGTTTAGATGACACTTTAAATCATGCTTCTGACATTGTTTGTGCAATTTATGCACAAGGGAAGCTAAATTACCTTTTTGGGGTTGCTAGGATACTCCTTAGTGAGTTATTGCTTCAGTGCTCAAAATGGTACCATTCTTTTTTTTTTTTTTTTTTTTTTTTTTTTGCTTTTTGCTGAGGCAATTGGGGTTAAGTGACTTGCCCAGGATCACACAGCTAGGGAATGTTAAGTGTCTGAGACCAGATTTGAACTCAGGTCCTCCTGACTTCAGGGCTGGTGCTCTATCCACTGCGCAAAATGGTACCATTCTTGAAAAAGAATAAAGTAAAGGAGTAAGAAAATCTGGCTAGTTGGGAGGAAGTAAAAGAGAAAGATGAAATATAAGAAGATGAAATAAAATGAAATTCAAAAGGAATAACTAAAGTTTTACATAGGATTGTTAAAAATAGATTTCACAAGGATAATATGAGTGGATAATGGATAGAAAAGGAATGTGTCTGAAAACTATCTTGGAGTTTTAGTGGACTACCAACTCAAAATGCATTATTGGAGTTATAAGAAGGCAATCTCAGACTATGTCTGTCAGAGAGAGGCAAAGTTTGCTGAAATAAAGAGGTGGTAGGCTCATGGAATACTTTCTGATACAAATATATCTGGAATTTTATGTTCAGATTTTGTTATCACTTCAGGAATGATATTGATAAACTAGAGGACATTCCAAAAGAGGAAACCATAATGTAAAAGGACTTTGATCCCATTCCATATAAAGGATGGTTGAAAGAAATGAAAGCCACTTAATTTGCAAAAGAGAAGATTCAGAAGGCAAATGATTTGCCTTAAAATATTTAAAAGGAGGCTATACAAAAGAGAGATTAAACTCATTTTGTTTGGCTCTGACAGATAGAATAAGGTGTAATAGGAAAGGCTTACAAGATTAGGTTTGATTCAGGAAAACCTTCCTTAGAAATAAGAGTAGTTGGGGCAGCTAGGTGGCGCAGTGGATAGAGCACCAGCCCTGAAGTCAGGAGGACCCAAGTTCAAATGTGGTCTCAGACACTTAACATTCCCTAGCTGTGTGACCTTGCACAAGTCACTTAACCTCAATTGCCTCAGCAAAAAGCAAAAAAAAAAAAAAAATGAGTAGTCTCAAAATAGGATGGTCTATATCAAAGATGCTGGATTCCATTTGTTTGAGCTATTCAAATTGAGATTAAATGATGCCTTGTGATATATTGTCAAATATATCACAATATGAATATTTTTCCAAATATGAGTTGGACAAGATTGCCCTACCCAACTGTAAAATATCTGTTTTGTTATTGTGGAAAGAGAACTAGACACAAGTTGTATGGATTTGGGCAAGTCATTTAGCTACTCTAATAATATTGATAATAAGAGTTAACATTTATATAGTCTTAAAGTTTATAACTATTTCTTGGTTCTAGGAGATGGATTACAATTTTTATTATTAAAAATGAGACATTAGAGGACATTATCTTTGTGGATGCAGTTAGAAATAAAAGAGAACAAGAGATTAAAATCATTGGTCATGTTTAAAAATGCATGAATGAAATGCAAAGGAACATTTTATTTTAGAGAAAAATCTCTGGAAAATAAGATAAGGGGAAGACCTTTCAAAAAAAGGAGAAAACAACAAGGAAGTAGTATATGTGATAATTTCTAGGGTTCCTTCCAATCTCGAGCCTATGGTAATGTTATGAACATGTTGAGTTGAATGGAAAACTTTTCCAAGACTTGCTACCACCTGCTTCTATGACAAACATCACGCAAGTGATGTGATGTGTGAGTGTGTATGCTGGGAAGAAATTTCAGAACAGACGCCTAGCTCTTCACCCAGCCCACTATTCAATTTTACCATACTGCAGATTCTAGGAAACTAGATGTGAAAGTTGACATGAAGTCTCAACTCTATTAACTGTACAAAAATTCAATCTCTGCCAGTGGTGATATATGACAATTAGGTCATTTAATGAATACAGCCTTGGACTTGGAATCAGGAAAATCCAAGTTCAAATTCTACTTCATACACTTACTAGCTGTGTGATACTTCTCAAATCACTTAACCTCTCTGTTTCATTTTTTTCTGATCTATCTTTGTTTATTTATTTAGGCCAGACAATTGGGATTAAGTGACTTGCCCAGGGTCACATGGTTAGGAATTGTTAAGTGTCTGAGGCTGAATTTCTACTCAGGAACTCCTGACTCTATCCACTGAACCATCTAACTGCCCCCATTTTTCCATTCTTTAAAGAGCAATTACCTACCAGGGTTATGTGAGGATCAAGTGAGACAATATATGTACAGCACAAAGTGTTACATAAAAGTTTGTTGTTACTGTTATTATTATCATCTGCCCAGAATAGTAAAGAAAGATGAAGATTCTGATGGTGCAAGTAAATGAAGCTAATACATCTTATTTCATCTGTGATTTTTAGCCTCCTAAACAGGATGTCCTTAGTTTTTTGCCCTAGAAACTGAAGAAAAATCCTTCTTTTCAAATAGAAATGCAAAGGTGCATGCTAGAAGTTTTTTTAATAAAATAATGATTCTAAAGGAATATTCATGATCTTAGGGGCTCTACCATTTTAATCTTTGCATCTTTAGCACTTAGTATAGTGCCTTACATATGGTAATTTTTCCCCTAAGGCAATTGGGGTTAAGTGACTTACCCAGGGTCACACAGATTGGAAGTGTTAAGTGTCTGAGGTTAAATTTGAACTCAGACCCTCCTAACTTCAGGACTGGTACTTTATCCACTGAGACACATGGTAAATTTTTAATGAATATTGGCTTTGTTATTATGAAAAGAGAGGACAGAAGTTGTATGACCATGCACAAGTCATTTAGCCACTCTAATACTAATGATAATAAGAGATATCTTTTATATAGCCTTAAATTTTATATGTCCTTCTTTCCAAATATACTATTTTAAATATTTTATATTTATATAAATATATTTTAAATTTTTACTTTATTAATATATTTACAATTATTTTATTCTCATAATGTTTGGGAAATGGTTACTATTTTATTTATTTTTAGGTTATACATGTACATTTATTTTTTACATATTTCCATATGAGTCAGGTTGGGAGAGAAAAATCAAAATAAAAGGGAAAAATCACAAGAAAGAAAAAAAGAAGGGAAAAAAAGGTGAAAATGGTATGTATTGATCCACATTTAGCCTCCATAGGTCTCTCTGGATGAGGATGCCATTTCCTATAGAAAGTTTAATGAGATTGTTTTGGATCACTGAATTGCTGAGAAGTCTATCATAATTTATCATCATACAATCTTGTTGCTATGTATGATGTTTTCCTGGTTCTGCTTTTTTTTAAAGGTGTTACTTGAATTCTTATTTTGAAGATGAGAAAACTGGCCAGACAGATGTTATATGACTTGCCCAGGATCACACAACTAGTAAGTGTTTGAGGCCTGATCTGAATATAGCTTTTCCTGATTCCAGGTCCAACACTATCTTCCACTGTGCCACCAAGCTATCTCACTTATTAATTCCTTTCCCATGATAATCATGGAATTCAGAGTTTTTTTTTCTCTAAACTTTAAGGGCACTCATCTGTTAAATAGGTACAATTTTATTATCCTCAGATTTTATTAGGTTATTATGAAAAAAGATGTCTTTGAAAAAGTTCTGTACTAGTAAAAAAACCTATTATTTTTATAGCATTTATATTGTACAAAGCACTTCAAAAATATTTAATCCACATAAGAACTCTAGGATTAAATGCTTTCATCCCTGTTTTGCAGATGAGGAAACTGAGGCAAACCGGGGTTAAGTGACTTCTAGGTTCACAGGGCTAGTAAATGACAAAATTGTGTTTGAACTGAGATCTTTCTGATTCTAAGTTTAGTGCTTTATCTTTTATGCCACTTAGTTGCCTTATTGTATAGTGGACTACTCTCTCTGTCTCTCTCTGTCTCTCTCTCTCTGTCTCTCTCTCTCTCTCTCTTTCTGTCTTTGTCTCTGTCTCTCTCTCTCACACACACAATTATTACAAATACTGTCACCATCCTCTCAAGGTATTTGTGAGAAAATTACTATGTAAACCTCAGTATGCTATATAAATGTGCTGTTATTATCTAGTAAATATGTAATGCTACAATACCAAAATAATTATGTATTTGTTATAATTCAGCTTTTGTTTATATGAAGAATATATGGTGTTCATAATAGGGTAGTAGGGAATCAAAATAATATTTAATGAGGGGTTAACATGTAAAAAGACATTTTTGTCTTCTGCTTTTTGTAACTTTTCCTCTTTCATTTCTTTCTTGGGGAAAGAGTCTAACAAACTCATTGATACTAAGCTATATATAGCTAATAACAGATTCATGAGCTACTTTTCCCATTTGCAATTTAAGAGACCCACAAAGGATTAAAAATTAAAAGAATAAATTTTTAACATTGGGATTTCAAACATCATCAAAGGAGTAGAACAGACCTGAATTATTCCATCTAAGCAAAAGAATGGTCCTAAATGGAACCATATTGTGTGAGATAAAATATGGAATGCAATATAATTATGCCTATTTAACAGATGAGTGTCTTATCAATAATGATGGTAGTTTGCAGATATTAAAATAGTAGAGGCAAGATTGAACCTAAATCATTGTAAACCTATGGATTTATGAACAAGTTTTATTTATATGTTAGTCTAAAATACTTTCTCCAAGAAAGTAATTTATCTTAATCCTTTTCTTTATCAAGAGCTCTCAGAGCCTTTACTGCCTATGCCACTCGTCAGTCAAAAAGCATTTATTACATTTTGACTTTTTTCAAAGCTCTGGGGAATACAAAGCAGAGTTTTAAAAATGGTCTTTTCCCTCAAGAAAATAACATTCTAATGGAGAAGACAACATGTAAGTAACCAATGTCCTTGCAAGATCGGAGAGCGCCACCCGAGGGGGGGGGGGAGAGTGAGAGAGAGAGAGTGAGAAAGAGAGAGCCCGAGCCAGAGAGAGAGACAGAGAGAGACAGAGACAGAAAGACAGAGAGCCAGAAGCAGAGAGAAAGAAAGAGGAGAGAGACAGACAGACAGACAGACAGAGACAAAGAGACACACAGAGAGATAGAGAGAGAGAGAAAGAGACAGAGACAGAGAGAGAGAAAGAGAGAGGAAGGAAGAGAAAGAAGGAGGGAAGGAGGGAGGGAAGGAAAGAAACAGAAGGAAAAAAACAGAGACAGAGAATATAAAGAAAGTAATAATCTCAGCAAGAAAGGCCTTCAATACAGAGTGGGACTTGATCTGAGTATTAAGATAAGCAGAAAAATAAAGCATAGCAGGTGACAGCATTCTATTTATGGAGGATGGTCAAGGCAAAGGCCCTGAAACAGATGGAAAGTATTGTCATGAACTGCAAGTAGACTCTTAGAACTGAATCGTAGATGGCATAAAGGGAAGCACAAAAGGACTGAAAAAATAGGAGGGGTTCAGGTGTCAGGATGGAAGGCCAGGTCTGAAGGAAAGAAGAATTGAGTTCAAATCCAGCTTCAGACACTTACTTGCTAGGTGACTCCAGGCAAGCCACTTTGCCCTGTCTGTCTCAATTTCCTCATCTGTAAAATGAACTGGAGGAGGAAATGGCAAACCATTCCAATATCTTTGCCAAGAAAACCCAAATGGGGTCATAAAGATTCAGACAAGACTGAAATAACTGGACAACAAAGTTTACATTTGGTCCTGATGATAATAAAGAACAAATGGAATTTGTTGAACAAGGATGTGACATAGTCAGGTTTATACTTTTTCAGTAATTACTCTATCATTGGGTATTAAGTACAGGAGTGCATTTCTTCACTGAAACTGTAAGCTATTAGAAAACAGAAATCCTGACCTCTGTGCCATCTATTTCTTATTCTCAGCACTGACTATAAGCACTGTGCATATAAACAGTTCTTTGTCTTTGTACAGGCCCTCCTCTATGCCTCAAATTTTGCATTTCATTTTTACATCTTAGGAATTCTTGATCCCTTCTTCATGATTCAGTTAATAGGTGTCTTTCTTGATTTCTTCAGTTTTTTGTGCCTCACCTCATCATCTTTTTATTTATTTTCTGTGTATCCTGTATCTACTTAGCTATGATCATGTCAAATACTCCAAATAAAAGGTAAATTCTTTGAGGGCTTAGATGGTCCCACTGTCTTCAGAAATTATTAAAGTGCTTAATACAGAGAAGATACTTAAATGCTTATTGATAGAAATACTCAATAAATCAATGGTTTAGCTAATCATATATTTATTATATGTGGGTCAAATTAGATAGACTGATTCATACACTATTTCATTGATGGGGAGTTTTTATGTATTAGGTTCTTATCCAAATCTATCCACAAATATTACATGTTGAAACCTTTTCTATTTGAGTATAGAGAGCAAAATATGAGCTGTATTTTATAGAAAGAAATATTCTTTCTATAATTCTGGGCCAATATATTATAATAACTAGGGTTTACTAGAGACCTTCTATAATGCTTATTACTCAATCCTATCTATGGAGGGAAATTGCATATATTACTTTGTAGTATTTATGTTGTTATACTATGTATGTATATAAAAGTATATGCATATATGCAATCATATCATATAGAGTTGCTTTTCATTCTTCAGTTATATCCAACACTTTATGACTCTGTGGACCATAGCATACCAGGCTCTTCAGTCTTCTGCTATTTCTCAAAAACGTACAACCTCATATCAGGGAAGAACTGTGTAAGAAAATTGGCTTAATAGATAATAATAAGGAAATATACGACCAGATTTGGAGGTGGAAAAAAAAGTGATCCAGTCATATAGTAAAAGCAAAGAGGTGAATTGATGGACAGCTTCCATGATCCAATATTACCTACCCAAAGGTAAAAGATCTAGTCAGATTTGTATGGTGAAGTAAGAGGCGTTTATAGGATGACTAGGTAAAGAGATATATAAGCAAAGGTAAGTTGAGACTATGTAATAGACATTAATACATATATCACAAATCTACTGAAGGGTAATCTATAATTAAAAACCATTTTAAAACAAGTGTTAACTCTATATCATAAAACATTCTACAAAGTAATATAGAAGTTCAGGAGGTGATGAGATTTTGAAACACAGAAATGCTCAAAAACTGTGATAAGATATACACAATAGGGGCAGCTAGGTGATGCAGTAGATAGTCAGGAGGACCTGAGTTCAGATTTTATCTCGGACTCTTGACACTTCCTAGCTATATGACCCCAGGCAAGTCACTTAACCCCAATTGCATCAGCAAAAAAAAAAAAAAAGCTATACACCATATTTGAACATTATCTAATATTATTGCTTCAGCCAACTAATTGTTTTGACCTTAGCAGTCAGTCTTAATTTTTTAATCTAACTCATTTTACAGTTATTGTAGAGAATCTGTTGCAACAAGAAGAAGAAAAAAGGAAAAAAAAATACATTAAACATGGAAAGAGAAGACACAAAGAATTTTGATGTTAAAATGGCCATTGGCACTGCAAGGAAATTAAGGTATATTTCTTTCTTGCCATTTCAAAGAATAGAATGATTTGCATACTTATCCTCTGCTGAACATGACAAGTTGGGTTTTGAATAGTTCACTTGCTCCAGGCAGCAAGTTACATTACATATAAATCTTAGAACTGCAAACAGACCCCTCTTGAAGTAAATAAGTTTTCAGCATCTATTTCTGCTTTTCAGTCACCGCTATTTTTCGCCTCCCCATTCTCCTCTCCTTTCCCCAAGTCTTTCATCTAATTTCAGACAGCTTAGCTAAAGTTAAAAGGGAAAAGGTATGAAAGTTTACATGAACAAACACTAAAATAATATAGTTCATATAATGTCCCACTTTTATTGGAGAAAAAGCACAGGATGCTTTGCAGTCATATTTTATTATCTCCACTCAATAAATGGTACAATATTAGATAATTAATCATGTCTAATTTTTAATGAACTTTCAGGGTTTTTCTAAATCATTAGACTCTAAGTATAAATTATTAGTAAGTGTTAGCTATTTCTCCCTTAGTAACTTCAAATCCTAGATACATTTAAAAAATTCAATACCTTTTACTACATAATCTGAACTTCATGATCTGAATAGGAATAATAATTCTCCTTTTTCCTATCGTTCAGATTTATAATCAACCTTTGCAATAAACTTGATACTTTAGAAAATAGAATATTCAATAAAATATAAACTCCTTGAGGGAAAAGACCATTCCATTTTTGCTTCTGCATGACCAGTGCTAAGCACAATTCCCAAGCCATAGTAGTTGTTTAGTAAATGTTTATTGAGTTGGATTTAGTCAATATTCAAGGTTTTATTAATTTTGTGCTTTGTCCCAGGCACGAGGTGAGAAGTTGAGGCTATAAAGACAGAAATAACACAACGCCTTTCTTCCAAGGGATTATGGTCTACTGGAAGTTAGTAACAGGTTCTCAAGTAATCAAAATCAATATATTATGAAGTAATTTCAAGAGGAGAAGATTGGTAATAACTCAGTAATTAAGGAAAATTCTCATATACATGTTGTCAACTCAGCTATATTTTGAGGAAATCAAGGAATTTTATGAGACAACTATGAAGAGAAAGTGTATTCAACTCATGAAGAGACCATTGTGTAAAAGTTGGAAGGTGGAAGACTTGGTAACAGCAGCCCAGTTTGAATGAAATGGAGACAACATGAAATTGAATAATATATAAAAAACCTGGATTGGCAGATGGGAATCATATTATGGAGGGCTTTAAGTTTCTGGCCAAGGATGTTATATTTAATACTAAAATTAATGAAGATTTCTGTGGGAGGGGTATGACTTAGTCAGATCTGTGTTTAGCAGCTATGTGGAGCATAGATTAATGAAGGAAGAGATTACAAGCACAGATGCCACTTAAGAAACTATTGCAATAATACAAGCAAGAAGCTGAATCCCTCCTGGGTTAGCCAGTCCTTGCCTCATGGTGTCTTTTATCTTATCCTTTTTCTCACGCTTTCTTTCTTTCTTTCTTCTTTTTATAGCTGACTAATTCTGCTAGGGTGCTAAAATTCCTTTTAGGATTCAGCCTGCCAGTCAATAGAATATTCCCAGTTCATGACATATTCCCTTTTTCCTGGTTAATTGTGAGTTTCACTCAAGAAATTAGTTTTTTCCATTGTTAATTGTTAAGATCCATTTCCCTTGATTAACTATTTGTTCTCCCAAATCTATTTCTTATTTACCATTCCTTGTGCTTATCTTATCTCTTCATTTTGTCTATAACCTTCTCATAAATGTACCTTTGTTAAGGAAAAAAATACAAACGAGCATGAACAAAGGTATGATGAAAGAAAATGTATGAAAGAAATTCTGTGGAGGGAGGGATTAACAAGACATGACACATGTTAGGCAACTAAGATGGTAGAAAGCAGTGTGATCAGCTTTTTTCTACAAACTCTCCCCAAAAGATCTAGAAATACAAGAGACTGAATCCTGAAAGGGAAGTCCCCTGTCTCCCAAATCATGAGTTCTTTGGCTCTGTAGGCAGAGGGAGAAAGGCAGCAGGTCTGCTGACAATGGAGGCTGGGTCCAAGTAGGAACATACAAGATAGAAGAATAAATGCCCCATCAAAGGCTAAGCATCAAGGGAAAAGGAGGTTTAAGACATATTTAGGCATCCCGAGACCCATATCAGGATATCCCAACAGGACCCTGAGAATTAGCAGTTTTGTCACTCATTACCCAGTTCTAGGTCACTGATTCAATATGGAGTGAAAAGGAGACCTACAGAGAGGAAGCATCGCTGGGTACGACAGCCTTGGACTATTTGTAGAGAAAGGAAGAAATTCAGAAGTCAAGAGTGACAGCTGTAATCATATGACTCAGACCCCAACCTCAAAACAGGGTCTCACTTCTAGCATTTAGGTCAACCTGAAACCAATGGAGAATCTACAATACTATCACTTTGAACCAACAGACCTTTCCAATTGGCTAATAGGGACAGAGTCCACTAGCAGTCTACTCTTGTACATACCCAAACCCAAGTCAGGAACTTGTTGAATTCAAATCAGGAGGACAGTAATCAGACTATGTCTTTATTCAGGAAGACTACTTTGGGAACCCTGAAAATTTGTAGGTCTCCATCTTAAGATTCTGGAATAACAAAATAGAAAATATCCCCAAGAAAGTAGCAATAGAACCATAGTAGACCTTCTCTCCAGAAGTGTCATAGAACCTCATCCTACAAATAAGATGAAATCAGAAAATTTTTGGAAGCATGGGAGGGGAAAGAAAGATTCCCACTAAAACCAGCTATTATTATGGCAGAGACATTAATGACAACCAAAATGAAGAGAATGATTACAAAACATCTACAAGCAATGCCTCAGAAATAAACACAGTTTGAGCATAAACTCAATAAGAATTCTGAAAAGACATGAAACAAAAATTTAAGTATAGGCTTGGAAAAGCATTTTTACAAATAGATTGCGAACTCTTGATGAAAAAAAATTGGAAAAGAAATGAGAAGTATGGAAGAAATAATTGAAAAAAGGAATAATAGCTTGGTACAAGAGATACAAAAATTTGCCCAAATAGCAAACTCCCTGAAAATTAAAATGGACCAAATTGAAGTCAATGACTTTATATGAAAACAATAAATATCAAAACAAAGTCAAAAGCTTAAAACTCAATAGAAGTAAATGTATGCTATCTCAGCAAAAATAATTGACCTGGAAATTAGACCAAGGAGTAATTATTGATGAATATTGGACTACATGAACATCATAATAAAAAGCATAGATATCACATTTCAAGAAATCTTGAAAGAACACTGCTATTGAAATAAAAAGAACCTACCAACTACCTTCTGAAAGGAACCTCAAAATGAAAATTCTCAGGAATATCATAGCAAATTCAGAGCTTTAGCATCAAAGAAAAATATTTCAAGCAGTCAGAAAGAAAAAAAAATCAAGTATCGAGAAGCCACAGTCAGGATCAGATAAGGGAACAGAGAATTTGGAAATACAATATTCCAGAAGGAAATGAAAATTCTTGTACAGCAAGGAATAACTTAACCCAACAAAACTAAACATATTGCTATGGGGGAAAAAATGGATCTTTAATGAAATAGAAGACTTCCAAGCATTCCTTATGAAAAGATTAGAACTGCAGAAAATGGAGTGAAAAGAATATGAAAATGTAAATATAAACAATAACATTGTTTATATTTAAATATGGAACTAAATGACACATATTTTGCCTCTGAAGCCCTATCATCATCAGGGTTCAAAAATAGGTGGAGACCAGAGAGAACCTTGGAGTAGTACTGCTTTGTCTTGATCTTAAGAATGGAAAGAGAGGGGGACCTATGAATAAATTTGGGGACAGGGAAAGGAAGATCAGAGGGAATTATCTCATATAGTCAGGGTATGTTAATAGACATCTTTTTATTAATCTATTATTTATTATATATGGAATTGTACTTACAAAACTTCTTGATTGTAGAAATTTGTTATAAAAGCAGAAGGCACATAATTATAACAGTATTATATCAAAACAGAGGAAAAAGTTCCTCACTTCTATTTGATTCCAGGCATGAGTCATATCTGACAGCCAATCAAATAGTCAGTGATATGATAACATTCAGGATTAACATGGTGGGAAATTTCCTTTTCAGAAAGGAAATAGCACAGTGTGGAAATAGGGTCAAGGGGATTCCCACCTAGGAGGAAACCAAGTTTATCCCCCAAACTTTTACCAGGAATACACATCCACCTTTAGCCAGTTACTTTCAGTATATTCATTTTCTATCATTGGCTTCATGACAATTCAGTCAACTATTTCAATAATTATGGCTCAAAACAACAGTAAATTTATAGTCTCAGAAATTTTGGCCTCAAATAGCAAATTTTCACTAGCTTCAATTGGGGCTTGAATATCTTTTTTTTTTTAGGAGGTGTTAAGTGTTTTTTTTCTTTTTTTTATTAACTAAAACTTTTTATTTGCAAAACATATGTATAGGTAATTCTTCAACATTAACCCTTACAAAGCTTTCTGTTACAATTTTTCCCCCCTGAAAGGGACCCACATGTGCAAGAATGTTTCTGGCAGCCTTTTTTTTGTAGTGGCAAGAAACTGGAAACTGAATGGATGCCCTTCAATTGGAGAATGGCTGAATAAATTATGGTATATGAATGTTATGGAATATTATTGCTCTGTAAGAAACGACCAGCAGGACGATTTCAGAGAGGCTTGGAGAGACTTGCATGAACTGATGCTGAGTGAAATGAGCAGAACCAGGAGATCATTATACACAGCAACAACAGTATTACATGATGATCAGTTCTGATGGACATGGCTCTCTGCAACAAAGAATTGTCTCAAACCAGTTCCAATTGTTCACTGAAGAAGACCATATACACCCAGAGAGGGATATGAAATATGGACCACAACGTAACATTTTCATGCTTTCTATTGAGGTTTGCTTGCATTGTGCTTCCTTTCTCTGATTTTCTTTTTTTTTTTCTTGTAGATAGGATTTTTCTTGCACAATTTGTCAAGTATTTCAACATTATTAACATGTAGTGGACTTCCTGCCATCTAGGGGAGGGGACGGGACTGGGAGTAAAATTTGTAATGGAAAACTTTGTAAAGATCAATGCTGGGGAACTATCCATACATATGTTATACAAATAAAAAGCTTTAATAAAAAAAATTTTTCCCCCTAGTCCCCACCCCTCCCTAGATGGCAGGAAATCCACTATATGTTAATTGTGTTAAAATACTTGACAAATCGAATATATGTATACATATTTCCACACTTATTGTTGTGCAAGAAAAATCGTATCTACAAGAAAAAAAAGTCAGAGAAAGGAAACACAATGCATGGGCTTGAATATCTTTACTGATCTTTTTATAACAGTATTTCATTAATCCTTTACACATGCCATTTTATACATTTATAAAATTTTCAAATGATAATTTGCTATTATAGTAAATATTATCATTCTTATTGTTAATAAGTGGCATCACCTGTTTTTATAACCAAATATACTTCATTAAATATGTAACAATTTTAAATACCCAATTATTTTCTAGCATATCCTTTCAAAAGTCTAATTCATATGTAACAATATCCAGATTAAAAGAAAAATTCTGTCTAACAGCATTTCTGTTTTACAATGGTATCTCAAATTTCACAATATAAATTTAGAAATACAATAACACAGATGATAAATGCCAGATGACACAATAGCATTTACAAATTATCGCATATAAAAAATCATTGATCTTATTACCTTTGACATTTTAAAATATTTTTGAGTTATCAGGTATTGAAAAGTTACATTTAGTTAAAGAAATAAGGTAGTGCTTAGTCAATTATCAAGCATTTTATAGCATTATACTAATTTGACATCTCAAAAACAACCTCAGAAGATGAATATCATTATTTTTCTCTTTATATACCAAGAAACTGGGGCAAACAGAGATAAATTAGCTTGCCTAAGACCACACAGCTAATATATTTCTGCAACTGGAACAGAGAAAGGTACATTTACCAAGAGCAAGTGATCCCAAGAAGCAGTCCTTGAAGTGCTGAATAGCACTTACTGCTCATCAAATAGGCAGAGGGGATCAGGGTTTTGGCAGTGGAGATTTCATATAAGGGGCAGGTCAGAACAGGAAACTCATATATCTTGGAACAGCAAGACCCAGTAAGGGCCACAAGGTCCCAAATTAGTAGACACCTTTTTAAACAAGGAGGAGAGGGAAAGGGGGGAATTCCTAGCATTTGAACCTCACTAATCTGAGTTAGTCAAAAGAAGAAAAATATACTTGAGGGAAGAAATTAATTTCACTCAAGAGAAAAATGGGAAAGAAAGAGTAGCAATCAGAGGTCAAATAAAAAAGGAGCATAGATTAAGAAAGAAAAAATAGACTCTAAGGATGCACCAAAATAGAGATCTTTTTGAGGTGGTAAAGAATGGGAAACTGAGAGTATGTCTATAAATTGGTTACTGAATGAATAAGTTATGGTAGATAACTGTGAGCAGATATTATTATACTGAATTCTTACCAATAAAATGGCCAACTAGGATTCCAGAGGACTAATGATGTAGCATGCTACCTACCACTTCAGAAAGCTGAAGGATTCAAAATAGAAAGTGAGACAAATATCTTTTAGGCCATAGCCAATGTGGAAATTTGCTTTGGTTGTCTTTGCATATATAAAGAGCTTTCTTTTTCTTGTGTTCTGAACTGGGAATGGAATAATTTGGAGTGGGAAAGTGAAAAGGCAGCACTCTTAGATAATTAAAGCAAATACAATATTAAAAACATAATATCTAACAACTTATGAGATAGATGAGTTGAAGGAGAAGTTAAATCCAGCTAATTTATGTAAAGCCAACTGTATGCCAGGCACTATGTTAAATACTGGGGATACAAAGAAAGGTAAAAGACAGTTCTTGTCATCAAAAAAAATTAGTATCTCATGGGAAAGAATCAAAGAAATAAAACCATGAAAGGTTTGCATGATATTCAAAAAATAGCATACATTGGCAATGGCACCCATGCTGCCTTTATAAGCATAACATAAAATCTCATATCTCATATTTATGGACTAGTTTGTAACTTATTAAAAGTGCTTTCTTGCACATTATCTCATTTGATTCAAATTACAACCTTATAAACTGAGCAGTTATCAGTGTTATAAATATTTTAACAATAAAGAAGTATAAGGGGATAATTTTTCTCTTTCAGGGTTATTTTGTTCCAAGATACATGAGTTTCCTGCTCTGGCCTGCCCCTCATATGAAGTCCTGCACTGCCAAAATCCTGATCCCCTCTGCCTATTTGCTGAGCAGTTAGTGCTATTCAGTACTTCACGGACTGCTTCTTGGGACCACCTGCTCTTGGTAAATCTACCTTTCTCTGTTCCAGTTACAGAAATATATTAGCTGTGTGGTCTTAGGCAAGCTAACTTATCTCTGTTTGCCTCAGTTTCTTGGTATATAAAGAGAATGTTCAGGATATGAACACTAAATCTTCTGACGCCAAATCTAGTTTTCTTATCATAATGTCATGCTGTCTTAGTTAAAAGTATTTCAATTCCTTAAAAAATAAATATAAAATAGATTGTTAGCCTTAATTTTAAAAGTGCAAGTTTATTCTAAAAATACTTTATTATGAAAATATAATAAATTATTGGCTTTCATGAGATTGGAACATGGCAATGGTATTACTAATTTAAAAGGAACAATGGTTTGAATAACTTGTATGTCACTTAGTGACATGATCTATTTCATCAGGAATTAATCTTTCTGAGGATAATATTGAGAATTGACTTACATTCCCTAAGGAAATATTGGTTGTGTGGTGGTAGGAGGTGGTTGAGAATGTGTTAGACTTTAGAGGAATTCTGACAATATTTTAAATAGTTTCTCTTTAAAACCAATATTTCTATATTTACTTAGCAACTACTATGGGCAGGAAACTTTACAGATGATTTATTTGGCTTTCAATGAAATTGTGTCTCTTTTTAAAAATAGAAAGGTAAAATACACATACACAGACATTTTACACAAGTGTTCTTTATCTAGCCTTTCCTCTTTTCCCATTTCTCATATAAACTGTTAAGTCAATCAGAATTGATGAAGTGTCTATTACTTCTCATGTACTGTGCATAGTGCTAAGGATAAAAATAAAGGCAAAACATGGTTCCCACCCTCATGGAACTTATAATCTAATGTGATTCCATTATATAAATACCTCTTTCTTTTTGGTCGATCACTGTGAATCATGTCTGATGAAACATTAGCTTTACCAAAATGTTCAAAATGGGTTTATCTCTTGCACTCATATTTGAAGGAACTTTCAGCATTTATTATCCCTGGAAATAAGGAAAAATGAGAATGCTTCTGCCTTGGGATTGTGGCTTTGATTCACTGCAGCAAGTTCAGTGAAACTATCAAAGTATGGTTTGAGGGTGAGATCTATGGATTCGGAGGAGAGGACTCTACTTCTTTTACTCTTATATTTTGAGAAATGCAGCTTTTTCCTCTTTTAGATAAGTATAATTTCTAGGAGGGGCAGCTGGGGTGGTACAATGGTTAGAGTGGTGGAAAACCTATCTTCAGGAATTCAAATCCAGTATCAGACACTTGCTAGCTTAGTGACCCTAGGCAAGTCACTTAACCCTATTTGCCTTGGTTTCTTCATCTATAAAATAATTTGGAGAAGGAAATGGCAAGAAAGAAGATGGCTAAGAAAAATAAACTTTATCTTCATATAATTTGTTGCAAAAATATTAAAAAGGAAGAATTTCTAAAGTTTTTTTTAATGGAGAGGAAATGATTCCTGTTATTTCAACCAATGCAAAGCAGTGACTCTTCCATAACTTGAGTTATAGAAAACTAACCTGACATCAGGTTAAATGATTGAAAATGGTCATAGAGGCAGTCTGTATCAGAAGCTACACTTGGACCCAAGTCTTTCTAACTCAATTTGCTCTGACATATCGCCTACTTGGTATTAGCCCACAGAAATAAATACTTTAATATTCCTTAAAAAGTTACTGCTATAGGTAAAGAAATAAAATCCATATAAAAAGAAAGTCACTAGTGGGGAGCACAATCATCTGAAGCTGAAATTTAAAGACCAAATCAAAAGAATTAGGAAAGTGAGAAAAAATGATGAGAATGATTTTCCTAGACAATAAAAAAGTCAAATAGATAGAACAAGACAATTCTAAAGCTAGGGGACAAGTGAAGAGAGAGATGCAGAAAAAAAGATAAAATATAGATGCATCTGTGACAAAATAGATGAATTGTTGCCCTTCACCAGAGTTTCTTCCTTCATAAAACCAGGGACACAAAATTATAGAGTTAGCATGAAGCAGAGATGCCTTTTCATCCTACCTTCTACACAATGGAGGAATCCTTTCTACAACATTTTTGGAAGGTGATTAAATGATCTCTTAAGAATCATTTCCATGAACTTCAATTGCCACATGTGGCAGATCGTTTAAATTTTGAACAGATTTTGAAATGTTTCTATAGTAGCAAAATTTAGAACTAGGAAAAATGTAGATTTAGACTCAGAAGATAATTGGAGTTGGTTCTCAAGCTCTGTGATCGTGGGCCAATCACTTGAGTTTTCTGAACTTCAGTTTTCTCATCTGTAAAATGGAGATAAGTAGTACCAGCTTCGCAGGATTTTTGTGAGAATCAAATTACTTAATAAGCATGACTAATGGATAGTATATATGTAAATTTCTTATATTTTTAAAATATTTTTATTAATAATCAATAGTTTACATTTAGATATTCATATATGTTTGTATACAATTTATAAATATGTTTTTATATATAATCATTTATATAATTCAGCCTTCTTATTTTACAAATGCTGAAATTACAAATGCAGGAAGATTAAAATACTTGTTCAAGGTCAAACAGAAGAATTAGGATATAAACAGATATTCTGACTCCAAATTTAGTACCTTGCTGCTTCAAGGAAAAAAAAATTTCCCATGTCAATCAGATACAGGATTCAGAATTAGGGTCTGGCAACTTCAAGTTCATTTTACTAAAAACTCTGAAAGTTAAGTATCAGCTAGGTGGTGCCATAATACAGAGTGCTGGCCTTAGAGCCAGGAAGGCTTTCCTGAGTTCAAATATGACCCCAGAAACTTAGTGACTGTATATTCCTGGGCAAGTCACTTAACCTTACTTGCCTCAGTTCCCTCATCTGTAAAATGAGCTGGAGAAGACAATGACAAACTATTCCAATATCTCTGCCAAGAAAACCCCAAATGGGGTCATGGAGAGGTTGGACATGACTGAAAAACAACTGAACACACAAACAATTGTTAGGGAGTCATATTTTTTCCCCTCATAAATCAAACTTAAATTTATTTTTCTGTAACAAATTATTCCCAATTTTGACTTCTTTAACTGTGCAGAATGAGTCTGATCCCTCATCCATCTCTGACAGTTTTTCAGATGACTGAATATAATAATCATGGCCCCTTTAACTCTTCCAGGTGAGTTATCCCCAGTTTTTTTGGCTGATTCTCATATGGCAGAAACACAAGTCTTTTTACCATCCTGAGTGATTATTCTCTGGAAGTCTGTTCTTTTCCAAGTTAATTATCCCTAGTTATTTCATTTTTTCCTATTTAATATGGTTTAGAGTGCCTTCCCCACTCTAGCCAACCTCCTCTGGAGACATTCCAATTTATCATTCTTCCTTCATTAAAACGCAGCATCCAAAACAGAGCACCAGGTAAGTCAACCAGAAGAGAATATTTGGGGAAAATAGTCCCTTATAGACACTCTGTTTCTAATAATAGAGCCTAATACTGCATTGGCACCTTTGGCTAAGCTAAATCACAATTGACTTTCTGGCTTTTATTGTTTACTCTTTTCAGTCCTGTCCAACTCTTCATGACCCTATTTGAGGTTTTCTTGGCAAAACTACTGAAGCATTTTACATTTCTTCTCCAGCTCATATTACAAATGAGAAAACTAAAGCAAACAGGGTTAAGTGACTTACCCAGGGTCACCCAGTTACTGAGTGTCTGAGGTCATATTTGAACTCAGGAAGAGGAGTCTTCCTGAATTCAAACTCAGTACTCTATCTACTCTGCCACCTATCTACCTTAATTTCCTGGCTTTTGCCAACATCAACCTAGTATTTGTCTTCTCCCATTTAGATTGTGACACTTTGAAGATGAAATTGAAATCAAGATTTGAAAATTCCTTGATGGAAGGGACAGTTTCATTTTTGTTTCTGCACCCCCAGCATCTAGCCGTGTCTAGCACCTATCTAGTATGTGTTTAATAAATTTTTGATGAAGAGAACTAAATTGTATAGAACATATTAATTCTATCTTCTGAGAAGAACATGCTAAAGGGGAAAGATTGTTGGAAATGGAGTTAGGAGACATAGCTATTAATCCTGGCTCTCACATTTACTTACTAACTGCATGATCACAACAGGTAATTTTCCCCCTGAATTTTAAGTTTACTTATCCAAACAATGAGATTTAATACTATTAATATCCAACCAAGAAGTTGCAAGGAAAATATTTTGTAAAGCATGTCATACTATGTATATGTGAGTTGTTATGTATTTCTTTTGATTCATGTAATCCAGATTATCCATTATCAGCAAGGTACAACAAGCCACTAAAATATGGAGACCAAATCTTGATGACTCTACTTCATAAGATCTAGAATGTCCATCTCTTTCTTTTTACTCAGAAGATAACAAGCCTTACTCAAATCCTTATCACCTCTCACCTAGACTACTGAAATAAACTCTCACTGTGACTACTCTCCCTAAATCAAGTTTTTCCCCTCACTCTTAAATCCATCCTCCATAGAACTGTATAAAGTGCTTTCCATAAAACAGTTGTTCTGAACATGTGTCATAATTTTTCAGTAGTGGTTCATTATTACCCCCTATAATTAAATACAAAGTATTCTGTTTGGTAACAATAAATCTTTCACAACATGGCTCTGACCTGCCTTTCCAAGTATCATCTCCATCATCACCATCATTAGCATTTATATAGAATTTTTAGACTTTCAGAGTGCTTTACAACTATTCCATCCTCAAAATAACGTGAGGAAATAGGTGATATTATCCTAATTTTATAGACGAGCAAAGTGACAGATTAAGTGATCTGTCCAAGTTGACACAGATAGTAAGGGTCTGAGGTCACATTTGAATTTATGTCTTCTTGACTCTTGTAATTTGTCCTTTCCTTTTTGAATATCAATGATATCACAAGGATGATGTCTTGACATGTGTGTGAATTGGATTTAAGTGAGTCAGAGCTGTGCAGAGTAATCAGCATCCCAAGGTTACACACTGCATCCTGAACCATTACCTGTCATCTTGACTTTTCTCTTGCCATGGAACTTTGATGACTCCTGACTTTAGGGCCACAAAAAACCAGACCAAATGGCCTCTTTACTGTTCTTTACACATTAGACCCTTTCCCCATCTCTGTGCCTGCAAAATACTGCCTCTTTCCAATCTCCTTTTATATGAAGCATTTGTGATGCTCCATGCCTCTCTTCCATATCACCCATGACAGTTATTGCTGTTACTCTGTAAACTATTGAGTCCATAATTTGAATAGCATCATGTTGTTCCTTGTAACAGAGTGCAAAATATTTTACAGCAGGAAAGATTTCATTTATGTCTTTTATCCCCAAGGTCTAACACATCATAAGTACTTGGTAGATAGAAATTTATTAAAGGAAAAATTTAATAGATGTGTTTCTTGTTGGTCAATACATAGAAAACTAATCTGTTGTTCATTCCTATGGCATTTTGTAAAATTATTTACTTGCTCTGATGCCTTGGACATATTTTGACTTCCAAGCTTTTTGAAATTCTTTTGCTTCTCATTGCATGCAGTTCCTCCATCTATTTCTCATTTTTATCTACAAATATGTCAAATTTGTATTTTACCAAAATAGATATTATGTTTATAGAAAATGGATCGTAAACTAGATACATAATATGTATACTGTAATTTAGAATCCTTTGGACTGGAAAAATACATTAGTCTCTAATTATATTGTATTAAATGATACTTACTATGCTGTTTTATAATCCATATTATTTAACCAAAACAGTGTTTCTTATTTGATTCATCAATTCAATCCTCATTAGCTTTCATTACTAATGTGACCTTTCTGGACCTTATCCACAGACTCTCAACTTATCCCTTATTTAATACCCGAATCCCTTCATATATTGGCTATCTTTGTACCAAATAATGACTTAAAAATCTAACTATGATGAAATCTCTGGAAATTGCAAGCTATTATTAAATTATTTTTAAATGAAAGAAGGTTTCACAAAAAAAGTGATGTCTCAACCTATAATAGTCTAAGAAAAAAAGATACCTGGATCTGCACATGATGGATTCTATTAAAAATTCAGATACTCTGGATAGGACTAGCTAATTTCCAGAAATATTTCCAAAAGCAATCTTCCATGGTAGGACTCCAGAAATTTTGTTGACTCATTTCTGAAAGCAGAAAAGTTTTGATACTTAACGAATTAGGAAAAAAAGTAGCATTGGTGAATACAAAAGTTTGAGCATTTATTCAACAATGACCAAAGGAGGGAGACTCTTTGGCAGACTCTCATAGTATTGGTCATTAGTACAGAAAACAAGCAGTTTCTAAATTCTAAAAGAATTATATTCCCAAAGAATTTTTGGAAAGTCATTATTCAGAACTCAAAGTCTTATTTTCTTACACAAATAGTTCAATAATAATGGTTAATGTGCTGGGCTAGTCTAGCCCCCAAAGTCCATTTATACCAATAAAATTATTTTAGAAAACATAATAGTGACTATTAAAAAACACATATTAAACTACATTCTGTGTTTTAATTTAGGTCACATGGTCAGGAACATATTTTCAGCTTCTATACCTTCTGACTGATGACAATGGTCCCTCTTATTATTAGGGATCTTAGGTCAGGAAAATACCATACTACAAGAGAGCATGACAGGCTTCATAAATCTGGTACATAAAAATGTGAATATTTACATGTCAAACAATTCTAATGGATTTTCTCCTTTTTAAAATTTTATTTTATTTTTATTTTAGTTGCAAATTCTCTTGCTCCCTCCATTCTCTCTTGTATCTATTGAGAAGGCAAGAATTATAATATCAATTAAACATATACACTCATGCAAAATATACTTCCTTATTAATTTTATTCTGGGGAAAAACACAAGAAAAAGAAATAAAGAAGAAAAATCTACATTGTATAAATCTATTCTCTAAATACACCAATGTTCTATTGGGGGGAACGATAGCTTTTTTATCACAAATTCATTGGAATTATTGTGGATCATTATATTGATCAAAGTTACTAAATCTTTAACAATTGGTTATTATTAAAATAAGGCAGCTAGGTGATGCAGTAGACAGAGTCTGGCCTTGCAGTCAGAAATATTTAAGTTCAAATTCAGCCTCAGATTTCTACTAATTGCGTAATCCTAGGCAAGTCACTTAACCCCTATTTGCTTCAGTTCCTCATCTATACAATAAAGACACATTGGAAAAGGAAATTGCAAACCATCCCAGTATCTATGCCAAAAACAAATTTCATAGGGTCATATAATCAGACATGATTGAATAATTAAATAACAGCAACAACATTGTTATAATATTACTGTTATTGTGTGCAATGTTCTCCTGGTTCTATTTTCTTCATTTTGTATAGATTTATTTCATTCTTCCCAAGTTTTCGGCAACATTCTAATACCACAAAATTTTTAGTCATTCCCTTATGGGCATCTCCTTATTTTCTAATTCTTTGTCACTCCAAAAAAGCTGTCCTTTTCCTTTAAACTCTTTGATGTATAGATCTAGCAGTGGTATTACTGGGTCAAAGAGTTTACACACACTTTTATAGCCTTTGGGGAACAGTTCCAATTATTCTTTAAAATGTTCTGACTTGTTCACAGCTCCAACAGAACATTAGTGCATTTGTTTTCTGGCATCCCATCTGCCATTTGTCATTTATCTTTTCTGTCATTTTAGCAAACCTGATGGATATGAGGTGGTACCTCAGAGTTGTTTTAATTTGAATTTCTCTAATTATTGATTCAGAACATATTTTCCTATGATTATTGATAGTTTTTATTTCTTCCTCTGAAAACTGCTCATTCATATCCTTTGACAAGTGATAAGTCGGGGAACAGAAACTTCTCATTAAAAATATCCAACAACTTTTGTTCTGATTCTCTGTTTACTCTTCTGATTTCTAATAGATTTCTCTAGGTACCTTGATACTTAGATGGTAAAACTTTTGACTTAAGTCACTTAACTTCTCCAGAACTCAGTTTTCCTCATCTTTAAAAGGATCTTTTACCTCTAGATCTAGGATCTTCTGTTCTTTTGAATAACTGGCTTATCCCAAAAGTATAATGCCTATCATAAATTAAGAAATCAGCTTTCTGTTTTTTAGTTTCCATTAAGAGATAATTCTCTCTGTTTCTCTCAATATCTGTCTCCTTATCTCCTTCTCTGCTCCTGTTTCTCTTTTCTCACAATTTCCTCTCTTTCTTCTTCTTCTTTTTCCTCTTCTTCCTTCTTTCTTCTTTTCTTCTCCTTCTCCTCCTCCTCCTTCTTCTTTCTTCTTTCTTCTTTTTTCTTCTTTCTTCTTCTTCTCTTCTTCTCTTTCCCCTTTCTTTCCTACTATATATATCCATCTATATATGCATTTATAAAACAAAAATATATCAAATAAATACAAAATTCAACAAGAAGTAGTTAAATGCAAGATGGTTATTATCACAGAAGTAGCGATACCTTGTCCATAAGGTCTTGTTTGTGATATCTTATGGCTATAATCCACCTCTCTCACAAAAAAAGTATCTCCAATTTGGGGACTGGTGAATATAGAACTTAAAAGTTGGAGGATTACTTTGAAAAGTCATTATTTCTTTCATTATGCCATGCTCTGCCAAAAAAAATGTGCAGAGAACACTGAAGTTGTTTGGGGAAAAGTTCTTTTTTTCTAAAATTGCTTTGTCTTAACTTGTAAATATTATCATTATATTATTCTATATATTATTGCATATATCACTGTTTCTCATATTAGACTGTAAGCTCCTTGTAAGGATTTTTCATTATATATGTCTTTCATGTCTCATTCAGTGTCTATAGCAGGTATTTAATATTTATTGATTGATTAGTTGATAGAAATTCTATCTATATCTATTATGTATATAATTATACATGTCTTTGATGTTGCCACCTTAAAATGTAACACCCTTGAGGCTAGGGCTTTTTTAATTGTTATTACTGGTATTTTTCATGCTGAGGACATAGTGCCCGGAACATGATAGATGCTTAATAAATGTTTGTTGACTGAGTATTCCTAGAAATATTAGTAGTATATGAGCCCAATAAACTCGTCAATGAGTATTCAGTTTTAAATGAAAAAGATGACTGTACTTGAGACTAAATTGTCCAAGAGAAAAATGAGCCTTATTATAAAAATTTGGGAGGGTGACACAGTGAACAGAGTGCTAGACTGGGAACCAGGAAGATACAAATTCAAATCCTTCCTCATTTAATGACTTAACTGTGTGACTAGTCAAGTCTCTTAAAATCTTTTAGTCTCAGTAAAATGAATATTAATACTACCTGCTTCTCTGAGTAGTTTTGAGGATCAAATAAGACAAGAAATGTCAAGAATTTTGCATATCTTAAAGTATTACATAAATGCTAGCTACTTATTATTAAGGGTCTAAATCAGAAGTCTCATAAATGAGTTATTCTAGGCCCAAAACTATCAACCACATCAGTCATACATTCATCCTACCACAGAGTTTTCTGATTTTAAGATATATCAGTCAACAAATATTTATTAAGTGCCTGTGATACATCAGAAATTATGAAAAGTGCTTTTTAAACAAAAGGAAAAATAAAATAGTTGCTGCTCTCAAGGAAGTTACATTCTGTTGGAGGAATACATATATATATATATATATATGGATATGTAAATTTGTGTGTATCTATATAAATATATAGGCATATACATGCAAACACATACATATACACACATTTGGAAGGGAACGTATTTAATAAGCTACTTTGAGATAGGTGTCATATTTTGTACTTTACAAATATCTCATTTGAAAAATGTACACAGGAGGGGCGGAGCCAAGATGGCGGAGTGAAAAGGTGACTTTCTGCCTCTCCTCCGATCTTCTCTCAAATCAACAATAAAATAAGCCTCCGAACTGATCTTCAAGTCAACGAACTCAGAAATATTTGGGCACAGCTCTCTGGATAACTTCATATCAGGTTAGTCGGACTCGGACAGAGAGATAAATAGACGACAACTTCGCAGGCCGGAAGTGAGGGTGGGACTCAGCTCAGCTCATCTTGGAAGAAATTCCAAACTCCAAACTCCAAATTCCAAATACCTGGAGTTTATCTGAGGCACTCGGGACACTCTGCCCTGATTGGGGGCAGGTGTTCTGGCAGACTTGCCTTGTTTAAGGAGTAATTCGGACTTAGTCCTAGCCCCCACCGGCCCAGCACCTTAAGTCAACTCGCCGAAGTGCCCCAGGGCAAAGCTTTTTGCAGCCGCTGCTTTTTTTTTTCCCTACCTTAAAGAGATATCCACACTGTCTAAAAAAAAAAAAAATATGATGAAGAAGCAAAAGAGAGCTCTCACCATAGACAGCTTTTATCAAGGCAAAGAAACGACCCCAGAGCCAGAGGTTCCTTTAGACAAAAATCCAGAGAACATCAGCCAGGACCATCACTGGTCCCCTTTTCAAAAGGCCTTTCTGGAAGACTGCATAAAGAACCTCAAAAGAGAGCTGGAGGATAAATGGGAAAATAAACTGAAATCAGTGCAAGAAGGATATGATGCCCTGCGAAAGAGATATGAAAAAGACACCAATTTATTAAAAAATAAAATTAGTGAAGTGGAAAAAGAGTGCAAGGAACAAATTGGCCAGTTACAAAAGGAGCTTAAAAAGGTAACTGAAGAAAACAACACTTTAAAAATAAGAATTGAACAAATGCAAGTGAATGACTCACTAAGACTTGAAGAATCAGTCAAACAAAAACAAAAAAATGAAAAATTAGAAGAAAATATGAAATATCTCCTAGGAAAAACAACTGACTTGGAAAATAGATCTAGGAGAGACAATCTAAGGATTATTGGACTTCCTGAAAGCCATGATGAAAAAAAGAATCTAAACACTATCTTCCAGGAAATCCTGAAAGAAAACTGCCCTGAGATTGTAGAATCAAAGGGCAAAATCACCATCGAAAGAATTCACCGATCACCTCCTGAAAGAGACCCCAAAATTAAGACCCCAAGGAATATCGTGGCTAAATTTCAGGACCATAGCACCAAGGAACAGATTCTGCTGGCAGCTAGAAAGAAACAATTCAAATACCGAGGTTCAATAATTAGAATCACACAGGATTTGTCAGCTTCCACACTGAAGGATCGAAGGGCATGGAACCAGATATTCCGAAGGGCAAAGGAACTTGGATTACAGCCAAGAATAACCTATCCAGCTAGAATGAGCATTATCCTCCAGGGAAGAAGATGGTCATTCAATGATATAGGTGAATTTCACCTATTTCTAATGAAAAGACCGGATCTGAACAAAAAATTCGACACCCAAACACAGAACTCAAGAGATGCATAAAAAGGTAAAAAGGAAAGGTCTCTTGAGAACTTTATTGCTACTAGGGAGATACTCAAAGTTTGGGGGTATAATTAACTAGATATTACTTCGATAATATGAAAAAGAGAACTAGAGGGGAAAATGTTGTCATACTGGGGAAAAGAGGGAAAAAGTGGTAAAATAAGATCTAAAAAAAAAAGGAGGTAAAAACAAGGTTAAAATCACTTGAAGAGGCAAAGAAAACCTAATATAATTGAGAGAAAGAGGGGAGGGAGATGAGCACTGTGTAAATTTTACTCTCATCAGGTTGGGCTCTAAAAGTGTATATCAGACATTTGATTTCACATAGAAACTTGTCTGTTGCTAGAGGGAAGTGGGAGGAAAAGGAGGAAAAGTAAGGGACAAACTAATAGAGGGGAAAATAGAAGAATCAGGGGAAAGGAATAAAAACAGGGGGAGGGGATCTAAAGGGTGAAGTATTGTTTGGGGGAGGGGGTCATCAAAAGCAAAGTACTGAGGAGGGGGGAAGGGAAAAAGGGGAAAGGAAAGGGGAGTATTGTTCGGGGGAGGGGTCATCAAAAGCAAAGTACTGAGGAGGGGGGAAGGGAGAAAGGGGAAAGGAAAGGGGAAAACATAACTTGGGTAAATAAGATGGCAGGAAATAAAGAATTAGTTATTCTAACTGTGAATGTGAATGGGATGAACTCTCCCATAAAGCGGAAGCGGATAGCAGACTGGATTAAAAACCAGAATCCCACAATATGTTGTCTACAAGAAACACATTTAAAACATAGTGACACATATAGAATGAAGGTAAACGGCTGGAGCAGAAAATATTATGCTTCAGGTGAACAAAAAAAAGCAGGGGTAGCAATCCTTATCTCAGATCAAGTAAAAGCCAAGATAGATCTAATCAAAAGAGATAAGGAAGGAAACTATATTCTATTAAAGGGTACCATAGATAATGTAGCAATATCTATATTAAATATATATGCACCAAGTGCAATAGCACACAAATTCCTAGGGGAGAAATTAAGAGAGATGCAAGAAGAAATAGACAGCCAAACAATACTAGTGGGGGATCTCAACCTTGCTCTCTCAGAATTAGATAAATCAAACTACAAAATAAACAAGAAAGAAACTAGGGAGATAAACCAATTGTTAGAAAAGTTAGGTATGATAGATCTATGGAGAAAGTTGAATGGAGACAGTAGAGAGTTTACTTTTTTCTCAGCAGTCCATGGAACATATACAAAAATTGACCATGTATTAGGGCATAAAAACCTTAAAATCAAATGCAGAAAGGCAGAAATAGTAAATGCATCCTTTTCAGATCATGATGCAATAAAAATCGCATGCAATATAAGGCCAGGAGAAAATAAACCAAAAGGTAATTGGAAATTAAATAATCTAATCCTGAAGAATGAATGGGTGAAAGAGCAAATCATAGACACAATCAATAATTTCATCCAGGAGAATGACAATAAGGAGACAACATACCAAAATTTGTGGGATACGGCCAAAGCTGTTATAAGGGGTAATTTTATATCTCTAGATGCTTACTTGCATAAAATAGAGAAAGAAAAGATCAATGAATTGGGCTTATTATTAAAAAAATTAGAAAAAGAACAAATTAAAAACCCTCAATTAAATACCAAATTGGAAATTCTAAAAGTAAAAGGAGAAATTAATAAAATCGAAAACAAGAAAACTATTGAGTTAATAAATAAAACTAAGAGTTGGTTCTATGAAAAAACCAACAAAATAGATAAGCCTTTAGTTAATTTGATAAGAAAAAGGAGAGAGGAAAATCAAATTGTTAGTCTCAAGAATGATAAGGGAGAACTTTCCTCCAATGAAGAGGAAATTAGAGCAATAATTAGGAGTTACTTTGCCCAACTTTATGCCAGTAAGTTTGATAATCTAAATGAAATGGAGGAATATCTACAAAAATATAGATTGCCCAGGTTAACAGAAGAGCATATAAATTATTTAAATAGCCCCATATCAGAAAAAGAAATAGAACAAGCCATTAACCAACTCCCTAAGAAAAAATCTCCAGGGCCAGATGGATTTACATGTGAATTCTACCAAACATTCAAAGAACAATTAATTCCAATACT
>JAJPUD010000086.1:468781-500158 GCA_023553655.1 Myrmecobius fasciatus
TCTATTAATGTTTGCTTGCATTGTGTTTCCTTTCTCAGATTTTTTTTCTTGTAGATACGATTTTTCTTGTACAACAAGATAAGTTTGGAAATATGTATACATATATTCGATTTGTCAAGTATTTTAACATAATTAACATGTAGTGGATTTCCTGCCATCTAGGGAAGGGGTGGGGAGTAGGGGGGAAAAATTTGTAACGGAAAGCTTTGTAAGGGTCAATGTTGAAGAATTACCCATACATACATTTTGCAAATAAAAAGCTTTAATAAAGAAAATAAATATATACATATATATATATATATACACGAAACATACATACAAGATAAGCATAAGATATATTTGGTAGGGGAAGCAAGTGAAGGCATGAGCAGAAAGCCTTCTTGTAGAAGTTGGAAAGTCCTATCAAAATGAAAGGATGAGAAAACAGTTAAACCCTATACTGAATGACCTGAAGTCTTCTTGTGGAGTAGGTTTTTATTCCAAAGTCTAAATGGAGAAACACAGCTGTTTTTTTCCCAGTGATGCCATGAAATAGGGGAAATCCCTATAGGGTGGTATGAAGGAAAAATGCATCAGTCTCATGAATTTGTCTGGGGACTTGATCACTGGTGATATCAAGATGATACCCATCTCAGGGAGGCTTCAGGGAAGCATGAACTGAGCAAACATTAGTAGGAAAACTAAATTTAAGGCATATAGGATTAAGTTAGATATAGGAGCCATTGAGTCCAGGACTTGCAAAGAATACTTGAAATATTGACTGGTCAGTAATCAATTGATATACTTCACACAGAGCCTATAGTCATTTTCCCTTTCTGTCTCCATGCACCAGAAGTACCCATTTCAGGACAATGTAGAAAGCAAATGAAATAGAAGAAGTTTGCTAATATTTTGCATAAACAAATGTTTCACTACTAAAAGCAAGAGTATCTCCTATTGGTTTCTGATAGATATCATTCCCAGGAATAACTTGGTGAGCGGTAATATCCCATAATGAATAGTTGGTAAAAGCTTTAAACCCTATTTCACACAGTTATACCTGTTGAGAAAGGATGGTAGAAAAAATTAAGCCTTAATCCCTCTCCAAAATGCCAAATTTTAGTACTAGCTGTCCTTAAGGACATCTCTGTCTGGATATACTATTGGTATCTCAGGTTCAATATGTCCAAAATGAAATACTTATATCCCCTCCCCTAAAATCACTCATCTTTCAGAATAACCTTTTATTTGATGAGAGTACCACCATCTTATTAGTACCACCTAGGTTTTCCCTAAGCTTCTATACCTGATCAATTGTCAAGTCTTGCCAATTCTGTCCCATTTATTTACTCACTTCTATCCCCTTCTCTCTATCTATATGGTCACTTTAGTTTAAGATCTCAATGCCATCGTCCTGAATCACTGTAATAGTCTCTTAAGTAACATTCCACCAACTCTTCCTCTCTCATTCATTCTCTGCACAACTGCCAAAAATAATCTGAAGTCATAGTTTTGATCATGTCATTCCCCTGCTCAAAAATCTTCAGTAGCTCCCTATTGCCTAAAGGATAAAATGCAAAATTCTAAAAATGGTACTCAAAGTCACTAAATCTGATACCCATCTATCCTTCCAGACTTGTTTCATGTTATTTTCCTTCACAAACTCTATATTCCAGGAAACAGCACTACTAGCCCATGGACTTCCAAAAATCTTTAAACTTTAAAGAACTATACAATAATTCTCCTTCCTTCTGTCTCTAAGAAATCATAGCTTCTTTCATGTCTCAGCTAAGAATCCACCTGATACCTGAAACTTAATTTGGTTCCTCATTATTTTGATGTTCCCTTCTTCCTTATATCACTTTTATTATCTTTGCCAAGAAAACTCCAAATGGGGTAAGGGAGAGTCAGACAGGCCAGAAATAGTTAAATAATATTAACTATGTGAATTCTGATTCTTTGATTCCAAATCCAGCACATTTTTGACTGTACAATGATGTTTATAAAGTACTTTTTAAGGCTTAAAGCATTACACAAATGTGAGATGGTCTTGTTTTTGTGACTGTTACACTTTTCACAAGAACAATAAATGAGACTTTTTATAGAAAGAATGATTAATGGCATGGGGTAATAGAAAGAGCATTAGGTGATAGCCAGGGGACCTGGGTCTGAGAAACCATCCTTATATCCAATGTGGGGAAGTACTTAATCTCTCTAGGACTTTCTTTCTCCAACTGAAAATTAGAGGGTTTCACTAGATGGCTTCTAGGTTCCCATCTAGTTCTGTGGTCTATTAAATCTGGGTAGTGTGGACAGGAAATGAATGTTTGGGATGAGTTTTGGAATGGAAGTTGTCTCTTATTTAAGAGATCTATGAGGCTACAAGCTAAAGAGGCCACGATAAGACCCAGAGGAGGTAAAACAAGCTGTTGACCGCTTTTATATTGGTTATGGCTATATTATAAAAGCTAAGAAGAGAAATAGACAGGCCCTTTAGGTTTCCTTTTAGATGGAACAAGATAGTTTATCAAGTGGGCAAAGGCAATAGATATGGAAAACATGTTGTCTGTTTAGGAATAAAGAATTTAGATATATAACTGGGGTTTCTTCTGTGTTGTTATCTACAGCTCTGATGTTAACATTTACCTCATTCAGTCACAAACTCCATGAATTGAGGAATCAAACCCCACCCCTTATTTTCATTTGTGTCTCCTCATATCACAATACATTGTACAGTCCAGAATAACCATTTCATATATATTGAATTTGTTGAACCATGTGTTTATTCTTGAAGTACTTTTGCTATAAAAATTACTTAATTTTCCTTCAAGTATTGTTTCTTATAAACTTTTTAAGTTGTTGTGAAAGATATTCAAGAATAATCATTCCAAATGTACACAAAGGCTATATCTTAATTTATCATCTAATAGATAACTCTATCCCTTCTTTGCTCTAATTTGGTGAAGAAATGGAACCTCTAAAAAAGTCAAATAATTACAGTGAAATATACTATTTCAAATAGTTTAATTATATTTTTCCAGCATAGAAACTGAGCCTTAACTAAAACAAACAAATAAAATCTCAATTATTTAGAATCTATTAAAATTTGATCTTCTCTGTGTTAACATTTATTTTATATAATGTAAAGGGGACTTGTTGATAAAATTACCTCAACAATAAGCAATATTACCAGGGGAAAGAAAAACCTGCTTTAGAAAAAATGGTTTCAATATATTTTAGTTGCATTTATTCTACAAAATGTAACCCTCTTAAAGATAAGGATTGTATTCATGTTTGTCTTTGCATTCCAAATGCCAAAGACAATGATATAATCTATAACTTGCTTAATTAATGCTTGCTGAATTAACTAAAAACATAAAAAATATCATTTTTATTAAAGTGAAGTAGTTCAAGCTTCTACATGTATTTGAAAGTAATAAAACTGCATTTCTTCCTAATGTTCTATAATTAATTTCTTCACTAATTAAGACTGCTTTCCCTCAATCTTCATTTATTGAAGTCATGTGTAATAAAGTATTGAGAACAAAGAGTGAGGCAGCATGGGATATTGATGGAAAAGATGGCTGTTGAATTTGGATTTAGAAGACCTGGATTTGAGTCCCAGCTTCAGTATGCATTAGCATCATGACATTGGATAATCACTCAACCTGAACTATAGTTTCCTCATGTATGAAATGGCGGTAACCTATACTACCTATTTCACAGTGTTGACATAAAACTATTTCATAAATTACAAAGTAAACATACACACATATGTACATTATGCACATACATGTGATGTGTATATACATATCATATATAATTTGTTTTTTCATCATCTGGTTTAAAGATTTCTCTTTTGCTCTCTGGGGCTTTGAAAATAAATGAATAAATGTGGCTTCTGTGTAAGTCAATATGGAGGATCATATGGATGAAGAAAATAGAAAAGGGATTTTAAAAATGAAAAAAAAGCCACAAAGAAAATTGCAACTTGCTTGAAGTTAAAGGAAAATAAAATTCAGGTTAGGGATTCTGAATAAATGAGATATTCAAAAATTTAAAAGAACTTTTAAAGAAAATTTCTTCAAAGATAACATAATCTAGTGTAAGAACATTGGATTTTGAATCAAAAGATCAGTGTCTGCCTCTTACCACATGATTTGGACCAAATCTGTCAACCTTGCTCTGAGCACAATTTATTTGGAAAATGGAGATAGCAATACAGATACTGTTTTACAGATCCATGGGAAAAGAAAGCTAGTTAATACTAAGATGAGATTAAGAAGTAGAAGAAGACTTGTAAAGTATAAAGAAGAAAGTGGTACATCAAACTTCCTGTATGTGAAATTTTATGCATTAATATCCATTAGCAATAATAATCTGCATATCTTTTTTGTATATTACCCAAACCAGGGAGCAATAAAGGGAAGAAAGAGAACTAGAGCACAATGTTTCTAATAACTGCTGATAAAACATTTTAAATAAAATGCTCTCAAAAAACTGTAACAATGTATTTTTAAGAAAATTATGACCAAAATGGATTAATACGAGGAAGCAAGGATGGGTCAATAATAGGAAAATAACAATTATATTAAAAATAAAAATCTACTACACCACAAAATTATGTCAATAGATACAGGAAAAAAGCTTTTTGACAAAATACAACAGAAAAGCCCTAAAGAGCATATACACAGGGGTGGCTAGGTGGTGCAGTGGATAGAGCACCAGCCTTGAAGTCAGGAGGACCTGAGTTTGAATCTGATCTCAGACACTCAACATTCCCTAGCTGTGTGACCCTGGGCAAGTCACTTAACCTTAATGGCCTTAGGAAAAAGCAAATACATACACACACATATATATATATATATATATATACACAAAAGAACTTTTGATTTAAGATGATTAAAATAAATACTTAAAACAAAAAACTAGCACTACTAGATTCCCCAATAAATAGAGGGATATGACAAACCTGCCCCATCCTCCTATTATTATTTGACATTTTTTCTACAAATGCCAATAATAAGATCATGATAGAGAAAGGAAATTAAAAACATAAACACAAGCAAAAAGAGATACATTTATCTCTATTTGTAGGTGACATGACAGGTTATTTAGAAAATCTCAGTGAATCACTAAAAAAGAAAAAAAAACTAAAACTTTAGAAAATATATAATTCAATCTTTAAATCTTTCAGATAAAAAAAGGCCTAAAGGGGAAAAAAATCCCTTGATTTACAAATCCCAAACAAAACTTCAAATTGAGCATTCTTTCTTTATGAAATTGTTGTAAAAATTATTTTGTAAAACATAAAACCTTTTTTAAATGTCAAGTTTTCCATACTAGTCAAACTGGCTTGCTTGCCATTCTCTAATCTACCTTTATACAAACGGTCTATCCCACATTTCTGCAATTGACTCTCTCCTAATCTCCACCTTAGGATCCTAATAACTTACTTCAAGATTCAATTCATGTACTATCTCCAGCAGGTTGCCCCTAGGTGTCAGTGCAATAGTTTCAGTTTTTATTATGTGTATACATTCGTGTGTATGCATTTGTGTGTGAGAGAGTATGGGTTTATATGTATATAGCCTTTAGCAATTAGCAGAATAGCTTGGACATGATGGATACTTAATAAATGCTTGTTGGGTTGAATCATTGTTAACGTTTTGATCAGAAAGTTTAAACAGAGTCTGATCATAGGAGAACACAGAAAATGGAAATGGAAACAAAAAATAAACCACTTATATTGATGCTTTTCATAAAGTACCAATACCCCTAATGAAATCAGTCACTATAAGAACCAAGAAGCTAATAATCGACACAAATGAAAGTTTTGCCTCTTACATTATATGATTATTTATGGCACTGTTACAAAATCCCATATTTATGCCATTCTTCATTTTGTTTTTATTGCATAACAATTATTGCTCAGAAAAAAAATTATGTTAGCCCAGACCCATTTGCTTTTTTCTTGCAAGTCAGGTCTGTAGTTTGCTGATAATCCTGGGGCTTTGTTATGCCAACTGCCTCAGGATGATTGGAAAACATATGAAAGCAGGTGCAAAGACAAAAATTAAAACAATGAACCTGTGCATAGCCATCCTTCCACATCCATCAGATGCCAACCTTTCTCCTATCCAGGTTATAAATATGCAGACTAAATCCATTTGGATTTTTTAGGTTTTAGTCTTAACTATGGGGAAATTATCTGCCATTTTATCTTGGACAAAACAAATTTGCTAATAAAATGAGTTAACTTAATAAATGATTGAGCAGAATTGAGTGACAGCTAGAATCTGCTATGTCAAATATCAAATGGGAAAAACAATTGGAAATAATGCTATATTATGGGAAAAGATGGTCAAAAACATTGTGATAGGAGGAAGCAGGTGAAATTTATGAAAATCAAGTTAAGTGCTGAAAACCTCAAATTATTGTATTTTCTGTGAAAGAACAAGTTTTGTATTTTGCAAGATGTTAAAAATTATCCAACTGTATTTTAATTTAACAATCTGTAGAGACAGACAGAATCCCCTGAAAAGAATCACCACAAACAAAAAAAAATTCAATGTGTGACATATCATAGGTTTCACAAATTTCTAATTAGTAAAAATTTAAAAAGCAAGATAGAAAATCTCCAGGGATTGATATTTCCTTTAATGGAAAATTATCATTTTTGTTCTTCTTTTTTTCATTATAATTCCTAGATCCAGCAATGTGGAGAATTCCCAGTATGAAAAGGCCTACCAGTGATATGTATTTTTAATTTTTCTTTTATTTATAGTTTTAGAAAGTTTACCAGGGAGCACTGAGAGGACAAGCATCTTATCCAAGGTCACCCAAGCAGTATGCATCAAAGGCAGGGCTTGAATCACTTTTTTCCTGTGTCTCTATGCTATATCACACTGCCTCTAATTAATAATTTAAAGGGAATTAGAGAAGCATACTTTTTGCTGAACACCTGAATAATTGAAGCTTTCTGTCCCAATAGCAGCATAGATAGGAACAACATTTTAATGGATTTTGATACAAGAACAAGAAATGAAATGGTCCACAGTACAATGGAAGGCATGCCAAATTAGGAATTGGGAGACATAGATAGCATGATCTTGAACAAATCATTTAACTTATTTAATTTTACTTGTAAGTAAAATTACATTTTGAGAATAGATCATATTTACATTTCCTCAATATGAATAATGAGATGAAGGACTTTCACATATATATATATATATATACATATATATATGTGTATATATATGTATATATATATATATATATATAAAGCTTTAGGTCTCAAAGCATGAGGAAATAAGCTGATTAGGGACTATGTAGGCAAAAAAGGTAAGATGACAAGGAAAATGATAAGGAAAAATTAAACTGAATGGGAATGCAGATTCACCAATTCATAAATGCCTGACACCTGAAAATACTTATGAAATAAATAGCTGAGTATAAAGTCATAAATGCTATTGAAGTTAAATCTACCTGCATGTCAGATAAGATAGATGAATATGGTATTTAATGCTATCAGTAGGGCACATAAACTTGGTAGGGAAATGCAAAAAATACCCTTAAAAACTTGAGCTGCAGATATCAATGTGCTTCCACTGAACTACCAAAATTTCTAATGAGACTCAGTCACTACAAAAACCAAGAAACCAAAATAAATTAAATAAATGTGCACATGCACGTGCACACGTGTGTGTGTGTGTGTGTAGTGGGTTCATCATCAGATTATATGATTATAAACTGCATTCATATCAAATGCTATATTTATGTCACTTAATGCTTTACTTTTATTCCTATAGTAATGAGTGTTTAGAAAAGAAGCCCATACCCACCCTTATGCTAAGAATATTGCTTGTTTCTCTGGATGTATTTGATTTGAATTCAAAATTACTGTGTTGGGAAATAGCGTTTGGTGTCATAAATCAAAACATGAGCTAAAAACACTTCAGCGGGGAAAGAACAACAGCTTCTTCCATTAAATATTTTAATCATTTTTTGCTTAATGTTTTTTGATTTTCATTTCCTTAATATTTTCTCCATTTTTTAATTCAAGACACCATTTATACATAAATGAAGAAATATAAATACCCTTAACTGATTCCTTAGGTTTGTTTGAGCTTATTCAAGATTTTTTTTCTTTGCTTTTTTACAAGAGTAAAATAATTGAGATTTCTATAAATGATAAAGAACAAACACTTAGAACTAACAAACGATAAGTTGCTAAAAATAGTTTTTGCAAGTGAAGTAATGAGAAGAATATTTTCTTATAATTATGCTAGTTTTTAATGTTTAATTATAACTTGTTCTAGTCTGCAGGGGGTAAAACTGTGAGATTTGGTGCTTTCAAGCATGGCCTGGCAAACTTGATCTGTCATTAATTGCCTAAAAAATATAAAATTCTAATTATGATGTCAATATCTTCCTTCCTTTGTTCTCTCTATATGTCCTATATATGCACTGAATGGGATAACAGGTATTTGAAAGATAAAGTTAATTATGAGGGAGAAATAGAAAGCAAAATTATAATCACTGGGGACAATAAAGTACCTTTGTCAGACTTAGAAAACTTGAGCAAAAAGGTAGACAAGAAAGAAGGCAGGACTTGAATAGAAAATTATATAAGAAATCTAATTATACCTTACACATAAAAATGTCACAAAACGGATAATTACAGAAATATTAAATGTTATTTAGTAACCTCACTATGATAAAAATTATAATCAATAAGATTTTTGAAAAACATATTGAGAATTAAATGATTAACAATATTAAAAAATCGTTTAAAAATTTAACTTAGTAGACATCAATAGTTTCTTAACATATGTGTGCATACATATTCACACACATACACCCATATTCAATGAGGAACTCTAAAGAAAAAGTAAGAAGAGAAAATGAATTGGTCATGTGGCAAAAAAGAGTTGACAGGTATGAATAACCATCCAGAGTTCAGCATGGGCACCTCCACATTATCAAGGGAAATCAAGGAAGATTCTTAAGATGTTGAAAGGACCCCTTGTGAGAACTTTTTGGGAGAACGTAGACAATAGCCACAAAAGATGGATATGCATATATAGATTGTAATTTGCATTTATTGAAGGGATCTCCTGAACTGAGGAGATCATTTATGTATTTGGGTACATATAAGCATATTATATATATTTAACTTTCCAGGTATAACCATAATATTACATCTTAATAATGGAGAACTGACTGCACTTTCAATGTCAATGAATTATATGGGATACTACCAAATATCAGAGTTATGATGAGCACTATTCAACCTTAAAACAATAAGAATAAGCTACATATAATCTAATTGCTACCTTTAAGGATGTGTGATTTTGAAAGATATGCATCATTAATGAGTTATATTTTGCCCTCTAGACAAAAGTTTTTTTTTCTCTTCAGCTCTATAAAAAAAAATCAAATATAGAAATCACATTAGAAACTTCCAACAATACAAACTAATTGTAGGATCCCTATTTTACTGCCTTAAAAGTTTCCTAGCTATTTGGCACAAGTATACCACAAGAAAAAAATCAACGGTAACAGTGCCAACAGCTTTCCTTTTCTATTCTCTCATAATCGTTTGTATTTATCTAGCACCCTTTTTTGGAAAACACTACAATAATTGATAAATTGTAGATGAAAGCATCCAGAAAACCATCTAGTACTCTGCTTCCTCTAGTTTCTCACAAAAAATTCCTGGGACATAAATGCAAAATCATGATTCATATAACTTGATACATAGGAATTTAGCAATCTGAATCCATCAGTAAAAGCTTCATCACATGAATTCTATTATGAAGTATCCTTGCTCTTTTTTTCAAAGCTATTACTTTGCAAAAATGACCTCATTCAGAGACTGAGAATTTACAAAAATGATTAGCTAAATGGCCTCAGTTTTCTGAGGGGAGTGAGTAAATTGTATTTGGTTTTTAGTTAGAAGGAATCAATCAGATGATAAAGAAAGAAATTTTGAAGAAGTACCATTTGGTTTGTGGATCCATTAAACAATGCAACCAATATGGAATGGCATTTTGAAGTGTTTAATTTCAAATAGTTTTGGGTTTTGGTGGCAGCATACTGTTGAGCTAGTCTCATAAAGAGCTGATCATCAAAGATACTGACTTCTGACACACATTGGGCAAGTCACTTACATTTTACTTGAATGCTCTAAACAATTTTCTGTGTTGAAAAGTTGCAGGGATCATGCTGACCTACTCTAGTAGAGAGAGTTTCCTTACCAGAGAATTTTATATATCAATGAAATTACAGGTTCACTCCCCATCCTTGTTCCTTAAAATAAGGTGTACTGATTTTAGTGATTTATGAATTTTGAGCAAATTATGCTGGAATGTCTATTGATAAATATTAGGAAAGCAAAAAAATTTTAAAAAATGCATAGGTATTATAAATAGAGAAGTAAATTGACTCATGGAGAATGAAACTACATAAAATTTTTACTGTCTAGGAAAAAAGTTTTTTGTTTTTGTTTTTGTTTTTTCTGAAGGACTAAAAGCTTAGTGTATTTACTAGTGAGTTCCCCTCTCTCCCTTAAGCTAACCTTGTTATCATCAATATCGTGATGTAATACTCCAGTTTATAAAAGAGTTGATAGATTGCCATATATTTTCTTATGGTGATCCAGATTACTAATATTATTTCCAGCCTATGGATTAGGGGATGGGGCTTAAAAGTGATTTGATCAGATTCACATCTGACAGACTCCACAGCTTTCAAATTCATTACTCTTCTGATTAAATCACCCTATTTTTTATAGCTACTCTTGAGATGTTGCCTATTAGCTTACTATTTATCCATGAGTATGTTTTATAGTTGTCTTTTGTAATGTAATAAATTTGCTTTCATATGTTATCTAAAAATTGTTTCTCCCTTTCCTATAACCTAAGACATTTTAAGTGAAAAATTCACAAGTTTGTATACTACAGTGGAAAGGGCATTGGATTTGGAATCGAAAGACTTAGATCCTGTATGATCTTGCCAAGGTCACTTACTCCATTTGTATTTTATTTTCAAAATGTGTAAAATGAGTGGGTAGGACCAGATAACTCTTAGGTTCTCTTTTACATTGAAAGGTATGAACTCACAGGGGCAGCTAAGTGATGCACTGAACTCAGAGTTAGAAAAATTCAAATTCAACCTTAGAGTGGACTAGGTATTCAGGTGTGTGGCTTTCTACAAGTCACTTAACATATGTCTACCTCTTTTTTCTCACCTGTAAAATGGAGATAATAATAGCATCTAGCCCCCAAGGTTGTTGTAATAATTGTAAAGCACTTTGTAAACATCAAAGCACTATATAAACAGTACTTGTTATTACTATTATTATTATAAGGAAATACATTTGGAGTAGAAGAACCAACAGATAGCTAACTCTTTCCTCCTCTCCTTTAAAAAAAGGACAAAATAATTGTCAAATAAGGACATTTAGATAAATCTTTGATCACTGTAATTTGTTAAAATTCATTGTCACTTTATATCATCTCAAAAAAGCATATGAACTGAAAGTATATCTCCAAACAAACTGATAATGAAAAAATATATATATAGGCTATCAGAAAATTAATCCCTAAGGTATCCTGTTAGATAATATCAAATGAATAACAAAGGATTCCTATATCAGCTGCTCTAAAGAGACTTCAAAAAGTAAATTAAAAGCTCCTAGAACAAAGTCATATTCATAAAGGACTTAAAACAAGATTTATCCTATTGTCAGAGAAATGGAAAACTATTTAGCAGAATAACCTGAAGAAACATCAAATTTTAAAATCTCAAAAGTAAAAATCTCACCTTCCAATTAACTAAAATCATCCCCAAGACCTACTATTTCCTCTAACACTCAGCTCGTTGATGCAGAGAATATAAAGGAAATGAAAAATAAAGTGCCTTTCAGAAAACTACAACATTTTTGAGTCTGGAATGCATTTTCTCCTTTTTCCCCCTTACACTTCTGTCCCCAAACAAGGCCAGTAACACTTTTGAAAATATCAAAAGATCAATGTATTGTATGTTCCATAAGGGATGCCAGATAATATATTGAGATTTCCCTAAAGATCTCAAAATGTTTTTTGATAAAAGTCCAAAATGTTTATGTCTGTTTTGCATTCTCTCTCCCTTTAACTCATCCCCTCGTTTTGTCATGATTACTAGGAAGGAAAGCTATATAAATATTATATACAAATATCACTTGATTGGGGAATCTTGATGTTAGCATCTTTTTTCCTATTTCATTATTAACAATTATTCTGTCCTTTGCCCTTTCAGTATCTGCATCTTAAGAGCAGAGATCAGTGGAACTAAAGTTAGAAAGCTCTGAATTTAAATCCTTCTTCAAATACTCACTAGATGTATGATTTTGGATAAGTCATTTCTCTGATAATGTCTCCTTATCTACAAAACTGAAATAATAATATATTATCATGGGGCAGGTAGATGGCGCAATGGATAGAGCACACGTCCTGGAGTCAGGAGGACCTAAGTTCAAATTGTGTCTCAGAAACTTAACACTTAATAGCTATGTGACCCTGGACAAGTCATTTATCCTCAATTGCCTCACCAAAAACAAATAAACACACAAAACAGAACATAATATAATAACTATCTGGCAGAATTGTTATGAGGATCTAATGAGACAATATTAAAAAAATACATTGCAAACTTTAATCAGCTATATGTATCTTAAGTATATTATTATTAATTAATTTATATTTATTGTTATTAATATTATTTTAACTGCTGCCTCCCACCATAATTTTATTCATATTTCCCACCTTAACATCTGATCTCATGGAGAATTTTTACAATGCTACTCCCCTTCCACATACTCTTCTTCCCAATCATATTTTTTTAATTAGAGAATGAAAAATGTATTACTAATAAAACAAAAAAGCTCATCTTCAGCCTGCCAATAGTCAGTAGTCCAAAAGCCAACTAGTAATTTATTATTATATTTGTCATGTCTTAAACTAATAACTATTCTTCAAGATTTCACCCTCAGGCATCTTATATGTCTTCAGACAATGGAATAATTTATTTGGAGTGGAGTGCTCCATATTTCCAATTCCATGGAGGGGAAAAGAGCCTTTCATAATAGCCAAATTAGGATAAATTAAGGTGTCTCTACATTTTAGGAGAAAGGCAAAATAGCTTTTCTAATCATTCATAAAACAGACATTCTTCCTAAGTACAGAAAGAGAGAAAGCATGTCTCACATTCAGTCTCCAAAATGCACCTTGATGTACACTGTATATGACCCCTCAGAAAAAAAAAAAACACTAACATTTCCAGAAGAAAGAATATAAGTAGCACATAGTACACATAGTAATTTGTCATTTCCAAAGTCCTCCAGCATTGAGCTTAAACCACAAAGTCATCTCAAGTAATCAAGGCAGTTCTTCCCATGTTCTATTGTCATTAAACACATAGCTTTGTTCATTAGGATTATAGAACAAAAGTTTATAACTGTCAAGACATGTCAAAGACAAAGCTGCTGAATATTGTCATTTTAGATTCAATGTTCAAAAGATTTAATAGCTTGCCCAATATTCCCCCAGGAGGCAAAGACAAGATTTGAATTCAAATCTTATAATTTACTCCATTCAACAACCAATTTTCCCCAAAAAATAAAGTATGAGATAAAGTAACTACTAAATGACTTTCAATTTCTTTTCTTTTCTGATATATTTATAAGTTAGCAATTCGTTCTTTTTTCAGTTTATTTTATTTGGACAGAGTAAGTAAAACAGAAAAGGAATACAAAGCAAAATAAAACAAAAGAGAATATTCTCATGTGCCCAACAGAACATCAGGGAGGATTCAAAATATATAACAACAAATTACCAATCAAGAAAGTATATATGTTTATATTTTAGTAGAAGAAATGATATTCATAAATATATTCACATCTGCACACACCCCTACAACACACATACCAAATGTTTTTTCCTATCTTTGCTAATTCCTAATCAAATTGTTTCATAACTTGCCTTGTTATTACCTAACCTCCCCCTACCCAAGGATCCTCCCTTGTCTTCTTCCCTCACCCTTTGCTTCCCTATCTGCCCATCCCTTCCAGCTTATTTCTTTATTGATTTTGGAGGGTGCTATACCTTTTATGGTATACATGTAGTGTTGCTTATTGAACTCATTTCCAATGCAAGTAGGTTTTCAGAGCGATGAATCTTCCTTCCCCCTCTAATGCCTCTGTGTCTGCTTTTCCTCTGCACCTCATTTGTACAATATGATTATTATTTTTATCTTAACTCTGTCAATCTTTCTTCTGAGCTACCCTCTTGTTGATGCGAACCTTAAACATATAGTATGCATTTCCCATGTAAAAAAAAAACAATTTGTCCATGTTTAAACAATTTGTTTGTCATGAATTCCTTAAAATTGGTCTTAGTTCTTACATGTTAAATTTTCTGTTAAGTTCGGTTGATAGAAAGTCCTGAAAATCTGTGTTAGTTGAATGTCCATTTTTTCTCATATAAAATTATAGATAATTTTGCTGGATATGATATTTTTGGCCACAAGCCTAGTTCTTTTGATTGTCAGTAGATATAATTCCAGGACTTACAGTCTTTTATTGTGATTGCTAAGTCTTGTACAATTCTTATTGTAGTTCCAGCCTATTTGAATATTTTTCTTGTTTCTTGCAAAATTTTCTCTTTCATCTGGGGGTTTCAAAATTTGGTAATAATATTCCTGTATGTTTTCCACAAAGGATCTTTCTAAGATGGTGATTGATGGTTTTTTTTTTCTATTTTTATTTTCCCATCATGTTCTATCATTCCAGGACAATTTTCTTGGATTATTCCCTGCATTATTGTGTCAAGGTTCTCTTTTTGGTTATAATTTTCTGGTAGTGCAATTGTTCTTCTTCTTGATCTCATCTCCAGATCTGTCATTTTTCTTATGTTTCCCATTTTGTTTTATTTTAAAATTCTTTATAGTCTGTTTTGTTATTGCTTAGTCTCTCATAGCTTCACTGGCTTCCCCTTGCCAGATTCTAAAATTTTCAATGAATTATTTTCCTCTTTGAGATTCTGTACCTCCTCTTGTAGATGGCTATTTCTTTTCATAATTTTCTTGTTCTCTTGGATGGTTTTTATTTTTTTATTTTTTCCTCAATGTCTCTCATTTGATTTTTAGATTATTTTTTTGAGTTCTTCTATAAATTTTCTTTGGGTGAGAGGAATTTCATGTAACTATTTTGTTCTTTTTTTTTTTTAAACTAAAGTGTCCTCCTCAGAAGATCATTCTGGTCTTTCTTGTTCCTCTAATATGGTTCAATGGTGGAGTTCTGTCTTCTTTGCTGGTTCATTATTTTTAATGAGGTATTAGTGTAAGCACCTATACTTATGGGGTGCCTCAAGCCTCCCATCAGCTCTCCCTTCTAACTAGGAACCCCAAACCAAGAACTGCACCCATCTGCAAGTGCCCACAGCCAGCAGCTTCCAGCTTTGCTGCTTCTGCTTTCTTAATTGGTGTTGGTTCTTTCTTGTCCAGGACTGTGTCTCAGCAGCACAGCTGGACTTGGCATTCTTAATCAATGAGGTTCACTCAGTCTCCCAGATTCAGACTCCAACTCCGCAAACAGTCCAGAGAGATGAGTCTCTGTGGTTCCTGCTAAGGCTCCAGCCATACAGCACTTGCCCAAGAGGTCCCCACTTGATGTTTCTACAGAGCAAAGCTGGCAGTGTTAGCACTTCAGATACTCTAGCCCAAGGTCTTTCCTCAGATCTTCTCAATTGTATTGGGAGGACCCCTGTCTTCTTGATTTTTCACCAGTCTATGTAGAAATTGGGAGAACTTGAAATTTACCAACCTATTCTGCCATCTTCCCAGAATCCTCCCCCTTTCATTCTAATATAAACACAGAATTATGAGGTAGTTGTGTGTGTGTGCATGTTTGTGTTTACTTCATAAATTTCAAATCTAATGCATCATCTAGAATATTAGACTTAATTAGGCTTAATGCATCAAGAAGCTTTTTTAAAGAGGTTAATTATTCTATATAGAAGCGGGGTATAAAGGAACCAGCCAAGAAGACCTGGGTTCCAGTACTACCTCTGATTGGCCACAGACATACTGACTGTTTCATGGGGTAACTAGATAACACTGTGGATGAATGAAGATCTGAATTAAAATCCAGCCTCATGGCTCTATTTGATTTCATTTCCTTGTCTGTAAAATGGAAATGATAATGATAACATTTATCTCCAAGGATAGTTATGAAGATTAAATGAGGTAATATATGTAAAACAATTAGCACAGTGCCTCACATACAGGAAGCACTATATAAATATTATTATTTATTATTATTTTATCAGCCTAGATGGCTCATTAGATAGGGTGCTGGGCCTGGAATCAGGAAGACCTGAATTCAAATCTGGTCTCATGTGAGACTTACTAGTGTGTAACCTCTTGAAAGTCATTTAACCTCTGTTTCCTTTAATCTGTTGAAGAAGCACTTCAATACCTTTGCCAAGAAAGTCCATGGATAATATAGTTGATGGAATCATGAAGAATCAGACTGAACAAAAAAAATTATTATTATTATTAGCAATACATTTAATATTTCAGTACTCTAAACAACTCTCTAAGACTTCAAGTTGCAGAGCAAATATCCACTTGCAATGGTAGGAGGCTTTCTTCAATGGGAATTTCTTATACAAATCAGAGGACCAATTCTGAAACTACTGCATCAACCAGTTGTTTGTTTTGTCTTTTTATGCAAAAAAGTGCAATTTTTGCTTTAAGTACATAAGTATGTTGTATATCCACTTGTAAAAATGTATAGAATTATAGGCATATATATCATTAAACATACATGTATGTATGCATGTGATTATGCATATACAGAAATATGCCTGTAAATATATACCATACACACATATACATAAGCACACAACACACACATATGCGTGGATACACATGCAGCTGCATGTACCTGCACATAAACATGCAACATGTATGTGTATAAAACACATACAATACAAACACATACATATATACATACACGTATGTACAAAGATAAATAGGTAAGTTAGATAGTGTGTAGATTATAGTTCCTTCACCAATGAGAACCAGACAAGAGTGAAAAAAAAATGTGGCACATATCTCTCTAAAAATTGTTCGTTGTTTTTTTTTAAGCATGATGGAAATACACAAATACACAAAAGCAAAGCTTAGAAAATTTCCCCAAAGAACTGTGCCTGCAAATCACAATGGTCTTTTAGCCCTTATATAACAAAGAGGCAACAGAGTGACTGAACTCATCATACCAAATGGAGTCCTTGTTATACTTGCTAACTATTTTTCAGTGAATTAGGACCCACATACTCACCTTTAATATAAAATGTTCTTATTAAACTTGCTTGGCTCCTTTGTTCCTGCCTAAAAATCAATTTATTATGAAAATCTTTACTGTGCCATGACTTTGGGAACCCATCATAAAAGAATTGGTTTTAGACATCCCCTGATTACATTGTAGGTCTAAAAGACAGGTGGAGCTCATTTTTTTTCTAATGAAAATTCAACAAGACAAATTGTTTTTCTATTGCCGTACATTGGCTGTTGTAAACTTAGGTCTTGCTTTTCTCTTGAAAACAAGGGAAATGTATTATATTATCTTAAAGAGAGTCAGAGTGGGGGGAAGGATTGAATTTAAATTTAGAAAACTTGTATATAAAACTTGGCTATGCTTTTGATAATTTTTGTTACATTATCTGAGTCACTATACTTACTTAATTCTCAGTTTCTTCATGTATAAATTGAAGGGATTAGATAAGATCAAAGATGTCAAACTTTTGACTTTTACCAAATGTGGTCACAAAATGATCAAGTACAGCCTGATCAGACTAAAATGTTATTGAGAAATGTATAATAAATAAAAATATAATAAAACATAGATAATGTTAATTTGTGGCTTTCTAAGTCAATGTGTCACCCATAGGGATTTATTTCTATTTGACTTTAAGGCCACTAGATAGATAATCTCAAAATTCTATCCAGTTGTGACTCCTATTATAGACTTTTTAATTTAATTAATCAGGGGTTTTTTGTTTGTTTTGTTTTGTTTTTTTACTGGAAGAATTCAAACAGGCTATGTGAGACTTTTGTAGGTCTCTGACTTAAAGGAACTCTGTAATCCCCTCAAATTCTTAAGATTCTGAATCATATTAATATCTATCCCTTAAAATACCTTAAAAAGGCAAAACAATAGTTTTAAAGTATTACCAAGGTACACTCTAAGATATTAAAAAATTTCCTGATATTTGATGATTTGTTATGTTAAATAAAATTATTAGAACCTTGGAGGAGAAACATATAGCGGACTATTCTTACATGTAAGCTAATTTCAATAAAATCTTTCAGAAAGATGGCTATATTACAAGCACTGTATTTTAAATATATTAATAGAACATCTACAGTTTTGCAAAAGAATGCCTTATGGTATGCACAGTCAGAAATTGAGTAAGGAGTCAATGTTGACTGAGATTAGATGCAGATGCTATTTATTTCTTAAGCCTAGAATATTTTCTCTACATCTATGTATATTGAATGCCGAAACTCAATGATGGACTTTGCAGAAACTTCCCTTAGCAGAACTTTAATCTCATAGATATAAACCCATCCTTCAATGACACAGTTTAGAATTCATTAACTTCCATTTACTGTCTGTGCATTCCCATGCATTCACTCCACTCAACATGTTGAAGACCTTCCTTAATTTTTCTTGACATTCTGGGAAATGATGAGGGAGGGAAGGAATATTTCTGTAGGACCTACTATGTTCTACACACTTAACTAAGTGCTTTACAAATATCTTATTTGATCCTCACAATAATAAGGGAACATAGGGTACTATTATTAGTTCCATGTTACAGTAGAGAAACTGAAGCAAATTAGAGTGATTTGCTCAGGATCAGAGAACTAGTATTTAAGGTCACATTTGAACTCTGATTTTCCTGGTCAGGTCTAGCTCTCTATTTTACCAACTATCTTTCTCTAAGTGGATATCAATAAGAGGATCCCAATGGAGCACATGTTGTTCACTCATTTTTCAGTCATATCTGACTGTTCCTGATTCCATTTGGGGTTTTCTTGGCAGAGATAAAAGAGAGATTTGTCATTTCCTCTCTAGCTCATTTTATAGATGAGGAAACTGAGGCAAACAGGGTTATGTGACTTGCCCAGGGTCACCCAGCTAGTAAGTGTCTGAGGTCACATTTGAACTCTGAAAGATGTCCTCCTCATTTCAGTTCCAGCACTCTATTCACTTTCCACCTAGCTGCCTTTGTGGAATATATAATCCCCATCAATTTTCCTTTATCTTTTCCCATAATGACTAGGTCTGTCTTCTTTATCTGTCATTCACTTCTTTGATGATATCATTCTCAGTATAATCTAACAAAAAAGAAATTGGCTCTAAAATAAGAGAACCTAAGTTCAAAACTCCTTCTTATACTTACTACCTAGTAATTTTGGGCCATTGTCCAGTCTCTCAACTCCTTTCAAGTCTCAGTTTCCTCATTTATAAAATGGAATGGCCATTCCAGTCCTATATTCATGATCCTATAAATTATCCTCCAAAATTCTTTGCTTGTAATAAGTTACAAACTATTCCCATTATATCTACTGTATTGTCTTATCAGTAAAACTCATTTTTGATTATTTGAATTCTTCCCTGATTCTACCATTTGGAAATTATCTTTCCTTTCTCTGACCTCATGAATCACTTTACACCTCTCGTGCATTTTTCATGTTCTTTTTTAATTACTTTTATTCATCCATTCATTCAATTAGCATTATTAAAGGATAGTCACTGTGAACACAATGACATAATGAAAACCAATCCTTGCCCAAACAGAGTTTAAATTCTACTAGAGGTAAACAATATTTAAATGGATACATAATTTTCTGTATCATTTGAGGAGGCAGTGGAGCACTGATTATGGGCATCCCACTTGATGTTGAGCCTTGAAGGAAATTATGTTTTCTAAGAGGCAGAGGAAAATAAGGAATGCATTCCCAGAACATGGGGTAATGGTGCAAAGGTAAGAAAGCAAGAGAGAGAATTCTGAGTTTGGAGAACAAATATGGCTGGAATTTACAATTCATGAAGGAGAAGAGTAGGAATTAAGTCCAAAAAAAGAATCAGAAGATTAGACTTAGAAAGGGCCTTAAAAGAACATCTATACAAAACTCCCCCATTCAGCAAATAATGAAACTCAAAAACAGGGAGGTGTAACTTGCCTAAGTTCACAAAACTCACAAGTGTCAAAGATTTGAACTGGGGTCCTCCTGATTCTATGTTTAATCTCCTGTTCGATACCCCATGATGCCTCTAGCTGAGATAACTTGTAAAGGCTTTGGAATAACAAGCTCTTAAGTTCATATTTTTTCCAAAAGACAAGTGCAAACTCCTAAAGCTTCTGGAGTAGAGGAGTGAAATCCTTAAGCCTGTCCTATGTAGAAATAATTTTTGACAGTTTTAGGGAAGATATATTAGAAGAAAGAACTAATTATAAGAGTTGCTTGACTCTGTTTGCCTCAGTTTTTTTATGTGCAAAATGATCTGGAGAAGAAAATGGCAAACCATGCTAGTATCTTTGCCAAGAAAATGCCAAATGGGGTCATGAAGAGCTGGACACAAGAGAAAAAAGACTAAACAATAACCATAATAGTACAGGGCAGAGGTGAAGAGGGTCAGAAATACATTAAAATATATTTATTTCATCTCTTTTGATAGATATCAGAAATAGGATTTATTTATCAATGTGTTTTATTTACCATTGTATCTTTCTTAATGACTATTATAATAGTTTGTATTAAATGGGACTTTAATAAATGTCTGTGGAATTAAATAACAAATATTCTGATAGAATATAATTAATTCAATGAGACAATATGATTTTCATCTGCCAAGTTCATATTTTTATTCTGATCATTTGTAAAGTTTGTGATGATTAAAAAATCCATGACATTTTAAAAAGTGATTGGTGGACAGATGATTTCATGATGTTACATGCTTTAGAAAGGCTGGAGAAAAACAGACAGGTTATTGGATTGCATTCCTATTTTTCTAGGATGGAGTGCATTTTCTTGTTTGCTTTTTGCATTCAGAGTGGTTTATAGCCCATCTGTAATTTTGAAAAGCATTTTGAGATTTGCAAAATCATTATATAAATCAATTATTATAATGTAAAACTCAACAACCTCTTAATGATAGAAATAGCTAAACAGAAGGGGGTAGAAGCTTTAATACATTTTATTATCATTTGTAAGGCACTGGCAATATGTTAGGTATAATATAGAAGAAAAATAATGATCACTTAATTTCATCCACAACTGATTTCATAAACAAATTTATATTGTTACAAAGTCATACTAGGAGGAGGCTTGAGTTTTTCACTAGATAAATATCTCTAAATCAATAAGGCAATTGATTGCCTCATGAAGATAGGCTAAAGAATTGTGTTCTTTTCCTTTCCATTTAGACTATTAGCTTTAATGCTTGTTCAGGACATATTCCATCATCCATCAAGAATTGGTGAGAGGCTCCCTCAACATATCACACAGATGCCTTTCAAGTGTCTGACTTTACCTGCAAATTGCCTTTTCAAAAAATTTTGGCAAGTTAAAAATGGCTAAAACTTTGTATGATTTGTTCTCAAGTCATCTTATTTACCCAATTTAGGTCACAACTAAGTAGCACAATAAATAAGCACTAGACATTGACTCAAAAAAAAAAATCTGAGTTCTAATTCTGCCTCAGGTTGACGATATAACTGGATAAGTCACTTAATATCTTTCAGGCTCAGTTTCCTTATTTTTATAAAATGAGGGAAATAATATCTTATATAATAATAATAATTATAATCTTATATAACAAACATCATGATCTTGTATAAAAAACAACTTATACAATAACAATAACAATAATCTTATATAACAACAAAATAAGAAGTTCATCAAGTTGTTATAATTATATGAAATTAGACATACATATATGTGTGTCCACATGAGTCTTACATAGATAATATATAGATATGGACACATACATATGTTGTTTGACCATTTCAAAGAGGACCAAAAATATCATGGGGTAATTTGTGCATGAATAGAATTATTTATTTATTTTTGTTTTACAAATTTATTTTGTTTTCAATTCATGGAGCAAAACAACCATTGCATAACAGAATTGTGTTGTGCATGCATTCACACATATACACACATATGTATATACAGATGCACAATGTAAATTTTAGGATACTACACCTCCTAATAAGAATTATTATTATAAACAGTTAATAGTATCATAAAATTTTAGAGCTAGATGAACCTTCTTTTGCTAATAACTTAACTTGATACCACATTGTAGCATGGAGATAATCCTGACTGAAGTCTTTGCCATCAGTGCACATTGTTTCACTTTAATCCTTATAGTGCAGTGCCTGGTATAAAGAAGGTGTTTAATAATGTTTATTGATTGAGGTATTACTAAATGGAAGGCTAGAAAAAGAATATTCAGCTATCAACCTTGTCTGTCATCCAAGTACTAGCCTAGATATGCCTCAAAGACTTAGCCGAGATTATAGTTCCCCTCCTTCCCATTTTCAGAGGTATTCATGAAGTTCATCTATTAAAAGGTAGAGGATAGGTTCTAACCTGAAAGAGTTAGGACAATATCTTTACTAATTTAAAAAACAAAACCCCCAAAATTAGAGATCTTTTGAGTATATATGGGAGCTGAGAAATCCTTCATGGTTTTGTTGTTGTTGTTGTTCAATCATGTCCAAATTTTTGTGACCCTATTTGGGATTTTCTTGGTAAAGATGCTGGAGTAGTTTGCCATTTTCTTTCCAGCTTATTTTACAGTTGAGGAAATGGAGGAAAACAAGGTTAAGTGACTTACCCAGGGTCATACAGTTAGTCAATATCTGAGACCAGATTTGAATGCAGAAATATTAATCGTCCAGATTTCAAGTACATAATTCTATCCTATGCCAACTAGTTGCCCTCCCCTTCATTTTACAAACAAATTAGGATCCCATGATGTTCTTGGATGTCTTTGAAAACAAAGAACCACCACCAAGAACAAACTGAGGCTTAGAAAGGGGTTGTGTCTTTCTTAAGAGCACATAGGGTAAGGAAGGTTTCAACTTCCATTGCTTGTTTTGACAATGGAAGTACTTCTGGCGATATACTTTACTATCAATAAAATGAAAAAGTAGCATTGTAAAATATGACCTGCTTTTGCCTTCATAGATGAACTAAAAGTTAGTGGCAAGTTTGCTCTGAATATCCTTTGTTTCCTGAATGAAACAATTTTGGACTGGTATGCCTTATTAGTGGAAATGATGATGCAAAATCCATTGCTTTGGCCATATCTTTTCTTTAGATTTCACCTGGGTAGGGTATACCTTACTTGATTAGTATACTGTAAATGAAAGGCTCATACAGTCTCATTAGAACTACACATTATAGAGGGTAGAAACAACTTTTAGTGTGGGGGTTGCATTTCAGATATGCTTTCATGAAAAATAAACCTAATAAAGTACATATGGGAGAGAGAGAGGGAATGGCACGGAGTCAGGGAGAAGAAGCCATAGATTGGTAACTAAATTTTCTAAAGGGCTTGAAAAGCAAAGGTTCCACTTGATATTCTGGGATGATACCCAGTTTCCATTTACACTCCTTCAAATAATTATTCTTTGAATAGTGTGTGACACAAGTCTTGAAAAATGAGTCAAGACATAACACTATGGAAATGCTTCCGATTTCCCCCAACTTAATTCCATCAACTGCCAGGACAAAAATATACACTGAGTACATTTTGATTCATTTCTACAGTTTTCACTGCCACATTAAAAATGTATTTAAAGTTGTTGAGAACCTACCCACACTTTGAGTCCAAGAGTGCTACAAAATATTACTAGCATAAAATTTTAAAAGAATCTTTCTTTATGGGTTAATTCTGGCTACAGAATTTTTGCCACCAAGTTTATAGCTCTCAGAATGCTAGTTCCCTGAAGCAGAGTCCTAGAATTTTATAATTGAAAGAGAATTTAGAGATCTTTTAACCTAACTATTCAACAAACATTAATGGCCTACAATATGATAGGCACTTAAACAAAATTAAAATGAAATAGCCCCTGCCCTCAAGGATAATAGAATTTAAGGCTATGTTTAGATAAATTTTTTATAATATTTATAACCTATAGATTATATATTATAATATTTATAATATGTATAAATTATGAATATTGTAATTAATGCAAAAATACACATCAATTTTGGGGAGTGGGTCACTAATAACTGAGAGAATCAAGTAGTCTAATAGAGGGAAAAAGTTGAATCTTTATAAATGCACAGATGAAAAAACTGAGGCAGGCAATCATCAAGTAACTTGTCCAGGGTCATTCAGCAAGTGTCTGAAAAGTGAGTGACATATTTGAACTCAGATATTCCTCACTCCAGGTCAAGCACTCTGTTCATTGTGCTGTCTAGTTGTTTAATTTAGGTGATGAATAATCATTTAGCTTCTGATTGAAGAATTCCCAAGCTACTAGTCTCCCAAGGCACCCATTGTACTTTTGAATAGCTTTAATGGTTAGGAACTTTTTCCTTACATTAAGATTAAATTTATTTCTGCCACTTCTATCTAGTCCTCTTAATTCAATCCTTTGAAGGAAAACAAGGCAATTTCAATTAATCCTTCTCCCTTCTACCTCAGCTTACTCATCTACGAAATAAGAGTATTGAAGTATTGATCTCTGATGACGCTTTCTGACCTCATTCTTCTGTAGCAGAATTCAAACCACATTGCTTGAATTTCTCATATGGCCAATTTACTTAACTCTACTTCTGTTCCTTTGGACTTTCTGTACTATATGCAATGTTCTTTCATTTCTTAAAGTTGGGTCATTTTCTCTAGGAACACTTTGAATTTCAATTCCATTTAATTGTGGTTCCATGTTAAAATAATTTGATATTTATATTTATTCTAAGTTGTACTTACCAATATGTAGTTTTCAAAGTTATTTTAGTTATGTCCTCCCAAATAAATTGTATTATCCCTACATTTTGGGAATGAATAACACATTTTGAAAACTACAGAGCATTGTTAGTGATTTAATATTATTTCACATAGTATGTAGAGAACATTACACAACAGATGCATAATCAATTTTTTGACTCATTATACCTACTGATTACTTAAATATATGTGTTAGCATGCTATAGCAAATTGCTTAAAATGATATTTAAATGAGAGATATTTTTCAAAAGAAATGTTCAATTCAAATTTATGCAATATTTTGTGGTTTACAAAGTGCTTGTTCATTTTTCACAGTGTTAAATATGTTGTTTACCTACTTAATTGATGTCTGCTACACTCATTAGGAGTTGTTAGTATATCATAATTGTATTTGTTGAGCCTGGCAGTGATAAATTATACCAGTTTTAAACCTTTTCCTCTTCAGGTTAAATGCTAAAAGTTTTTTGTTGTAGTTGTTGTGGTTGTTAAAGCAAGTTCAATTACAAAGCACATTTTTCTCTTTCAAATACACTGTCTTAAAAACACTGTGACTTCTCTAAATAAATTGTAGCAGCAGCAGAGTTATCTCAGTCACTTCGAGAGCATCTCTGTTCATAATTTTCAGCTACCAAGAAGAATAGTTCAGGCTTCATGACACATTTTGATTCAGTCTTACTGCTAAGATAAATTCCTCTCTTTAGGGATATAATAGCTATATCCTTCAGATCTCTAGAATATTTTGAGAAAAGTGTTTAGATCACAACAGGGAAGATCAAACTTATATTTTAAGGGGGAACTTCTTATCCATGAAAATGGTGAAATATTTAAACAGATTATGGGCGAAATTGGACAGTCCTCCCTCAAGGGGCATAAAAAAATAAGACAATGGAAACTGGCTTCAATATTGAGGAAGTGTGAAAATGCACAGTTTGAAACCACCCATGGGCTACTGGTAACTAAACAAATAATTAATACTTGGGGCAACAGCTGTGATCAGTGATAGGAACTATTAAGCAAAGACGTTCTAGCCTCACATCGTAGGCAATTAATTACTGAGCACCTATGCTATCAGAGGCTTTAAATTCTTGTTTATCTTGATATATTATACTCAGATATTGTTGGTAGAATTTTTCAAGAGTGATTCATAATGTGAATATTTCAAGTGAACTGTTACTGAATGAATATATGATTCCTGACAATATCTGCTTCAGTGTGTGTGTGTGTATGTGTTTGTGTGTGTGTGTGTGTGTGTGTGACAGAGAAACAGAGGCATAGTGAGAGAGACAGACAGAAAGACAGAGAGAGACACAGAGAGAAAGATATACAGAGACAGAGATTCCCATACAGGTCATCGATGTGGTTTCTAAAATATTTCACTCTTGTAGACCTGAACTGTTTGGAACTGTGCACACAGCTAGGGAAAAACCTGAAGCAGTTTCAGAGCTGTTTCTTCTATACAGGGATTCATGACATAAGTTATATGCTAGCTTCTTCTTTAGTTCATATATCAGCTTTACAATGTTCAATTCTATTTCTATTCCATGCCTAAAAGAATAATCTAGAGAAAAGCAAAATGCATCCTAGGTAGTTACTTAGCTGTAAAGAATAATTTAGGTCCATTCTTACCAATAAACATAGAATTATATGACTAATATAGAAATGGTTGCATATATTTGTATATAACCCATATCAAATTGCTTGCCTTCTTACATAAGGGGGGGGAGGGGAGAAGGGAGAAAGATGAAAGTCAAAAATTGTTTTTATATGTATTTGGAATAAATAAAATATTTTTCAAATAACTAAGGAAGCAAAAAAATTCTTAGGAATTTACTTAGGACTCTAAGGAACCTCAAGAGTAGGTCATTCCTTTTATGTATTTATTTCTTTATGTATTTCTTTATTATTATTATTTTGCTGAGGCAATTGGGGTCAAGTGACTTGCCCAGGGTCACACAGCTAGAAAGTATGATGTCTGAGGCTAGATTTGAACTCAGTTCCTACTGACTTCAGGGCTGGTGCTCTATCCACTACATCACTTAGCTTCCTCTATTCCCTTTATTTAACTGAGGAACAGAGCCTACACCTTCAAAAATACTATCAGAAAGTCCCATCATATTTGCCTTTGCTCTCTTTTAAGATCGAAAAATCAAAGACATAGATTAGATGAAATTCTAATGTGATTTAAAAAAAAGCCAAACTCATTTTTAAAAGTTTGGCATTAAACCTCTGACAGTTTATTTTTAATTTATTATTAATTTATGAAAAAGCTTGACTTTTTAATCAAAAGAATTGGAAAGTGCTGGAAGTAAATACAAGCCATTATAAAAATATAAGAAATATGAAATAATAGAGGACTTAATATCTTATAATCATTATCTCATTTGATCACACCAATCATGAGAAATTATTTACAAGTATAACCATTTCAAACAGGGGAAAACAGAAGTTATGATTGTCTAAATGATCTGCCTGGGGTTACATGCCTATTAAGTACCAGACTTGATATTTTAACCTAGTTCTTCAGAATACTATCAGCAGGAGTGAAAAGGGCTGACCATTTTTGGTTTTTATTCTGTATCAGAGATATTAAAATTATTAAGTGGTATTGTCAAGGCTTAAATCAAAGTCTTCTCTCAACCCTGTGCCATTTCCACTAATATTACTATTTGCAGTACTTTATGTTTTATATGTGTGATTATATATATATATATATATAATAAAGAAAATGTTTTATGTATGTAATAAATAAATATAATATATGTAATAAAATGACACTATAGGATGAGATCTAACTATCTTTTCACCTGTGGGCCTAAGATTTCTCGTCTATTTGTTTACAAACATATTTTCCTTCCTTCTTTAATTCCCAAGTCAGTATAATCTAAGAATCAAGTCTTCTTTTGGTATACTTGAACATTACAGCTCCAATGAAAAGATTTCAAGGGAATAAATGCAAATAAGGGTCTTTTGAAGTCAAATGTTCCCCAAAGCATCAAAACATCACTTCTGGAAAAGTCAATAAGACCAGATAAAAGAGAGGGCCCTGAGGACTCATTATATTTTCAATTGAATTTTGCAGTCTAGTCATGCAGAATGTAATAATGCTTAAATACTTGTTTAAGGCGTTTTTTGCTAGAGGATCTTGCTATTCTTTTTTGCCTTTGGTGTGAGGAAAAGTCACCAGCTATAAGGTGGGACTATGCAAAAGCATTTGTTTTGGTGGTTAATTCAATTAAAGGGGATTTAAACAGAGCATATATTACATCATGGAATTCTTGCACAGCAGTGCTTAAAAACAGAACTGTTGGAATTTGAGTGGGGGAAATGAAGGAAGATGAAAGAAAAGGCAAAATTTCTATCCTGTTCTCTTTGAATCTGAATAGGTAACTGAAAGGAAAATAAAATAATGAGAAATGCCTCAAATATCAGCAAAGTGGGAAATGAATAAACTACCGAAGCATGACTCCTGCTCTGGAAGTCAGAGAAATAAGCAAATCACATATCTGGAACAACAGTAAGATTGGGGAGAAAAAGAGGAAAAGCAGACAAAAAAACTATAGTATGGATATGTAGGACAGAACCCAGGCTCTATTTTCAACAGACAGATTGTCACCCAGGCAGACAGATAATTGTGTCTGCATGTTTGCAAGTAATGATGATGCCGCCAAGTATTAGGAAAACAGAACGAATGGTAAGCATGAAACCATGTCAGCTCAAAGAAGATGAAAATGTTGTCAGAGAAAATGAAGCAAGTTAGAAGTAAAACATGTAACAATTTGGAATATAGCAGGGAAATAAACTGGTAGGATTATTAAAATGCATATTAAGCAATACAAAATATTTTTAGACCTTGAAAATAAACTTTTATTGGAAGATAGTTTCTTCAAAGAGCTTTCTTTCACAGAAGAAGAATTACTGAGAAAATCTGATACCATCCAGAAGATTAAGACATTGCATGGACAGTGATAGAAGATTAAAATACTATTGATACATATAAATAAAACTGGTCAGAAGTATGTCTTTCATAGATAAATCATATTCATCACCTAGTATCCAAATCAAAATGACAGCACTCTATTTTTGATACCTTATTATTGGAATATTTTTGTTTTTGAGAGAGATGAAGTATAAAATATACAAAATGTACAAATCTATATTCCTTATAATGATTAATGTTTCAGCTAGAGTGAGAGATTGTATCATTGTATCGCAATGATTGATTGAATTGAAATAACTCAGTTATCACTCATTCTCTATTTTTTCTCTTCTTTTATTATCTCTTCTAAATCCTGAATTCAAGCACTTGCAAACTTTTAGTTTATTGATCAACAATTCTTTTCTTCTTTCCTTTTCTTTTCCTGACTGGGATTGGAGTGGGAGAAAAGAGATTTTATATTAACTGACTACCTTTTGGTTGCTGAGCTAGAGATCGAGTGTCAAAAGTGATAGTGGTGGGAGTACAAACAAGTTTGACTTGTTTGGTGCAGCCAGGGATAAGATTGAATGTTGGTTGGTTACTGACTGTTATTGCTAAAAAATACTGTAAGTTGAGGAAGGTCCCAGTTATGACAGCTGGCCTTGAAATAAAAGTTTCATGTACTGTATACAAAGTAATAGCAATGTTCTGGGATGATCAATTGTAAATGACTTTGCTATTCTCAGTAGTACAATCATCCACAAATACTTTGAAGGACTTATGATGAAAAATTATATCCATACCCAGAGAAGGAACTGATCAGATTGAAACATTCTTTCTTTCTGTCTCTGTCTCTCTTTTTCTTTTTTAACTTAATTTTTCTTGAGAGTTTTTATTTTCATTAAAGTGGGAGATCTGTTTCCTTTCACAACTTGACTTTTGTGGAAATGTTTTGCATAACTTCATATGTGGTTTTTTAATTGTGAGTGGGAATAAGGCAGAGAACCTAGAACTCAAAAATTTTAAAAACAAATATAAAAAAATGTTTTGAATGTAATTTGGGGGAAATACTAATAAATAAAAGTAAAAAAAGAAAAGTTTCAGAGACACAACAGAAAAGAGATGACCTTGGGAAAGAGGATAAGAAAAAACCTTCAGTGTCCCAGTTTTTTTTTTCCTCCCCCCCCATTCAAACTCTGGGGAATATTTTAGAGTTGAGAAAACATAGGAATAACACCTTTCCTTGTGCTCTCTTTTTGGTCATCTTAATTTGTTAAGAGAATCATATCTAATTTAAAAAATAACCAATGACTTTATTGATACCAGTATAAGGATATTCCAGGGCTGAAACTCCCTTTACCAATGCAGATTTCAAACTATCCTGTAAGTTATAGTGTTAAAGGGTTGCCTCCACCAAGATAAAATGATTTTTCCAGGATCATACATCCAGTGACTGACAGAAAGATTTGAACCCAAGTCATTATGACTGCACAGCTATCATCATATTGTATGACCTCTTACCATTTGTAATAATATTTTATTATTTTGCAATTTTCCTCCTTTTATATATACATATGTATAATATTCACATATACATATATACATATAAATATAGATATAGATCTTGAAAACTTGAAGTATTGATTTCTAGGTCACTTGCTTTAAGTTAAGTCTAACTCAAAGTATTCCTTTCCACTTCATCTCTTGCCATCATCTTTGAATATTACATCATTCATGTTAACAGTCTGTCAACATATGATTTTACAACTGAACAATTTCCTTCTCTCAAATGTTAGATTTTCCCATCTTATTTCTGCCATTATTATGCTCTCTTAGATCTTTCCACCTCTCCAAATTGCATCATTTTTAAGATCTACCACATTTTTTTTTATTTTTCATTTAACTCCAAACCATCCTTAATTCCATATATTTATAGGGGATAACTTAAAGTGGTACTTCTTAACTTGTGTAGATTGGAAGGACACTTTCTCAGAATAATATTTTAAAATGCATAAAAATTAGAGACAATGCTAAATCTCAATTGGAATTTAGTGAAAATGAATATGCAGTATTTTCACCCTATTTCACAGAACCCATAAATACTTTGGGGATCCATGAAACACAAGTTAAGAACTTCTGATGAAATCCTGACATTTTTGAGAGATTGGGGCCATATAAATAAATTCCTTAAAATCCTCTCTTCTTTCTTACAGAGTTATTTTTCTTTATTTGGTCACTGAAAACATGTCTTTTTTCCTTCTAAGGCTGATGTTTCTACCTGTGCTATTGATTCTATCCCTGCTTACTTCCTCTAGTATATGTATCTTATATTACCTCTCTCTCTCTCTCTCTCTCTCTCTCTCTCTCTCTCTCTCTCTCTCTCTCTCTCTCTCTC
>JAJPUD010000086.1:500168-519760 GCA_023553655.1 Myrmecobius fasciatus
CTCTCTCTCTCTCTCTCTCTCTCTCTCTCTCTCTCTCTCTCTCTCTCCCGTGTTTTCAATTTCTCCCTTTATACCAGATCATTCCTATCAGCATCATAGTTAGCAAAAAAAAAATGGCCATCCTTTTCATAATTAAAAAAAGCCTTTCCCTTGAACCTGCTATCTTATATAGAAACTATGACACTATCTGTTCTCCTTCTTTATTGTTAAATTTCTTGAAGATGATGGGTATATATGATACAGAAAGCAGGATTCAAAAGTAAATGAAAAAAAGAAGTAGCAATAAGTGGAGACATAGAATATAAGATTAGGCAAGTGATCGACCACATTTATGTATTTATTGGATATAAAATGTGAGGGAGAAAAATACCAAGGATTTGAACATAGAACACTAAATGAATAATGCTATGAAAAGTAGAAATGGTGAAGCCTGACAAGTAGTTTCTTGGATAAGGATAAATAAACATTTTTGGACATGTTGAGTCTGAGATGTCAATGGGACATCTTGGTGCAGAGAGCCTTTAAGCAGTTAGAAGAGTAGGACTGGAGCTCAGGAGAAGTTAGAATTTGAGATTAAAGGATAATTGAAATTTTGAGAGTAAATGAGATGGCCAAGGGAAAGATTATAGAAAAATGTTGATGATGATAATGATGGTGGTGGTAGTGATGGTGGTGATGATGATAAATATCTAGCACTTTTATGAGCACAATAACTTTTAGAGGTAGTTGCTTTTACTCTGCTTATATCATAGATAAGGAAACTGAACTAGATGGAATTTAAGTGAACTGCCCAAAGTCATTCAGCTAATAAAAGCCTGAGGCTGGATTTCAAATCTTCCATTTCCAAATGTAGTACTCTAGCTACTAGACTGCCTAGAAGCAAAACCTAGAAAAACAACCTCTTTAAGGAGTTGAGAAGAAAATAAGAATCTTTTTAAAAAGACTTTGAAGGAATAGATTAATTTAAGTCAGGAGCAAAATGAAGAAAGTATGATTTCATTAAAAAAAGGGGGGGAGCAGAGGGTAACCCATATGATTGTTTTCAACTTTAACAAATACTTCAGGCACAGAAGTGATAAAAATAAAAGAAGAAAAAAGCCTTTGGATAAGAGGCTCACTGTTAGACTTTAAGAGAAAAGTTTGAGTAGAATGAAAAAAGAGGAAAAATCAGCCCCTATGAAGGTCAGAATTTGGAGTAATGAGCATAAATTGCAAAAAGAAAAAAAAAAGACAAATTTAAGTTTGATTTAAGGGGAAACCAGCTAGAATTTGGAGCTGTCCAGAAGTAGAATGATAGATTCTCTGTTACTGCCAGTCTTTCAGTAATATCAATAAAAATCACTTGCCAGGTATATGGTTGGGATGATTTTTATTCAGGTACAGATGGGATCAAATGTCCTCCAAGTTCCCTTCCAACTCTGAGATTTCTGTGATTCTATAAAAAGTAAAATCTCCTTCTTTTTGTTTTGTTGGACTTTGTTTATACAAATGTGTATTCTGTGTGATCAGGCATTGTTCACCAAGTGTTAAGTTTGAAAATAAATTTAGTTTGAAGAAGTTACTCACTGAAAATAGTCATGTAAAAATGAACATGTGATTTCACTGACTTAGTAAAAAGCCCAAGATAATTCAGACCAAAATCTATTCTGTCCTGCCCATCCCAAGTGACTCTTGCCCACATTCGCTCAAAATTTCATAAAAGAGTTCAGTTATGAGCCAGAGGCCTTCCTCTATTTCTCCTTATATGGCAGAAATACCAGTAAAGTCCTTTGGTCATCCAAATTATCTTTCCCTCTAAGTATATGAATAGACCATCTTCTTCTGTCATACAAGAGCATTGAAATTTGATCATTTTCCTTCCAAGGAATGGTAAATACATTGTAAAGTTGAATAATATATAGATCTATATCCATAATATATTTCATTCTATCAAATAAAGTTGACTGTTCCACGCCACACAGAACAATTTATAGTTTATTTTTAGTTTCATATAATGGCTTTGGGCAGTTAGGGCAGTGGATAGAGTGCCAGACCTGGAGTCAAAAAGATCTTAGTTCAAATCTGTCCTCAGGCACTCACTATCTGTGTGACCCTGGTCAAGTCACTTAACCCTATGTGCCTCAGTTTACCCATATGTAAAATGAGCTGAGGAAAACAGTAAACCACTCCAGTATCTTTCCCAAGAAAACTTCAAAAGGGGCCAGTAAGAGTCAGACATGACTGGAATGAATGAACAGCAACAACAAAAACAAACAAACAAACAAAAAAAAACCAAACAAATACATGTCTTTCCACCTTCCAGTTAAATGCATATTACTTTTACTTTATTGGACAAGTCCCAGAAGAGCTCAAGACCAGGGCTTCTTATTTTTTTCCTATTTTTGGCCCCTTTCAGCCTGGGAAATTTTTACATGACTTCAAGTCTATAAGTATATAAAATAGATATACAAATTAGACATTTACTGATAATAAATCATAATTTCATGACACCTACATTCAGTTATGAGACCCCCATAAGGGGTCACAACCCATAGTTTAAGAAGCTGGGCTCTAGAGCAGTGTTCCCATCTCAAACCAACTCTGGGTTGTAAACCTTTCCTCACTCCCAGCCCGTGGGAGCAAATGCAAGCACTGCCTCCACTCTGGGGACCACACTTGGCAATATTGTTTACACCAGTTCTACTTATTCTCTTCCTGTGCTGTCCCTAAGGATCCTGGTTTGCTCCATTTGCTCATTACCTTGCTGTTAATGAGGACTGTCTAGTAGACTTTGTTTACATTTCCTGTTGATGGGCTGGTTGCATTAGACACAGATAGACCTACATTTTTTTTTCAGGATCAAGCTAAAAATTCTTGACTCGTGGGAAGAATAGCCATGTTTTATTCTAAAGAAGACTCTCTTGAAAAAGTTCAAAGTATCAATGCTAATGCAACAGGAACATTAGGTATATTCCTATAATTGAATCACCACCATCAACTACTCCATTTTGTTATGTAAGCCTCTCTTATAGAAATATTGGATGAGTTCTGAGTTATTCTAAGACCACTTTCAAATTTCATTAAGGGATACAAAGTTTATAAGCTAGGGTGGTATGCATTAGTTTGAGGTCTTGGAATAGTTACAATGATTTCCAAAATAGCTTTCCTTTATACTGCAGTGAATTCCTGGAAACCTTACTATAAAATGCATGTAATTCCATGGGAAGAATATCGTTAGTCAGAAAAATCAGTCAATAAACATGTATTAAGTGCTTACTACATGCCAGGCTGCCAGGCACTATGCTAAGCACTTGAAGATACTGACAAAAGGAAAACAAAAAGAAAAAGAAAAAGAAAGCACAATGACAGGTAAATAAAACTCCATTCATGATAAGATACAAAATAGACCCCAAATAGTCCAAGTCCTCAAAGAGTTCACATTCTAAAAAGCATATTGACATGTAAACAATAGATACAAAGTAGATGAAAAACAATCTCCAAGAGGAAAGTAGTAGCTGATGGAAAGAAACTAAGAAATGCTTCCTGCGAAAGGTAGGTTGCGAATGCCTTAAAATAAAGCAAGCAAACTAAGTTTCTGAGGGAGCAGAATATTCCAAGTTTGAAACACAACCCGTGTGAAAGAAGTGAAAAGAACAAAAGAAATGAATAGAGAAATGGTTCTGGAACAGGGACTAACTAAAACATCAAGTTTAAAATTAAAATTGAAATTTTAAAAAATTAAAATTTTAATTTTATTTGAAACATTAAGTTGCTACTAAGTTGGGAAAGGGGGATTTATAGGTTTTTGTTTTTTGTTTTTTAATACTGGAATCTGTTTCTAATTGACTTTATCCCACTAGCTTAGATGATCCTTGGAGTTCCTTCCCAGCTTTACAAATTCTCTGAAACAAGAATGCAGAAGACAGATTGAGGAAAGAGGCATCATAATTTTGTACCATAGAGAAGGAAATAAAGAAAGTTGTTCTCAAACTTCTGTGATTGATGGGGTGAGGGTCTAGTTTGACTATCTGAAAAGGGGGGAAAATACAGCTTAGACATTGTGAGGAATGTATTAGGCAGTTAATAAGAGAAAAATAAAACATTATTGGTAGCAAACGCTCATCAAACCCTATCCATTCTCTCTCTCTCTCTCTCTCTCTCTCTCTCTCTCTCTCTCTCTCTCTCTCTCTCTCTCTCTCTCTCTCTCTTTCCCTCAGGCAATTGGGGTTAAGTGACTTGCCCAGGGTCACACAGCTAGAAAGTGTTAAGTGTCTGAGACCATATTTGAACTCAGGTCCTTTTGAATTCAGGGCTGGTGCTCTGTCCACCCTATCTATTCTCAATAAGATTTTGTAATTCTAGTATGAAAAGAAATGACAATTACTAAAAAAAAATATACAGAAAACTTTTTTTCATGGCCTCAAAGCAGTTTATAATAGGATTCATAGTTAAAAGGAATAGAATAAAATTCAACTGGCATTGATATCACAGGCTTACAAAATAAATGATTAAAAGACAGAAGATTTATACCTAAAGGTAAGGGTCATATGTAATAGTGCTCATTGCTCTAATGAGTATGGGAAATAGCACTAACACAAGGATTAACTAAATATTTCTCTACCAATTTTACATTTTATTTACCAACTCAAATTGCTACTTTATTGTGCAGGTAAACATAACTTGACCATATTTAGGTCTTATAATAGAATCATAGATTATAAATGCAAGGGTCTTTATTGGTCATGTAGTTTAAGGCACAGAATAATTAAAGTGATTTGCTCAGGGTCAGATAGGGAATGAGTGAGGAGGAGAGCAAAGTATGGATAGAAGTTCCTTTAACATATATACAACTTGCACTTTTCTACTCATTTAAAAGAGGGTGTTAAATATATGGCTTTCATTTCAGGGAAATTTGGTTCCTCTTCTGATTTTGGAAATAGTACCATGAATTTCATTTTCATAAGATGCCTGACTTCTAACAGAGAAATGACTTCACTATGAAGCAATCTTTTCAGAATCGATAAGAGTTTGGGGCCCATTTTAATTCTACTGTCATGTTTCATGAGAAGCAGTATTTAGCTGTCAAAACATCAGAGAATGCAGCTATGGTGCTATTTATCAGTAGGATCAGGTACAGCTCTCAAAGAAAACTTTGGAGTCATCCATCTATAACACCTCAATTGGGCAACTTCTGTGAGGTTCAGCCAAAACATTCAACGGGAAGGATGAATTCATGAAAGATTTTAAAAAGTGTCTAGAGAAAGACTAATATTATTTGTTAATTACATTTCCTTCTTCAGGCAAGATTGTAAGTATTTGAGGCCTATCAAAAACTGATGTTACTTTGCCACAGTACTTTGCTCATTTATATACATATAAACACACACATATATATGTGAGAGAGAATAAAAAACACTAAATAATTTTGGTTTTGAAATTTATCTAATAACATAGTGAGTAAAAGAGATCAGTATTTTTAAAAACCTGAATTCATAACAGACTTTATAATCTATAGAGCTTTATATAGATTAGCTTTCATGAATATATATATGTATCTATGTGTGTATACACATACACGTTTGTGTATCTATGGTTTTGTTTACGTTAGCTTTAAAATTACTTAGAGGAGGATAGTTTGGTCCTTTCTGTGGGCCAATCACTTAAATCTATTTATGAATTGATACAATAATTTCATTGAAAATTAGGATATTCAAATGTAACCTTCATTAATAATCCTCTCTAATATAATACCTGGCTCACCAGTAGTTAAAACCATGGTCTTTTCTAGTGCTCACACTACTTCACCTACTTTTTTAATCACAAGCTCTCACAAAGTGCAGCCTAGTAGAAAGGTCACGGAGTTTAAATCCTTGCTCTATCATTTGTTGCCCATGTTAATTAGGCTCTCTGGGCTTCAGTTACCTCATTTAAAAAGGAAGGAGTTGGATTAAATGATCTCTAAGTCTCTTCCAGCTCTAATTCTGTGATCTCACAGAAATTTATTCCCCCAAAAGACACAGCATTGAATGACTGTGTAGCATACTGTAAGAGTCCTAGGAAGAAAGGAAGAATGAAAATTAAAATCTTACTCTAGAAGGCATTTACTGTCTAAGAAGTTTCTATTTCTTTTTTCTGATTTTCACCAGTACCCCTTTAAAGTGATGCTGATGCATGAATTAGTCATTACTGTCTAAGAAGTTTCTATTTCTTTTTTCTGATTTTCACCAGTACCCCTTTAAAGTGATGCTGATGCATGAATTAGTCATATCCCCCAACAGAAAGCACTAGCAAAAAATGCTGATGAATAAGGGGCAAAAAATAAAAATAGAAACAGAAGAGTGAATCTGGCATCAGCAATGACTGAGCTGTGAAGTATGGAGACACCCTGTTGTCAGCTTCATGTATCATAGGCTGTGCCCTATTTAACAAGGATTTTACTATAATTTCTTCTTAACTAACTTGAGTCAGCCACAGGTTTTCTGATGTTCTTTTAAAGTCTTGTTTGTTTTTTCTGAGCTCAGAGCTCAGTTTATCTAAGGAAAGAAGGGGAGGGGGGTACAAGGATATTACTTTTATCACAGGGACACAAAGAAGTCTATGTCAATCTTTGATGATCCTATAAGGTCACAGAAAACCTGAGATAGAAATAATTACATATATATGTATAAATATATATATAAATCTATAGAGATAGAAAGGCATAGCATGCATATACACACATATGTCTCACTCTCATATATATGAGAGAGAGGAAAGGAAAGAAAGGAAAGGAGAAAAGGAATACACAGGCAGACAGACACAGAGACAGAAACAGAGAGAGACAGAGAGATAGAGAGACAGAGAGACAGAGATGAGAGACAGGGAGACACAAAGAGAAGAAATACTATATAGCAAAAGTGGTACTCTCTCTCTCTCTCTCTTTCTGTCTCTGTCTCTGTCTCTCTGTCTCTCTGTGTATGAAGATATTTTATTGCCACCTTAATTTATCATAGGCTTTTCTCTTCCTCCCTCTACCTTTACAAATATAAGATAAATTGATTGGATTGGCAAATCTCTGTCATTACTAATCATTTTGTGGCCATTTTATCATTAATATTGTAAAAATATTATTAATAATATTTTGGAAAACTAAGAATATTAAAGATTATGTAGATTTTTAATTGAAATAAAATGGTATTAATAAATTTTCTTTACTGATGCAAAACCCAATTGTTTCCAATTTTTGTGTCTTACTCCTGTCTTGAAAGCCAGATTTAGCAAATCATGATTTCTTACTTTGCAAAAGCTTCTCTTTTCTTTGTAATTTATACTCCAATGAGCCATCGCATGTTGGGGAGGTGCCCACTTGATGATAATTCATGAAATAGCAGCAGGTGTGATAAAGACCTAAAGTAGAATGACAAGAGCCAGAAATAACAAATGGTGCCCTGATCAATGGCTCCCACATAGATTACACAACTAGTTCAGGATATAAACAAATGAGCTTGTCAGGTCTGACTCCATCATTGGATACTCCTGCTGTTTATGTCACATAGATTTTTAACAGTGGAGTTACAGATGAGTTATCTGTCTTTCATTTTGTGGACACCTATGTTGAAAAAGAAAAGGGTGATGAGCTCAAATAATGGCATATTATGTATGCCTGCTATTTTCAGTAAATTATTGAGCAGGCATTTTCCCAAAGAGTGATGGTTCCCTGGGAAAAAAATCAAACTTCTTAGATCCTAATTTACCAGATCTCTATCTCAAGACATATATGAGCTACAAATACTATAAATTAATTAAATTTGTAAACATTTAAAATATATCAAAGTGTAATCTAGTTCCTATATTGAAAGACAAACTTATGAAGGTTTGAGCTGCTCTTAAGATTAGTGGGGCTTTGCAAGTATCTTAGAATCAGTGAACATTGCTATTAGGGAAACTGAGTCTTCTCAAGTGAAGTCAATTAAATTACTATCATTTCTATTCATCTTGTGCTACTTCTTGATCAGTTTTCTTAATTTTTATGTACTTGAATAAAGAGGTTTAAAAAGGAATGGAGATACCTCTGGAGAAACACTTTTTCTTGTTCATATCACTGAGGCACAGATTTAATCCTAGTTGACATATATATATATATATGTATATATATATAATTTCTAAAAAAAATATGGAGTTTAAGAAAATTTGACAAAGGTAACATGATGCTATAAATAACAGTGTTTTTAACCAGAGGCATTATTTATGATTCATTGCTAGAGAAGAGATACTATGCAGTTGAAATTGTACTCATCTTAAAGAAAGATGGTCCTTTTTGGTAATGACTGCAATTTTCATTTAATGTGCCTGATTAATAACTTTCCTCTATACAAATAAATCATCTTCACTTCTGCAGAAGTAAAAACAAAGGAAACCATTCATTTAATTGAAAGAAAACTGCCAAATTAACATTACTCTTCAACAACTCCAATATTCAAAATTATCCATGGCCATTATACCTTTTCAGATTCATAATTTTGCAGTAGATTTTGTAACTGATTTATTTTCTTTTCAAAAAGGCATTTAAAACCTGAAAAAAGAATATGATTCTTATGACCTGGATTAGAGGAAAGGCTTTTTCAGCTATGATACTATGATGTTATTAAAATAGGAAAAAAAGTCCTTTAAATGAAACTCCTACTTCTAAATTTTATATTGCATTTTTAAAATTTAGAAATCATATAATAGTAGTGGGGAAAATACCTGGGAGATCACCTCCTAAACCAGAAATACTTAACCATTTTTGGTCCATGGATTTCTTTGGCAGTTTGGTAAAGTCTATAGATATGTTTTCAAATAATATTTTAAATGCATAAAATATACACAGAATTACAAAGTAAACCTATTATGCAATACTTAATCAAAATATTAAAAATAGTTCTTGGGCCTCAGTTTAAGACTTTCTAATTGATATGAAGTTTAAAGATTCATAATTTATCCATGTGGGTACTCCAACATTCACAACCCTTTTATAATTTTATTGACTTTCTTTATGACTTAATTTGACTGAGAAACTTTTATATCTCACAATAGATCCATCTGATATACTCAATGCCTTTCTAATTTAGCTAAATCAATCATCTGATAACATAACAAGGATTTCTTAATATGTGGTCCATGAAATAGACACACACACACACACACACACACACACATACACACACACAGAGACAGAGAGGGAAACTGCCATATTTTAGAACATTTATTTCCTTTGTAAATCTATATATTTTTATTTGGGTGGCTAGGTGACAAAATGGATAGAGTACTAAGCCTAGAGACAGGAAGAATTATCTTCCTGAGAGGAATTCCAGCCTCAACTAACTGTGTGCCTCTTAACTTTATTTGCTAGTTTCCGCCTTTGTAAAATGAACCGAAGAAGAAAATGGCAAAGTACTTCCATATCTTTGTCAAGAAAATCTCAACCTGGAGCACAAAAAGTCACACCTGATTTAAATGACTGAATAACAACACATATTTTACTCTAAGTATTTTACATATAGTTGAAAATGTTATTCTGAGAAGTGGTCCATAGGTTTCACCAGACTGCCAGAAGGACCAGTGACACAAAAGAGATGAAAAGTTATTGCTCAAACTGAATAGGAATTGTTGAACTCATGTTCTGCTAGCATAGTAATCTTCATACCATGGATAAACAGCCAAGTAAGACTTCAGTAATGAAACTCAAATACAGTCATGGAATGATCATAATATATAACATATAGACATGGAATATATGTAATATATAGTCATGTAATAAGCATAACATAATATATAATCATGGAATAGGTAAATGTGTAAAAGTCTATTGTTTTAAATAATTTAGATATGAAAACTTATGAGTCTTTTATTTAAGTTACTTAAAGTCTAATTTTATGATTATTAAAAATTCCTCATATAATATTTGAAAACATTAAAGATCCTAAAAGTCCATTTGGGAATAAGTTCTGATTTCCAAACTAAACATCAGGAAAAAGATTCTCTAAAAGAAGCTTCCATTTTTCTAATTTTGTTTTCTAGTATTTGTTCTAGTTTTGGGAGAGGGGAAGTGCAAAAGGAAAAGAGGTAGATCTTCATTTGAAAAAAAATTGAAAATAAAATAAAGTAAAATAAAAATAAAAGTTAAAAACTAAAGGTAAGAAACTTCCTTGAAAATAATGAATGGAACATACCTGGACATGCCAAAAGTCATTCAGTCTTTTGATTTGGCTACAAAATTAATCTGAAAAATACCAAAATAAACCAATGTTTTAAGATAATAGTTTATGCCTTAAAATAAAATCTAATTAAAATTATTCAATAAATTTAAAATAAGTTTTTACTGATTATTTTTATTTTTTCATCATTATAGTTCTCTCTAGTATTCCTTCATGCTCACCAACCAGAAAGCATCCCATACATAGCATATGACATTTAAAAAAAAAAGGAAAAAGAAGAAAAAATTAACATAAATTGTCAGTGTATTGAAACTATCTGAAAATATGTGAAATGTTCAACACTTGTCAATCTCACAAGCTATCCAAGAGGATGGGATTGTCTTATCATATGATTTCTATTAAACCATACTTATTTTTTTTTGAAATTTTACATTAACTTCTGACGTGTGTGTGTGTGTGTGTGTGCGCACACTATGTATTCTTGGCTCTGCCCACCTCACTCTGTATTAGTTATATAGATCTTTTATTGCTTCTCTTTTTCATATTTATTTCTTACACCATATTCACATACCGTGGCTTGCTATTCTAGGGTTGTCATCAATACACAATTGAAACTCTATTTTCAATTTTTTTCTATATATTTTAGTGTATATGTGAACTTTCTTTTTATCAGTGGCCTTCTTGGGGTATAAATGTAATAATGGAATCTCTGAGTCAAAAAGTATGGACATTTTAGTTATATTATTTTTACAATTATGAATTGATTACCAAATACTGATTCACAATTCCACCCAAAATGTACAAGTGTGTGTAATGTACAAGTGTGTATAACTCCCTTAAATATATTTCTAATATGCAATGTTATAACATTAATATATATGCTTCTTTTTTAGAGAGATAAGAGTTTTTTTTAAAGAGCTATATAAATAGAAGCAGAACAATGTGGGGTTTCTTTCTCCCTAGATAGTCTAATTGTGTGAAGAATAGTAATGTTGAAAATTTCATGATCTTTGTTTAAATATAATCTATCAATTTAGGTTTTCTTGCATTGCAATATGCATCATTCAACATTATTCCATGCCCCATAATTTTACTGATTACAGAACAAAGTGATTTTCCATAAAATGTTAATTTGGGAAAATTGTTCCTCTCAGATTTTTGATTTCTTCTAAGTTTCTTTATAAAAATATTCCTTCTTATTCAGTTTCATGACATATATTTAATCAGGGTTCACCTAAAAAATCAGCAGGCCTATTCAAAGGACACTTTTATAAGTCTAATATATGTGTTGATTTTGGGGGAAAAATGATTCCCAGAGAAACACATGGAAGAAAAATGATCGGGATGGTTAGGTGGCACAGTGGCTATAGCACCAGTGCTGAAGTCAGGGGGATCTGAATTCAATTCTGATCTCAGACACTTAACACTTACTAGCTGTGTGACCCTGGGCAAGTCACTTAACCCCAATTGACTCAGCAAAAAGTTTTAAAAAAAGAAAGAAAGAAAAGGAAAGGAAAGGAAAAGGAAAAAAAGAAAACAAAAAGATGATCATTGCACATCTTAATTTCAACCTTAAAGATTTTTAATAGCATTCAATTTTTTTCAAAAACAGCCTGCAAGAAAACCTTACATGAGGTGAAGGAATCTTTCTCTACCTTGATTGACATCCATCAATATTACATTATACTAAGTAATGCCATTGAGTATGTAGCTAAATGATGATTAAAAAAAAAAAACACCAAAAAAACCCAAACTTTTACTCAGAAGCTAGGAACTTGAGTTAAAGCAGTGACTGCCAACTTTGCATGTAATCATCAATTTCACATGGAATCTGGAAAATATTTGTGGGGGATAGCAAAATCCCAAATTCAGAAATGTTTTAAGCTGGTTTTGTTTTTGTGTTTATCTTCAAAAGATCACTTCGCTCAAAATTTCCCAAGAAATTATCCTTCCAATTGGTAAAGGAAAATACATAAATCCTTATAATCAAATTCTCCTGTTGGTTGCTATGGTTTTTCTGAACACCAATGATTCATCACAATAAATTAAGGAAATAAATTGGGATTGTATACGATTTTGGACTTAGCTTTAACATAGTCATTCACTAAGGATACTTTTGACATAAGGAAAATTAAAAGACAGTTATTTATTTCAGTTATTTAGAAATGTCTAGACATGGAAATGAAGATTGCAATATCTTAAATTCTCTGAGTAAGGTACACATGCAAATATATATAGCTGCCTTTCTGCTACTATTATATTGCCTTTTCTCTAATAGCATTTTTTTTTAAATGAAATGGTTGGGAATACTGAAAGTTACTTGGCTTATCAAAGTTACATTTTTTTGCCACCTGGATTCAAATCCTGCCTTTGACAATTAGTAGAGCATAGGGAAAGTTTCCAAGACTTGATAACAATTATGGTAGCCTTCTGGAATCTGAATTCATATTTTCATCATCCTTTAGATACTTTCTATCTGCATGTCCCTAGTCAAGTCACTTAATTTTTTTCTTGCTTTCTTCATCTGAAAAAAAAATGGGCCTAACACTAGCTTTACTTTCTTCATAGGATTGTTGTGAGGAAAAGGTTTGTCAACATTAACTTGAAAAATAAATGTTATTTGTTATTCTTGTTCTTATTTCATGAAATACCATCTCATTTAAACCTTAGGAAAACCATGTAAATATACTTTCTAGATGTGGGCAAGTTACCTAGATTCAGTTGTCTCAACTATAAAATGGGAATAATAATAACACTTATAGGAGGTATTGTGAAGAACAATAGTCAATGAAGGCCAAAAACATGTTTTAAATGCCTACTATATGCCAGGCATTGTGCTAAGTACTGGGGATAAAGGCAACTAGGTGGTACAGTTGCTAGAACAGTGGACCTAGAGTCAGAAAAATTCCTATCTCCTGAATTCAAATCTGGCCTCAGTTATTTCCTAGCTGTGTGACCCTGGGCAAGTCACTTAACCCTTTTTACCTTAGTTTCCTCTTATGTAAAATGGACTAGAAAGGACAATGGTAAGCTACTCTATTATCTTTGCCAAGAAATGTGATGCCTAAATGGGGATACAAAGAACTGGACACCACTAAATTGATTAAACAGCATTTGGAAGGAAGGAAAGGAAGGAAGGGGAAAATGAAAGGAAGGAAGAAAGGAAAGGAGTAAGGGAAGGAGGGAGGGAGACATTAAAGGAAAAAAAAGCCTTCACTTAACTTGCAATCTAATAGATTGTAAAGGAATAAATGAATTAATATTTGTTAAAGTGCTTAGTATAGTGCCTGGCACATAGTAGTCACTTAATAAGTGTTTCATTTCCTTCCTTTCTTCTTTCTTTCCTTCCTTCCTTCCATACTAAAATGTGACACTTAAATGAAACACTACACTTTAATGGTAATTTGTTTGGAATATTCTAATTTATTCATTTCATGTTAAAAATACTTAGCTATCATTATTTCAATCAGAAATTTCTTTATGCATAAATATAAAATAATAAATGATAAATAAAATCTATGTACACATATAAAGTAAATATATATGTGTACTATAAAACAAGAGAAATTTACTGTGAATCTCTAAAAGAAAAATAGTTATTCACTTCTCAGTTAAGACTGAAATAATCATGTTTTGCTAAAATGAAAAAAATGCTTGTTTTAATCCAAAAATTAAATAAAATAAATCCAAAAATAAAATTAAAAATAGCATGCTGTTCAATCCTATCTATACCATTTTATGCTTGTAAAGGTGATTTTTTCAACCAAAATAAGTCTTTATATTTACCTTTGTTAATAAATTTGGCATTATTAAATTTTGTCCATTATTTGAGCCTGTCAGATTCTTCTGAATCTATCATTGTGTATCTTGGCTGTCTCTCCTAATTTTTTGATACTTGCAAATTTGCTAAGTATTCCATCTGTACTTTCATTCAATTAATTAGTACACATGTTAATTTATCTAGCCTTAATCACTGAATGGGCATTGCCTCAGATAAACTGAGAGAAGATTAAGAGATTAATTTATAAAAAGCTAAAGTCTCTTACTGTATCTGAGATCATATCAAGTCATCTTGATCTATATCTTGTCACTGGACACTGAAGGCTTTGAAGGAAAAAGTGTAGCTTGTACTTTTACATAGCCTCCCTCACTTCAATTCAATTCAATTCAATTCAATGACATAGCATGGCATCATATCCTTGATGTCATGATCCTCCTCAAGAATAAAGATCAAAGGTCACGAGGGGCAGAGCCAAGATGGCGGAGTGAAAAGGTGACTCTGCATCCTCCTCCGACCTTCTCTCAAATCAACAATAAAATAAGCCTCTGAACTGATCTTCAAGTCAACGAACTCAGAAATATTTGGGCACGGCTCTCTGGAGAACTTCATATCAGGTTAGTCGGACTCGGACAGAGAGATAAATAGACGATCCCTGTGCAGGCCGGAAGTGAGGGTGGGATTCAGCTCAGCTCAGCTCATCCTGGCAAAAAACTCCAAACTCCAAACTCCAAATTCCAAACACCTGGAGTTTATCTGAGGCACTCGGGACACTCTGCCCTGATTGGGGGCAGGTGTTCTGGCAAACTTGCCTTGTTTAAGGAGTAATTCGGCCTTAGTCCTAGCCCCCACCGGCCCAGCACCTTAAATTAATTCGCCGAAGCGCCCCAGGGCAAAATCTTCAGCCGGCCTTTTCAGCCACCGTTTTTTTTTTTTTTTTCCCTACCTTAAAGAGATATCCACGCTGTCTAAAAAAAAAAAATGAAGAGGCAAAAGAGAGCTCTCACCATAGACAGCTTTTATAAAGAGAAAGAAGAGAAGACCCCAGATCCAGAGGTTCCTTTAGACAAAACTCCAGAGGAAATCAGCAAGAACCATCACTGGTCCCCTTTTCAAAAGACCTTTCTGGAAGATTGCTTAAAGAACCTAATAAAAGAGCTGAAGGATAAATGGGAAAATAAATTGAAATTAGTTCAAGAAGAATACAATATCTTGCAAGAAGGATATGATGCCCTGCAAAAGAGATATGAAAAAGACACAAATGTATTGAAAAATAAAATTAGTGAAGTGGAAAAAGAGTGCAATGAACAAAAAAAATTCAATTGGCCAGTTACAAATGGAGCTTAAAAAGGTAACTGAAGAAAACAACACTTTAAAAATAAGAATTGAACAAATGCAAGTGAATGACTCAATAAGACTTCAAGGATCAGTCAAACAAAAACAAAAAAAATGAAAAATTAGAAGAAAATATGAAATATCTCCTAGGAAAAACAACTGACTTGGAAAATAGATCTAGGAGAGACAATCTAAGGATTATTGGACTTCCTGAAAGCCATAATGAAAAAAGAATCTAAACACTATCTTCCAGGAAATCCTGAAAGAAAACTGCCCTGAGATTGTAGAATCAAAGGGCAAAATCACCATTGAAAGAATTCACCGATCACCTCCTGAAAGAGACCCCAAAATTAAGACCCTAAGGAATATCGTGGCTAAATTTCAGGACTATAGCACCAAGGAAAAGATTCTGCTAGCAGCTAGAAAGAAACAATTCAAATACCGAGGATCAATAATTAGAATCACACAGGATCTGTCACCCTCCACATTGAAGGATCGAAGGGCCTGGAACCAGATATTCCGAAGGGCAAAGGAACTTGGATTACAGCCAAGAATATCCTATCCAGCTAGAATGAGCATTATCCTCCAGGGAAGAAGATGGTCATTCAATGATATAGGTGAATTTCACCTATTTCTAATGAAAAGACCAGATCTGAACAAGAAATTCGACTTCCAAACACAGAACTCAAGAGATGCATAAAAAGGTAAAAAGGAAAGAACTCTTGAGAACTTTATTTTTACTAGGGGGATGCTTAAAGTTTGGGGGTATAATTAACTAGATATTACTTTGATAATATGAAAAAGAGAACTAGAGGAGCAAAGGTTGTCATACTGGGGAAAAGAGGGAAAAAGTGGTAAAATAAGATCTAAAAAAAGGAGTTAAAAACAAGGTAAAATCTTTTTTTTTTTTTTTTTTTTTGCTTTTGGCTGAGGCAATTGGAGTTAAGTGACTTGCCCAGGGTCACACAGCTAGGAAGTGTCTGAGACCAGATTTGAACTCAGGTCCTCCTGACTTCAGGGCTGGTGCTCTAACCACTTCGCCACCTAGCTGCCCCGTAAAATCTCTTGAAGAGGCAAAGAAAACCTAATATAATTGAGAGAAAAAGGGGAGGGAGTTGAGCATTGTGTAAATCTTTCATCAGGTTGGGCTCTAAAAGTGTATATCAGACACTTGATTTCACATAGAAACTTGTCTGTTGCTAGAGGGAAGTGGGAGGGAAAGGAGGAAAAGAAAGGGATAAACTAATAGAAGGGAAAATAGAAGAATCAGGGGAAAGGAGTAAAAACAGGGGGAAGGGATCGAAAGGGTGGAGTATTGTTTGGGGGAGGGGGTCATCAAAAGCAAAGTACCGAGGAGGGGGGAAGGGAGAAAGGGGAAAGGAAAGGGGAAAACATAACTTGGGTAAATAAGATGGCAGGAAATAAAGAATTAGTTATTCTAACTGTGAATGTGAATGGGATGAACTCTCCCATAAAGCGGAAGCGGATAGCAGACTGGATTAAAAACCAGAATCCCACAATATGTTGTCTACAAGAAACACATCTAAAACATAGTGACACATATAGGATGAAGGTAAAAGGCTGGAGCAGGACCTATTATGCTTCAGGTGAACAAAAAAAAAGCAGGGGTAGCAATCCTTATCTCAGATCAAGTAAAAGCCAAGATAGATCTAATCAAAAGAGATAAGGAAGGAAACTATATTTTATTAAAGGGTACCATAGATAATGTAGTAATATCTATACTAAATATATATGCACCAAGTGCAATAGCACAAAAATTCCTAGGGGAGAAATTAAGAGAGATGCAAGAAGAAATAGACAGCCAAACGATACTAGTGGGGGATCTCAACCTTGTTCTCTCAGAATTAGATAAATCAAACCACAAAATAAACAAGAAAGAAACTAGGGAGATAAACCAATTGTTAGAAAAGTTAGGTATGATAGATCTATGGAGAAAATTGAATGGAGACAGTAGGGAATTTACTTTTTTCTCAGCAGTCCATGGAACCTATACAAAAATTGACCATGTATTAGGGCATAAAAACCTTAAAATCAAATGCAGAAAGGCAGAAATAGTAAATGCATCTTTTTCAGATCATGATGCAATAAAAATCACATGCAATATAAGGCCAGGAGAAAATAAACCAAAAGTTAATTGGAAATTAAATAATCTAATCCTGAAGAATGAATGGGTGAAAGAGCAAATCATAGACACAATCAATAATTTCATCCAGGAGAATGACAATAAGGAGACAACATACCAAAATCTGTGGGATACGGCCAAAGCGGTTATAAGGGGCAATTTTATATCTTTAGATGCTTACTTGCATAAAATAGAGAAAGAAAACATCAACGAATTGGGCTTATTATTAAAAAAAAAAAACTAGAAAAAGAACAAATTAAAAACCCTCAATTAAATACCAAATTGGAAATTCTAAAAATAAAAGGAGAAATTAATAAAATTGAAAATAAGAAAACTATTGAATTAATAAATAAAACTAAGAGTTCGTTCTACGAAAAAACCAGCAAAATAGATAAGCCCTTAGTTAATTTGATAAGAAAAAGGAAAGAGGAAAATCAAATTGTCAGTCTCAAGAATGATAAAGGAGAACTTTCCTCCAATGAAGAGGAAATTAGAGCAATAATTAGGAGTTACTTTGCCCAACTTTATGCCAGTAAGTTTGATAATCTAAATGAATTGGAGGAATATCTACAAAAATATAGATTGCCCAGGTTAATAGAAGAGGATATAAATTATTTAAATAGCCCCATATTAGAAAAAGAAATAGAACAAGCTATTAACCAACTCCCCAAGAAAAAATCTCCAGGGCCAGATGGATTTACATGTGAATTCTACCAAACATTCAAAGAACAATTAATTCCAATACTACAGAAACTATTTGAGAAAATAAGGACAGAAGGTATACTGCCAAATTCCTTCTATGAGATTGATATGGTGCTGATAGCTAAACCAGGTAGGGTGAAAACAGAGAAAGAAAACTATAGACCAATTTCCTTAATGAATATTGATGCAAAAATTTTAAATAAGATATTAGCAATGAGATTACAGAAAGTCATCCCCAGGATAGTACACTATGACCAAGTAGGATTTATACCAGGGATGCAGGGCTGGTTCAATATTAGGAAAACTATCAGCATAATTAATTATATTAATAACCAAACTAACAAAATACATATGATTATCTCAATAGATGCAGAAAAAGCATTTGATAAAATCGAACATCCATTCCTATTAAAAACACTAGAGAGTATAGGAATAAATGGGCTTTTCCTTAAAATGATCAGTAGCATCTATTTAAAACCATCAGCAAGCATCATATGTAATGGAGACAAACTAAAACCATTCCCAATAAGATCAGGAGTGAAACAAGGCTGCCCACTGTCACCATTACTATTTAATATTGTATTAGAAATGTTAGCTTTAGCAATAAGAGAAGAAAAAGAGATAAAAGGAATCAGAGTAGGTAATGAAGAAACCCAATTATCACTCTTTGCAGATGACATGATGGTATACTTAGAGAACCCTAGAAACTCAACTAAAAAAACTACTAGAAACAATTCACAACTTTAGCAAAGTGGCAGGATTCAAAATAAATCCACATAAATCATCAGCATTTTTATATATTACCAACAAAGTTCAGCAGCAAGAGATACAAAAAGAAATTCCATTTCAAATAACAGATGATAGGATGAAATATTTGGGAATCTATCTGTCAAGGAAAAGTCAGAAACTATACGAACTAAACTACAAAACACTTTCCACACAAATAAAATCAGACCTAATCAATTGGAAAAACATTAAGTGCTCATGGGTAGGCAGAGCGAACATAATAAAAATGACAATGCTACCCAAACTAATCTACTTATTTAGTGCCATACCAATCAAACTCCCAAGAAATTTTTTTACAGATCTAGAAAAAATAGTAGCAAAGTTCATTTGGAAGAACAAAAGGTCAAGGATGTCAAGGGGATTAATGAAAAAAAAGGCAGATGAAGGTGGCCTTGCTGTACCAGATCTAAAACTATATTATAAAGTAGCAGTCATCAAAACCGTTTGGTACTGACTAAGGAATAGAGCAGTCGATCAGTGGTACAGGATAGGTTATCAGGACAATCTAGGCAATAACCTTAACAATTTAATGTTTGATAAACCCAAAGACCCCAGTTTTTGGGATAAGTACTCACTATTCGGCAAAAACTGCTGGGAAAATTGGAAACTAGTGTGGACGAAATTAGGGCTTGACCCATACCTAACACCACATACCAAAATAAGATCTAAATGGGTTCATGATCTGGATATAAAG
>JAJPUD010000086.1:529760-555721 GCA_023553655.1 Myrmecobius fasciatus
TACCTCTCAGACCTGTGGAGATGGAATAAATTTATGTCCAAAGAAGAACTGGAACTTTTAATTGAAAACCAGATAGATAACTTTGACTATATTAAGTTAAAAAGTTTTTGTACAAACAAAATCAATGCAGACAAGATTAGGAGGGAAGCAATAAATTGGGAAATCATCTTTACATTTAAGGGTTCTGATAAAGGTCTCATCTCTAAAATATATAGAGAATTGTCTCATATTTATAAAAATTCAAGCCATTCTCCAATCAATAAATGGTCAAAGGATATGAACAGACAATTTTCAGAGGATGAAATTAAAACTATTTATAGTCATATGAAAAGGTGCTCCAAATCACTGTTGATCAGAGAAATGCAAATCAAGACAACCCTGAGGTACCACTTCACACCTGTCAGATTGGCTAAAATGACAGGAAAAGTTAATGATGAATGTTGGAGGGGTTGTGGGAGGGCTGGGACACTGATGCATTGTTGGTGGAGCTGTGAACGGATACAGCCATTCTGGAGAACAATTTGGAGCTATGCTCAAAAAGTTATCAAACTGTGCATACCCTTTGACCCAGCAGCATTTCTATTGGGCTTATATCCCAAAGAAATCATAAAGGAAGGAAAAGGCCCCACATGTGCAAGAATGTTTGTGGCAGCCCTTTTTGTAGTGGCTAGAAACTGGAAATTGAATAGATGCCCTTCAATTGGAGAATGGCTGAATAAATTATGGTATATGAATGTTATGGAATATTATTGTTCTGTAAGAAATGACCAGCAAGATGATTTCAGAGAGGCCTGGAGAGACTTACATGAACTGATGCTGAGTGAAATGAGCAGAACCAGGAGATCATTATACACGGCAACAACAGTACTATATGACGATCAATTCTGATGGACACGGCTCTCTTCAACAATGATATGTTTCAAACCACCTCCAATTGTTCACTGAAGAAAGCCATATACACCCAGAGAGAGGGATGCGAAATGTGGACCACAACATAACATTCTCATACTCCTTGATTGATGTTTGCTTACATTGTGTTTCCTTTATCTAATATATCGTTTGTGTAGATAAGATTTTTCTTACACACCAATGATAAGTTTGGAAATATGTATACATATATTCGATTTGCCAATATTTTAACATAATTAACATGTAGTGGATATCCTGCCATCTAGGGGAGGGGTGGGGAGTTGGGGGGAAAATTTGTAACGGAAAGCTATGTAAGGGTTATTGTTGAAGAATTACCCACACATATGTTATGCAAATAAAATAAAAATTAAAAAAAAAAAAAAGAAAGAATTTTCTTCATTTATTGATTTGCCCATATTTGAAAAGTTAATGTTTTATTTGGTGTTTCTTTCTCCACCCAAAACTAATAAATCATCAAATGTTATCATTCTTGGTCCCCAAATATATTATATCCATTGATTTATCCCTTTTTTTACAGCCACCCCTGTAATTCATTTCTAGTTTATTAATCCCAGTTATCATAATAGCCTCTTGGCCAGTCTTTCTACCTATAATTTCTTCCCTTTTCAATTGAGCAATCATCCATCTTCCAGAATAATATTCCTTATGCACATATTTGGGCATATTATTTCTCTGTTCAGAATCTCTCAATGGCTCCTGATTGTCTCTTTTATGTAGTACCCACTCCTTTGCTTGGATGTGTGACTATAGTGTCATTTGGAGTAAAAAGGAAAAGGCACATTTGCTTTAAATATCTCTTCATCCAATCTACCAGAGTGTTTGAAATTCCCAACTTTACTTTATAGCCCTTCCTTTGGTTTAGCAAGCTGTTCCAATAGGAACTCTATTAAAATTCAAATATATTATTTGAGAGGCAGCACATTAAACTGCGATTATCCATTAACATGTTAGCATAATTTGCAAAATCAGATTAGCTAATCAAGGAGCATGGAGATCCCTGAGAAAAACCAATTAATTAATCTATAAGTATTGAACAGGGACTTTGTGTTCTTCACTGTGTTGGATGCTATGAGGGAAAAAGGTCATATAAGATATGGACTCTGCCCTCTAAGAGCTTTTAATTCAACTTAGACAATATGTCAAGAATTTATTAAGGGACTACTATGTACAAATCACTGTCATGAGCACTAGAGATACACAGATGGATCTATTTAAAATACAAGACATGATGCATGATAAACAATCAGAGAAAAAGCCAAATGGCATAAAATAAGTGATAAACTGAGCAGTGTAGATTTTAAGTAAAGTGATTGGAGGAGTTAGCTGAAGAATAAAAAGCTCAGTGTGGTCAGTGGTGGCCAAGGAAGGTTTCATGGAGAAGGTGAATCTCAAAGAATGACTAAGGTTGGGGCAGAGAATTGTCTAGCAAGTATTCCAGGTGGGGAAAGAATATAAGTAAAGGCTAAATGAATATGGAAACTAAGTGGGGAATTGGTTGAAATGGAAAAGATGAGGCAGAAAAACCCATTAAATTGCAATAGACCAAATGAGAAGTAATGAAGGCATGAACTAGAGTAATTGCTATATAATTAAATAGGACATTTATATGATCAATGTTATAGATGTAGAAAGAGCAAGATCTGGCAACAACTGGGAAAGTAGGGTAAAAGAATAAGGAAGCCAATATGTCCCTGAGGTTGTGAACCTAGGTGACTGAGAGGATGGGAATTTAGAAGTGAGTAACGGAAGATTTGAAAGTAAAAATATGTTAAATTCGAGTTGCTTAGGAAACATCCAGTTCAAAAATATCTGAAATGCATTTGGGAATCACCTGAATAGTGAAGGTAGATGATGGTAGTCTCAGTAAATCATGCTTTTAAGAAGTTTCATGGTGAAAAGAAAAAAGAAATAGAATCATCCTTGTTTAGAGTAACATGGATATGAGAAAGTTGGGGTTTTTCCTCTAAATATGTACAAAGACAGATGGAAAATATTAGAGAACAAACTAAGATTTTGGAGAGAAATGGGAGAGAAAAAGAATAAGAAAAGATCTATTTTACAAAGGCAGAAGTGGTAGAAGCTCAAGGAGCTAAAGCTCAGACACAGTATCACAATCTTTAGGAACTAGGATGCTCAGAAGGAAGAAGGAAAGTTGCATAGAAAACTGGGAAGGAGAATACACAGAAATAGAAGCTTGTAAATGATGCTAAAGAAGTCATCTCTTGCCTTCATAATTATAGACTCCGTGATATTTATTCAAATTAGTAATGTAAAAATGTAACAAATTCTGCCAATTGTTTTTTGTCAATTTTCCCAAATCAAGCATCTCCCAGTCTTTATTTTCCAAGTAAATAATGATAAAATGAATACTTTTCAATTATGAAATCTAATGTTTTCTGCAAAAAAAAATTTCCAATCTATTTCCATTCATAATACCAGAAAACAACATACACCAAAACCTCAAGTTGACTAATTCAAAATACTTGGCCTTTGAGATATAAATACCAAGTGTTTGTTTTCAAGTGCAGTAAATATATAGTTAATATTTACTTAGTTAAGAAGATAAAGTATATGTTCCCCAAATAAATTTTCTTTTATAAGGATAAGAAACAACTGGTAGGAAATGGGGGAATGATTTGTTCCAACTCCATTTTATCCATAAGGAAAGCAAAACTTCTTGTTATTCAGTCATTTATGATTCTTTGAGACCCCATTTGGGGTTTTCTTAGCAAAGATACTATAATAGTTTGCCACTTTATTCTCTAGGTCATTTTACAAACGAGAAAACTGAGGTAAACAGGGTTAAGTGACTTGCCTAAGGTCAAAAGGTTAGTAAATATATAAGGACAGATTTGATCTCAGGAAAATAAATCTTTCTAACTCCAAACCTGGCACTCTATCTACTGTACCACCTAGCTTACCTTATATATCTTTCTGTATTTTTGTTAGATATATTCTTAGATAAATATCTATATAGATGGATAGAGATGAATGGATGGATAGAAAAGTATTCCTAAATATAGATATAGACACAAGTATAATTAAATAGATATGTCTTTTTGGTTTTCAACCAATAGTCATATTTATATTATGTATATATGTAAATCATTATATAATTATCATTGTTATATAATATATTATATATAATTGCATATAATATGTATAATTACATAATATATATATTAATAGTTATATCATAAACAATAAGCATACCATTGTATAGAGTTCTAAAATGTTATGTATTAATTCAATACCTACTATGTACCTTTCTTTCCAGAGTTATTTCTATTTATTTTTTCATACACTATATATATATACATATATATGCATATATATGCAACTTTAAGAAATATATACCTAGGAAGATTTTTTTAAATGAAAATTAAAATACTATATATTCACAGCTAGAATATTAAAGGTCAGACAGTGTCATGAGAATTCAAAACTAATTTTCTTTATATTTTTAAATTTCAAATGTCAACAGTACTCTCCTAGTCTATTCCACAATTTGAGTATGATGTTCAGTTTTTTTGATTGCTCGTCTTTATAAAGGAAATCAATAATCTGCAACTAAAGAGTATACTTTACTCAGAGCAGAAGAATTAGGATGATGACAGTTCTAAAGGTTTAGGGAATTTTGACTTGAGAAAGAGAAGACTTGGGAGCAAAGGTATAACTGCATTCAAACATCCTACTCTTTTTGCTGTATAATCCCCATTTAAAAGTAGATCCTTCCCTCTTCATCCATGCAGTGTAGCACAGTAACACAGGCCAACTTTGTAAAAACAAAATAACTTTGTAATAACAATAACAAAAAAAACAACTTTGTAATAACAAAAAAACCTTGCATTCAAACCATACCATTCATGTATACTGGCTATGTCACTATGTCACCATGACTGTTAGTCAGCTTCTCAGTGCCCCCAGATATCATTTATTGACTATAAATCAGGGATTCTTAATATAAGATCCATTAATTTTTCTTTAACATTTGGATAACTATATTTCAATAAAATCAGCTTCCTCTGCTACCCCACATATTTTATCTTATATATTTAAAAATGTTATATTAAAACAATGCAAAAGAAGTTGGCAGCCCCTGCTCAAAGTTATTGATGAGTTTCTGATCTTCACTGGTTTCAATGGATATTACATTCTCCAATGAAATCATAATTTCTCCTTTCATTGTGCCTTGCTCAAAAACCTGTAGAATCTATTTCACATAGAGGTTGTGAGACTCGGATGAACTAATGTCAGCAGAGCATTTGACAAAGGGCAAAATGGCATGTAAAGGTATGTGTAATAGATATTGTATTTCTTGCCTATTCACTGGATGGGGGAGGAATGGAGAGAGAGAGAATTTAGAACTGAAAATAAAAATTAATTTAAAAAAAAGATAATTGTTACTCTAGCTGCATTTCTTCATAAACAACTGAATAAGTCAGAGAGATGATAGACAGGAAGCGTTTCCCTTTTATTTACATGGCTGTATTAGACTGAGATTTTGCTAGCACTCTGAACTCCACAGAGAAAATTTCTGTCGATTAAGTATTAGCTCTGCCATATTGCATAAAGCATTATGGTAATTGACATCCATCTTTCCTTAGCCTTAGTTAGACAACTTTGGGCCAATTTATGATGAACGCTGAAATAGTCCTCTGTCCGTCTTACTATAGCTACATCTACCTTCTCCTCCCCGGGGTGCATTAAAGCTCTCTTATACACACAACCTTTCTGTTAATAAAAAAAAGATTTATGTGCTAGCAAGATTTTATTCCTTCCATCAAATGTTTACTTAAGGAAGTTTTATTACATAAAATACCATCATCACTTGGTGTACAAAAAAGATTTATCTTTTTAACTCAGATCCTGTCAATACTTCAAATTTCAGACTTCCAAATGATTGTTTGCTTATGAAACTTTAGTTCAGAACCCTGACCTCACCCCTTTTCCTTCGAAACATAGAACCTAAGAAAGAGAAATGCCTACCTATTTTAGAGGCTTAGGAATATGCAACAAGAAATATATTTCATTGAAGAAGATCCTTGGTATAACATGTTTAAAGTTGAGAGAAAAATAAATCCCCCATTTAAAATGTACTAATAACCTCTCTCTGATTTTCTATATCCTGCTCGTTCCTTAAGCTCAAGTTCAAATTGCACTTCTTCCGTAAAGTTTTTCTCCATATTATTCCAACAATCAGTGAACCCTTCTTCCATTGTTCTCATAGCATGTATTGTGTGTATCATTTATTATGTGAGGTATAATCAATTGTCTACTGCAACAGTCCATAGTAGATCCTGAATAAATGCCTGTTGAATTAAATAAAATCCATATAAAGTCTCATATAATGTTTTATTTTTATTCAACTCTTGTACTATTTAAATTTCCCCGTGTTATAATTTGAGGGCAGCTCGGCAGCTCAGGGAATAGAGTACTGAGCCAGGAATCAGTTCAATTCTATCCTCAGATATTTACTATCTGTGTGCACTGTGCAAATCATTTGATGCAATATTGCCTGTTTGCTCATATGTAAAATGGATTGAATAAGGAAATAAAAAGCATTCTAGTGCCTTTGCCAAGAAAATCCAAAACTGGGACACAGAGTCAGAAACAACAAAAAACTATTGAACAACAGCAAAGTTATATCTTGTTTTCCATGCTGGACTATAAAGTCCTTGAGGACAGGTACAATAGCTTACAGAATGTAGAGCTAAAATCTGTAGTAAAATGTTTTAGTAGATAAGACTGTTAGAGTCAGAATAAGGCAAACTTGGTACACACACACACACACACACCCACTGAGATATCTATCTATCTATCTATATATATATAAGAGGTGTTATATATATATGATATACTTATTACATATATATGTATAAAACACCTCTGATAATGTACTAACTATAAACATGGATAAATAAGTTTTACCTGTGAGAATCTCAACTAACTTCATCTGTAAAATGGGGATAATAAATCTTTTAGTACCTACCTTGCTGGATTTTTATGGGGCTCAAATAAAATAAAGCATATGAATCAAATTGCAAACTTCAAAGCATTATATAAATATCAGTTATTCTGAAGTACAGCCAAGGCTGGGAAGCAAGGTGACATGGGGGTGAGATTGAGCCTATAGTCTGGAAGATTACAAATCTGGCCTCAAACACTTACTAACTGTGGGATCCTAAGCAAGTTTCTTAATACCGTTTGCCTCAGTTTCTTTGTCTGTAAAATGAGCTGGAGAAGGAAAGCGAAAACCAGCCCAGTACCTTTGCTAAGAAAACCCCAAATAGGATTGCGAATCATCAGACAAGACTGAACAGCAAGATTCCAGACAAATGCCTCTGACTCTAAGTACTACTTCCCTCATATATTTTTCTATCCCACAAAGTACTTTACACATAATATATACTAAATAAATGTTTGTTGATTGAATTATTCCATATCCATTCAGGACAATAGAACAAGATTATATTTCTCTGGCTTCTTTCCAGCGCTAATATTCACTGACTATATAAACTTATGATTAGCTCACAAAATGCAAACTATCCCATTCATTTTCTCTTCCTCATCTAACAGGTGTCACCTACTTATTGCTCAGTTTAGCTTTCCATTTCCTATCCGAGTCTATTATCCTACCAAAGATTTTCTTTCTGAATGCATAACAGCATCTGGATATCTTTTTTTGTTCTGGTCATACAAGAGAATACAGGGAGGACTGCAAAGCTCATAGAAAACTGATGGCAGTAAAAAGAAGCATGAGAGGAGGCTTTCCTAGAATAAGCTAAAAAGAAAGAAAAGTTTAAAAATATTACTATTTTCCTAAGGTTATTAAAGTCATACTGAAAATAAGATTGAAAACTAAAGTAGTTTTAAAATTACCTAATTCCTGATATCAGAAAAGATTGGTTGATTTGATGAAGAAAACTAGTATTTGATTAAGGAGTGATTAATAATTTTGATTATTACTATATCTCACTGGTATTTATATTTCTCTAATTAATTTTTGCTCAAAATTCTATATGGCCTTGTTTAAATATAATTTTACTCTTTTAATGCTTAATGTTTATTCAAAGCTTTTAAAATGGAATTTGATTTTTATATTCTGAGAGACTACATGATTTAAAGGGCAGAGAAATGTTCTTGAAGCCAGAAAGATCTAAATTCAAGTCTCTTACCTGATATATTATGGCTATGTGAATCTGAGTAAATCACTGATATTCTCAATCCTCTGTTTACCTCTCTAATTGTAATAACATTTATATTTAATATTTTGGAAAATGCTAATTTTTAATTAAAAACATTTTACAATATTATTTCTTATTATATCTTCAAGCTCTGGGAGGCAGGTGCAATTTTAAAGTCTGCCTGTGAAGCAGCATCTAGGACAGAATGCTGGGTCTAGAGTCAGGAAGAGTTAAATTCAATTTTGACCTCTCATACTTACTAGCTATGCAGCTCTAGGCAAATCACTTAACCGATATTTGCTTTAATTTCCTCCTCTGTAAAATGGGAATAATAGCATCTACAACCCAGGGTTGTTGTGAGAGTCAATTAGATAATAATTGTAAAGGACTTAGCACACAGTATTTGACACTATTTAAATCTTGATGATGATGATGATGATGTGACCATGAACAAGTCATCTAATATCTCATACCCTTAATTTCTTCATCTGCAAAATGGGGGTAATAATTGCACCTATATTAATACCAATATTTCACAGAAATTGTGATTTTCATTGAAATAATAAATACACACAGAACCGCAAAATTTAAAACACTATCTAAATTATTAGCTATATTATTGCCATGGGGAAAAAATGAGAAAGAAATGAGCAAAATGAGGCTAGATTTGAAATCAGGTCTTCCTGACTTCAGATCCAAAATTCTTTTTTTCTGTACCACACAGCTATCTTTCTAAGACCATAAATTGAAAAGGAAGTAACTAGGGGTGTTTCCTTACCTCGACATTGCCAAGGCTACTGAAATTCACTCCAGTCCTCACGCCTGGAACTTTTATTTTTTTAAAAGTATATTTTAGGGGCAGCTAGGAGGTGTAGTGGATAGAGCCCCAGCCCTGAAATCAGGAAAACCTGAGTTCAAATTTCGTCTCAGACACTTAACACATCCTAGCAGTATGACCTTGGCAAGTCACTTAACCCCAATTACCTCAGCAAAAAAAAAAGTATATTTTAGTAGAAAACAATGTTGATTTCTGATTCACTTCAACCCATAGGAAGCTTAGCTGTTCAGATGATTAGACATAAGGAACCTCTTTGCAACTGAAAACAATGTAATAATGAACTTTTATGTTTAAGTTTCTGTGAAAGGAGCTAGAAACACAGAGACAAAACAAAGCCTCCCTACCTAAGCTTGCCTTTTACCTAAGTGGAAATGGGGTGAAAACTAAAAATACTACATAGGTACACATAATGAGAAGTAACTTGAGAAGACAGAAAAGCTGTAGCAACTGGTATAATTAAAGAAAGGTAAGGCTGGAAATCAGCTTGAGTAAATTATAACATTGTAATGAGGAAGAAAAAGTCTCTGGAATGCCAATCCTGCCACATATAAATGTCATTTGCTTGCATGAAGAAAACTTTCTAAAGCATGGTGTTTAACTGAAGTCACTGAATTTTCTCCTCTGTAAACCTTCATTGAAATTGGCTATGTCATATCATCATCCATACTATAAAAAGGGAAGTCCTTTGGAGGACTGTCTTAGGGGACATCATTTTATCATTCTAATATAGATATGACAAGACATGAAGTCTGGATATTATTTTTGCCTCTGTTAATATTCTATTTAACAAATGCCACCTTCTCCTTTAAACCTGCTTGAACGTAATAGATGTTAGTGCCCTTTCTCTTCTTAATTTTCCTTCTATTTATGAATGTGTTGTCTCCCTATTATTTGAGGTTAGAGACTATTTGATGTCTTTGATTCTCTAGAACGTATCATAAAATCTTGACTTTGATAGACATTCCACATTATTGAATGAAATGAATTGAGCAATCCACCCATTCTGGGTTCCTGACAGAGGCAGATATCAACACAATGTGCAGTTATCTCCACTACTTACAATGTGTTATTGTTTCTACTTTCCATTTGAAAGACATTTCATTTTGCAATTGAATCTCTGAAAGTCACTGAAAATATTTTATAAATTTCTTTAATAGACACTCATTTAATGGAATGTCATTGTATATTAATATGATGTTATTAATCTTAATTGCCTCTTCCTTAGAGCTCAGTTGATAGATTCATAGGCATCTCTCCTGACCTCTTCTTTCTCTCATTAATTCTTTTTCAGAAGTCGATTTTAAAAAAAGAAAAAGGAATCCATGGATGCTCTTGGCCCAAATCATGCCTGAATGTTGATTTCACTGGGCTTATAGGTACTAATAGTACCAATAGTAGCTTGGTTTTTCCTGACACCTTTTATATTGACTAGATATGTAATTCAGTGTAAAGTTAAAAATATTCTCAACTAAGAAAGCCTCCATGTGATTTCATCATATTATTTAACATCTAAGGAGGAGATAATCTAAAAATAATTATGTGGCAACATATGCTTTGTTAAAACACACTTAGGTGGGAATTTATTTGAGGGGAAGAAGGGCAGTAGAGAGACAACCAAAATATCCTTTCTTGAAATGAATCAGAGCTGTATTAAAATTATCTCTTGTGTCCACACTTTAAAAAAGAAATTAAATTCATTTAAAACAAAAGGGAAAGTATTTATCCTATTTTTGAAATTATGATTGATTAGTTGAAATTTGAAAATATGGGCATATTAATCATGAGGTAGATTTTTTTCTCAATTTTTTTTCTCTCACTTCTATTTCTTTGCTAAATCTTTAAATAACCAGTCAGACTGGTGATTTTCTCAAAATTGCATCCTGGTGAATGACTAATAGGTAGGTAAGTACTAGCTAAGCATCACTGGATCTACAATGAATTTAAGAAAAGCAAATATGTGTGCTGAAAAAACTAAAAAGTCAGCTTTTACCCTGCTCCATCCCAGAAAGCAGGCATCTAAGTGACTACCATAATTTGAATGGAATGAGGTCACCCTGGAGAGGTCAGAAAGATAAGGAATGAAGAATTAAGCAGATTGTGGTTAACTAGGAGAGTGAGAAGCTATGTTGATAAAGGAAGCTAAGAAAGCTCAGGAAGTACATCTTGTATGCATACATTGCATACATGGAATTGAAACATAAATAGCTTCAGGCACCTAAATAATAAGGAAGGGACTAAAGAATAGAGATGAATTGCTTTTAAAGGGATTATCACATAAATTGTGTGAAAAAAGGAAAGGATGCTGGATTTTGCATTTTTGAATATAAAACATATATTTCTGTTTATTCTGAAATTCCTTAAATTCCCAGAATGATATCAGAAGGCATCATTTTCCCAGTTTATTATACTATCAACTTTTTCTCCTACTACATATATATTTACAGAAATAAATTATAAGACTTATATTCACTAAAGATATGATTATTATCAGAATAATAAAAAAGAACAGTTATATAGCACTGGGTTTAGATTCAGGAAGACTCACCTTCATGTTTAACTCCAACCTCAGACACTTACTAGCTGTGTGACCTGGGCAAATCATTTATAATTGATTGCCTCGATTTCCTCTTCTGAAAAAATGAACTGGAGAAGGAAATGGCAAACCATTTCAGAGTTTTTGCCAAGAAAACTCCACATAGAGTCAGGAAGAGTCAAACATGACTCAAAAATGACAACAACAGTAATGTATAATTATTAAATCATCATAATTAATTTTCTGGTCTAGACACATGATTTCATTGGTAGAAGAGATTTATGGTGAGAAAACTGGTAATTCAGATCATCAACTACTTACAGTTGAAGAGACTTGCTTAGGACATTAAGAGGTTAAATGATTTGTCCAAAGACATACAATCAGGATGTATAGGGTCTTTCTGAATTTGGAGTCAGTTCTCTAGCCACTTCAAATGTATTTTGTGGATTAATAGTTATTCAAGCCCTGAGTCTGTTGATTATTTCAAATTCATTCCATGTATAATTTTTTTGTATGTATTTGTTTATTTCACTAGACTGTGACTTCCTTGAGAGCAGGGATTGCCATTTACCCTTTCTTTATATTCCCAGTACTTAACATAGTGCCTGGCTTACAATAGGTGCTTAATAAATGTTTATTCATTGTCTGACTTATCACAAGGATGACAATAACACTTGAGAAATGAATAAGACAGAAAGGAAAATGTTGTAGAATTTAGGTGGGGAAATATTAGCTTGATTTAGATAGACTATGAAAATGGAGAATCAAAGTTGACTACAGCAGGTGTCAGATTAAAAACAGGATCAAAACAAAGATATAAAACAATGTAAATGTAAGTTTTTAGGGGATTTTAGCAGATACTATATATCTATATACATATATATTAGTTTTAAATCTATAAATATAGATGATATATATTTTATATATATAGATAGATATACATATTTAGTTATATATATGTTATTCATATAAAATAAAGTCTTGAGTCAACATAGATGATACTAAGCTTTCCTAGTGAAGACATGTAAAATGATATTGTTATCTACAGTGAAATTAAAGCAGAAAATTATACAATTTAGAGCTGGAAAAGATGAGATTTTAAGGTAAATTTTGAAATAATAGAAACTTCAGAGACACTCTCATTTTTAAAGTAAGACAAAGGAAACTGAATTATAATGCTTTATCATTATTATTTTTATTGATTTGTGGAATATTCATTTGTCAATGATAATTAAGAAAAATTTCACAGTAAGCTCTTTCATTTGAGTTGAATTGGAAGGAAGGACCAGTATTGTTAATGAATTACCAATTTACTATACATATAATTATTCCAGATTCTAACATGTATTAATTTCTTTCTTTCAAAAACTAAGATCATTTTATTCTGATAATGCTATTTTTCAGAGATTACTTTTATGCTCCATTTGAATTTTTTTTTCTAAAAAGAAAATATAGGGTAGTTCCTGGTCTAAGCAAGTACTTAATAAAAGTTTGTTGTCTTAAAAACAAATTTACATTCCTATCCTTGGTCTTTAAGAGAAAATCACTGGTAACTAAATGTAGATTTTACTAGAAGACAGATAAAATGAATTTATAAAAATCTCTCTAATTTCATTATAAATAACACAATATTTTCCTATTTCATAGCAAAATAAATTGTATTGTGACTTCTGGGGAAATAACATTAAACTCAGTTTCAAAAGAATTTTGAGGAATTTGTGTGAAGTTTAGACAATATTTTAATTAGGTACAACTTATATTTTATATATAACAACTATTTTTAATATTATTTCAATAAACAAAGAAAATTTATAAGTTAAACTGATTCATCATAAGATATAACATTTAATTTTATAAAATACACAAGAAGTCATGTGAATAGAATCAAATTCATTCATTTATTCAAATAAGAAAATAGTCTCTGGTTTTAGTTTTTCTTTTTAAAACTTTTTTGTCTTTTACCTTTTAATTCATCAAAATGGGGGAATTCCAGGAATAGAAACACATTCCAGACATGTATATCAGAAATGTGGTTAATCTACATGATAGAGTGAGTTTTCATTCCCTAACTTCTGCCTTTACAGAATATCCTTGGTTACTGAATATTTAACTGATTTGCCCATAATCACTTAGCTAGAATTTAGGTCTTTGTGATTTCAAAAGCACTGGATTGCATACTGGTTACTAATACAAAGAATTAGTGCCAGATTCCAACTTTAACACTTAGCAATTGTATGACCTTGAACAATCAATGAATCCATCAATGAGTATTTACCAATTATTTACTAAGCACCAGACACTCTGCTAGGCATTGGGAACACAGAGAAATAAAATAGTCTCTGTCCTCAAGAAGTTTACAAACAAGAAGATATAAAATGGAGAGAAAATAAATACAAATAATTATTTGGTGGTAAGGAGGAATCTTAGTACCTGGGTTTAGAAATCAGCAAAGGCAGAGAGAACAATGCAGGAATTGAGCTTTGAAGGAAATTAAGAGATGCTAGGAGTATTAAGAAGTGAGAGCAAATTACTTCTGTATGGAGAATGGCTTGGAGAAGAAAGAGCCTTGAAGAAAGAAGTTCAATTAAGATGCTTTCAATAAGCAATATGTAACAAGAGTATGAGTATGGGTTATGTGAGTGGAGAGAAGATGAATGTGAGAGATGAAGAGATAGATCCACAAGATTGGGCAACTGACTGAATCTGTGAAAAATGACCAAGATTTTCAATCTTGTTGTTTGGAAAGATGCTGGAACCCTCAAAAAACATGTGGAAGTTGGAAGAAAGGTGCAGTTTGGGAGGAAATAATATTTATATTTTAGACACATTGAGTTTTTGATACCGCACTTGTTTCTTCATCTGCAAAAAGAAAAAATATGGCTTCTAAGGCTACTTCAATACATTAATCTTTGATATCCTATCCCATATGGCATATTGCCTCTTAACTTTTTAATATCCTATATCAACATCTTGTCAAATTAGAAGATGTTGAAAACAAGCAATAATAGAACATTACAAATAGTTAATTCACATAATATTGTATCATAGCAAACAGAGTATTAGCAATGTATACATAAATTACATAACTTGAAATGAAAACAGCCAGCTATTGTCATTATATAATTCTACTCTAAGAAAAATTGGTAAACATCTAGCCTGAAAAAGTCCAATACTTAACTGTACTTTATTTTTAATGAAAAATCCATCTTTTCTTCTACCTTTGTCCAGTATGCCAAGAGCAAGAAAAATAAAATTCCTCTTATGAATACAAAAAATCATACAAAACAAATTCCCCTATTTCCTATTTGAAAAAAAACCATCATTCTCAGTCTGAACTCTGATTCCATCAACTCTTTGGCAGGAGCTTCAAATAGCTTTAAATAACTCATTTTTTTTCATTGTTCTTCATTTTTACTTGTCTTGCATTGTCCTGTATCTATCACAGTTTCTGTTGAACACAGTATCTTTGTTTGTTTTTAAATATTTGGAAAGGGTTTTTGCTTGCCATCTTCTCTCCTCATTGTCATTTTACTGGTATGGGTACATTTTTTTATCAATACATATGACAGTGCTGTATTTAACTTGGCATTTATCCTATATGGGTTACTGTCTGTAAAAAACAAAAACAACAACAAAAAAAAAAACACTTCACTGATGTTTCAAACCAGTTCCAATTGTTCAGTGGTGAAGAAAGCCATCTACACCCAGGGAGAGGCCTATGGGATCTGAGGGTGGACCACAACATAACATTTTCATGCTTTCTATTGATGTTTGCTTGCTTCTCAGATTTTTTTTTCTTGTAGATCCAATTTTTCTTGTACAGCAATATAACTATAAATATGTATACATATATTCGATTTGTCATATATTTTAACATAATTAACATGTATTAGATTTCCTGCCATCTAGGGGAAGGAATGGGGGGGGAAGGAGGGAAAAATTTGTAACAGAAAGCTCTGCAAGGATCAATGATGAAAAATTACCCATGCATATGTTTTGCAAATAAAAAGCTTCAATAAAAAAAAGAATCTTCAGTAGCTAGTATAATACCTAGTACACAGTAAATGCTAAATAAATATTTTTAATTATATTTTAAAAAATAAAATAAAAATAAAAAACTCACTATGTGTTCAATCTGATTAGTGAACCTCCCTTAATTTAGCCAGCCTAACCATCAAATGACAGATACACATCATCTCCAAATCAGTTCTCTCTCTCTGTCTGTCTCTGTCTATCTCTGTGTGTCTTTCTGTCTGTCTGTCTCTGTCTCCCTCTATCCCTCCCTCCCTCCAACACTCCCTCCTTCTTCTTCTCTTTTTCCTCCCTCCCTCTCTCAATCTTTTTGAGTTCCAAATTTTCTCCTTCTCTCCAGAACTTTCCCTACCCAAGAAGAAGTATTGCTGGGTCATGGGTCAGTTTTATAGACTTTTGAGCATAATTTCAAATTATTTTCCAGAATGGCTAGATCAATTTACAACTCCACCAATAGTTCATTAGTATACTTATTTTTCTATATAACCTCCACCATTTGTCACTTTCCTTTTCTGTCATATAAGCCAATCTGATAGATATAAGTTGATACCTAAAATTGTTTTTATTTATATTTCTCTAATTATTAGTGATACTGAGCATTTTTTTCATGACTATTGACAGCTTTGATGTCTTCTTCTGAAAACTGTGTATTGATATCCTTTGATCATTTATTTATAATTTGTAGAGTAGCACATATTTTTATAAATTTGGCTAAATTCTTGTTTGAAAAAATGGGACCTTTATCAGAAATATGTTTCTTTTTAATTTTAGCTATGTTGGTTTTATTTGTACAAAAATTTTAATTTGATGTAATCAGAATTATGCATTTTACTATTCATGATATTGTACATATCTTATTTTCCATAAATGCTTACTTTATTCATAGATATGATGAGCAATTTATTCCATACTCCTCCTATTTTGCTTATGATATCACACTTTGTGTCTAAAGGAAGTAACAATCGTGTACCTTATCTTCTATAAACTATAAAATCCTCATCTCTGACTAGTTTCTACTACTTTTTCTAATGGTTTTTATGGAATAGACCTTGCCCCAACAGCTTGGATCCTTGGATTAATCAAACAATAAATTTCTATGGTTATATACTTCTATATATTATGTACCTATTCTATTTCACTGATCACTCAATACTTTACCCTATATCAGATTGTTTTCATGATTACTGTTTTTGTAGTATAGTTTGAAATGTAGTACCTCTAGGTATCTTCCTTCACCTTTTATTTATTTTATTTTTTCATTGATTCCCTTGATATTCTTAAACTTTTGTTTGTCCAGATCAATGTTTTATTGGTTTTTTTTCCTAGCTCTGTAAAACAATTCTTCAGTAGTTTAATTTATATAGCACTAAATAAGTAAATTAATTTCAGTAGAATTTTCATTTTTACAATATTTGCTCAGTCTACCCGTGAGGAATTAATAATATTTAATAATTTAGATTTGTCTTAGTAAAGTGTTTTCTAATTGTATTCATACAGTTACTGAATTTATCTTGGCAGTAGATTCCCAATTCTTTTATTCTCTGCAATTATTTTAAATGGGTTTTCTTTTTTTATCTCTTCCTTCTGGATTTTGTTGGAAATATATAGAAATGCTGAAAATTTATGTGGGTTTATTTTACATGCTATAACTTTGCTGAAGCAGTGAACTGCTTCAAAGAGGTAGATTTTTTAGTTGATTTTTCAGGGGATCTCTAAGAATACTTCATATCAGCTACAAAGAATAGTATTGTTTGCTTCTGCCTATTCTTATTCCATCAATTTCTTTTCCTTGTCTTATTACTATGGATAGCATTTGTAGTACAATGTAGAGTAATAATGGTAATAATAGACATCATTGCTTCACCTTTAATCTTACTGGAAAGACTTCCTGTTCATCCCCATTAGAGACACTGCTTTCTCTTGAATTTATATAGATAATACTTATCATTTAAAGAAAAATGTAATTTATTCTTTCATGAGACAATTTCTCTCATTCTTCCTGCTCCTTTCCTCTTCTCCCAGCATATCCTTTTTTCTTGTGTTCCATTTTTTTGAGATATCCCAACATTGTTCTTACCATGTCTCTAATTATGTAGACTTCCTTGAACTGCCTTAATGACAAAGTTCTTGGGGGTGAAATGTATCATCTCCCCATTTGGGAATGTAAACAGTTATGTTTAATTGTATTAAGTGTTACATGATTTTTTACTCATATTTATGTTTTCATACTTCTCTTGGGATTTTTATTTGAATGTCAAATTTTCTATTTAATTGTGGCCTCTAAGTTTTTGTTTAAAGCCAATCAGACTTTGTAGAACCTTTCATAGCTGTGGTCTACTGGAACTGAACAACCTAGAATCACCTCCATCTCACAACATTACATCAGAGTTGAACTTCCAAGAAAGGCATATTAAGGTTTATTTTTTCCCATATGCCTGACTTTTAAAAATCTAATGACTAAAGGTAGATTAAGCAAAGAAATGGAGCAAAATGGAGCAAAAGGAGCAAAAATTAGTTCATCTCCAGTTTCCTAGTATTTGAACTCATTTTTATTTTCATTTTGGTAAATCATAATAATCTACCTTTTCTCACTCTACCTACAAATAAAATTATGAGTACCTAAATTATAGGTAAAAGTTATGAGGCCAATAATATGAAAAATGCTACTGAGATAAAGCCTAAGATGTTGAAATCTAAGTGAGTAATTCCCTAAGGCAAACACTCTTCAGGAAGTAAATAATGGTATAATTTGAAACTCAACTATAAAGCATATATCATGCAAAATGATGAAATTTCTATCAATCATTTGTTACCCACAGCTAAAATAAAATCACTCAAGTAAAAACCTCTCAAGAGATCAATGGCTTTCCCTCAGGAAATGAATCCTAGCTCCTTCATGAAAGATATTTACCATAAATCCTTTAGCCTTTACATGCCAATAGATAAATGCAATCAAAATGTTCCTATCCATGTCTGGTACTGAAATTTTATATCTAAGGTCAATAGTGTGGACTATCATAAAAAGTTCTGATTTTATTAAAGTTTTGAAAAGTACTGTAGCAGCAATGGACAGCTCAGTGGATAGAGCATGTTGCCTGGAATCAAGGAGAACTGAGTTCAAATTTAGATTTAAACACTCACAAGCTGGGGAACTCTGGGCAAGTCACTTAATCTAAAAGAGATTAAGTCTTTCTCAATTCCAACCTCTGTAAAATGTGACTAGTAAAAGCACCTACCTCCCAGGATTGTTGTGAATATTAAATGAGATAATATTTGTAAAAAGTGTTTAGCACAGCACCTGACACATAGTAGGCACAATATAAATATTCATTTCCTTCCCTCCCTTTCCTTTTCCTTCACCCCATTATAGTAAAAAAGATAGAGGTCTAAAAGTATTACATAGAATCTGATCATCATTCTCTTCCCATTCATTATGTAGTGATGGGAAAGTCATAACCTCCTTGGATATTAATTTCTCTATAAAATAGAGAAGGAGTAGAAGAGCAGAAGTTTGGAATACATCATTGCTAATGAATCTTATAACTCTAAACTTCTTTGATATTGATTCCTGGATATTATGAAATATCACTCTTTGACCAGAGGAAGTTCAGGTAACAATCCACTTAGCCCCTGATTTACAGATTTAGTCTAGCCCAGTTACATAAAAAATTAATTTCTATAATGCAAAACCAATTTTCCTATGAATTTCCATTACAAAGCAGAGAAATATGATAAACAAAAATAATAGCCCCAATAAACTACACTGGAAATTTTTGAAGAGGACATCATTGAAAAAGACTCCATGATGACTTTATAAGCTGGTTATTCTCTATGCATCCTTCTACATAATTGACAATAGTCATAGCTTTCCCCACAATCAATTTTCTTCAAACTCTTTACTATAGGGGAAAGGATACTGAATTTGGTTGAAATTTGGATGTTCAACTTTTGCAACCTTAGATAAGTTGCTTATGTTACTTATATGTAAAGTAAGTATCATAGTCTGAACAAAAGGCAGTCTTTGCCCATTTTTTTTCAGTATGGACAATTAAACTGAATTTTATTGAGGGTTTATAAATCTCATGAAGAAAATACTATGAAGTTCCCATAACTCATAAATAGGACCATGTGGGGAATCTCACCTTCTATTGGGGATCCCTCTATAATTTGGATTTTGAGTTAGGCCTCCTGCATTACATTGGCCAGCATTTGCTGATCATTTGTCTTCTTGTCTTATGCCTCATTTTAAGTATAAAGAACAAAGTTCTCTCTACTATTACATCTTTAAAGGAACATATGGTTTTTTGCATTATGTTATTGGATGACAGTCTTTGAGAGTCTTTAAAGCACAGTTTTATGTAACCATATCAAATGTTTTTTTATAGTTACTAAGAAGTAAGTAAAAATTACATAACTTATAGTCAATCATATGACTATAACGAAGTGGCCTTTCATTGAATGTACTGTAGTACATTGTCTTTATTAATCATGAATGTGTTAATGGGAATAGTTTATCAGATCTAGTTCAAGGTGACAGATAACTTTTGGAAGGAAAGAGGTAAAGAATGGGAAGTCCATAAGATTATACAGTTTGATCTGGAAGGGATTTTAGATACCACCTAGACTAACACCTATATTTTGTAGTGGAGTTAACTTACTTCCCCAATACCACAAATGTACATGTCAGAACTAGTTTTATCACACAGTTCTTTTGACACTTAAATCCATTGTTCTTTCTATTACACAAGTTTCCTTTTTTAGAGTAGAGAAAGACAAGGAAAAGGGAGGATAGACCTAATGATTTGTCTAGGAAAGAGAGGAGGAAAGGCAGAACAAGGAAGGGTGAATGTACTAGCTAGCCCTAAGTGAAAGATGAAGAGTATTAGAAGAGATTATATGTGGAAAATAAATAGCCTACTTTACAATTTAGCTTGGTGACTGCTTTGGAGGGGAGTACACAAAAGGAAAGTGAGTTATTCTCTCTGTTAGGTTAGTCATTCAGTTTGTTTGATCCTTAGTTTCCTTATCTATAAAATGGGCAGATTAATGCCTGTCCACTCTACCTCACGCTAATAATATGAAACATTTCTATAGTTTGCAGAGCTTTTATATGCATTGTCTCATTTATGACTACAAGAATTACAGACTATTGGGAGGAAAAAGCAATAATATTTTAGGTTCATATAACTTAGATTTAGAAGAGAATTTAAAGGTCACCTTTTTACAGAGGAGAAAAATTAGGATTACAAGGACATACAATTTATTTATATTTATATTATAAGTAGCATAATGCAGGGTAAGATTCAAGTCTTCTAAATCTGAATCTGAGTGATTTTTCCACTACATTGGGCAACAGATATTAGTGTATATGGTGTACATATATTTTATATATATTTTGTTTTATATATTTTATATTATATGTATATATTTTATATATTTATATATAAGTTTATTTTATATTTATACATATATTATTATAAAAAATTAGGCCCAATTTTGATCAGAACATCCACCAAATAGGAATGAAATAAAGATCTGTGTTTTTCTTAGAAACCTATAGAAAATATATCCATGGATGCAAAAACAGAAGAATATTTTCTGTAACTCTATATTTTAATTTGGTGCTTAATAAATGCTTTTTAATTGGATGACTGAGTGGTCTAAGTAGATTAAGATAGCTTTTATTATCAGTTTATTATCAGTTGATAATAAAAGGAAATTGACCATTGAACTCCATCTGCCTTTGGTGGGGAAAATAACTGGCATAATCAGAGAAATGAGAGAAATGGCAATAATACAATATATTGTATAACTTAAACTTGCAGGACTAAATTACTTCTTATCAAATTATTCAGAGTATCTATAACTTAAGCCTGCAGGACTAAATTACTTCTTATCAAATAATTCAGAGTATCTCTTTGTGAACCATCAACTAACTAAAATGTTCCCAAACAACAAAGTTATTCAATATCCGATATACAAGTAGATCTCTCAACTCCAGACACAAGTCATAAGTACCACAGAACTTCTGTTAGTTCAACTTGGTCATTCAATAAATATTAGACCTCTGCACAGAATAGGGGGAAAAAGTTAAGAATAAAGTTATTTCCTACTGATATCACACAATAACTCCAAGTGGATGGATTGCATTGTTCATTTCATTACATTTCCCATGGTTCCTGACTAGTGCTCTGGGAGAAGAAATCTCTAAAGAGGCATGAATGGAACCCAGTTTCCAAGTAAGAGATTTTAGAGAAAGGAAAAGACATATGTGGAATTCATGGGATTGTGGGTTAAGAGTAAAAAGAGGCAAAAAAAATCCTATTTGCTGGTCATCAAGAATAAAATTGAAGAAGTTGAGGATATTCTGCCATGAGTTATCAACTAACTACTGGTGGATCAAGAATTACATTAGAGATAAAAGAGTGGATTTTCCCTCCCTCCCCATACACTATTTGCTTGGGGAAGAGGACCAAATCTGAATTGTTTGGGGGGAGTGTTTAATCTATCCCTTTACTAGTTAATTTTAGCTTGATTAAATATTTTATTTTTAAAATGTTTGCTTTTAATATGCTCTGAAAGCATTACACAAATAGGGTTTAGGTGATTTTATATTTAAACTAACTTGGGGACTCCAACCGATTGTTAAGAACTCCATACATTGAACTTTCATCATTGGGCATGGTAGAATAGAATGAAGTTAATTTACATTTAAAACACTCATACACACACAAAGAAAGCTTTCAGTAAGTTCTAAATTTACTAGGCACTTTAAAAATATATTTTCTACATTTACATATGCATAGCTTTGTCATTTTTAAACTTTCATATTATTTCTGAAAGCTTAACATTTTGGTGTTCAATATTTTAAAAATATAGTTTTCTATCCAATTTTTGTCTCTTCCAGTTTGGCAAATGTTAGATGTTGGTTTCCCTCCTAGTTTTTAAAATTTAAATAGTAGTTAGCATGGTGTGTTTTGTCTGATTTAATTATTTTGAAATTCCTAATAGTTGCATTCTCAAAATTACAAAATAAATACTCACTTATTAGGCTTTTGTTAGAGAATGAGAAAAATGTGATTGACATTATTGTAGACTTTCTTAAAACATTATTCTTTTTTTTCTTTGTTCAACAGTAAAACAATGAAAGGAAATATTGGAAAGACAGACCCTTTCCAAGGCTGGCTATGATTTCATATAAAGAATATTGTATGGAAGTCTGGAAAACTGGGTTTCCTGTTTGTTTACAGTTAAATAACCTGTAGGAAGTCACTCTTTTGAAATTCATTTTCTTACAAAAGAGGTAAATTAGATGGCATAGTGAATAGGGTTCAGGCCTGAAGTCGGGAAGACCTGAATTCAAATCCAATCTCAGATATTTACCATCTTTGTGACCCTGAACAAGTCATTAATTGTCTCAATTTCTTCATCTATAAAATAAGTTGGAGAAAGCAATGGCAAAGCATTTCAGAATTTTTCCAAGAAAACCCCTCAAAGAGTCACACAATGTCAGACATAACTGAAAAATAATTGAACTTCAAGAAAATTTCTTTTGAAAAGAACCCCAAGAAATAGAAAACAATTCATAAAAATCTTGCTCTTATGTCTCTTGTTGGAGCATAAATATTCAGTGTTCTTCAAGGCTATGCCAAAAAACTCTTGAGTTAAGTTGAGTTCTACCTTCAAGTAGAGACATGGTAATGATCAGCACAGATAGCACTGACTTACAACCAGCCTAGCTAGAAACAGATGAGCTCATCCCCAACAGTTTGGACACTATGAATAAAGAATCTCTTCTAAAAGGCTCTCTCTTAAATTCGCATTATGACTCTATAAGAATCCTTTATAGATACAGATGAAGAAATGAATACAAGCTGTACATGGGCTATGGCATATTGACAATTAAAGCATGTGCACAAGAAACAAATCAAAAAATATCGTCAAGAATATACATGACCAGAGAAAGAAGTAACCACTACATAACAAGAGCAAAGGGATAACTGACAATCCAAAAAAGAGTCGTCCTTATAACAAGGAAATAGTAAATCTCCTAAGGAAGGCCTTCAGCTCATTGGGTTATTTGTCTAGGAAGAATTTCTGGAAAGTGTTTTCATGTAGTCCAATGGATCATATTACCATTTCTATAACACATTATTTTCAGATGTGTTCATCCAGCCTATACCTCCCTACTGACCTCTAGTCCCAATTACAAATTTTCAACTGGATGTCCTATGGACATCTTTTTTTTTTATTTTAAGCTTTTTATTTGTATAACATATGTATGGGTAGTTCCCCAACCTTGATCTTTACAAAGCTTTCCAATACAAATTTTACCCCCAGTCCCCTCCCCTCCCCTAGATGACAGGAAGTCCACTACATGTTAATAATGTTGAAATGCTTGAGAAGTTATGCAAGAAAAATACTATCTACAAGAAAAAAAAAAGAATCAGAGAAAGGCAACACAATGCAAGCAAATATCAATAGAGATCATGAAAATGTTACCTTGTGGTCCATATTTGATGTCCTTCTTTCTGGGTGTATATGGTTTTCTTCAGTGAACAACTGGAACTGGTTTGAGACAATTCTTTATTGCAGAGAGCCATGTCCATCAGAATTGATCATCATGTAATACTGTTGTTGCTGTGCATGATGATCTCCTGGTTCTGCTCTTTTCACTCAGCATCAGTTCATGCAAGTCTCTCCAGGCCTCTCTGAAATCATCCTGCTAGTTGTTTCTTACAGAACAATAATATTCCATAACATTCATATACCATAATTTATTCAGCCACTCTCCAATTGATGGGCATCCCTTCAGTTTCCAGTTTCTAGCCACTACAAAAAGGGCTGCCACAAACATTCTTGCACATGTGGGTCCCTTTCCCTCCTCTAAGATCTCTTTGGGATATAGGTCCAGTAGAAACACTGCTGGGTCAAAGGGTATGCACAGTTTGACAACTTTTTGAGCATAGCTCCAAATTGCTCTCCAGAATGGTTGGATCCATTCACAGTTCCACCAACAAGGTATTAGTGTCCCAGCCCTCCCACATCCCCTCCAACATTCATCGTTATCTTTTCCTGTCATTTTAGCCAATCTGACAGGTGTGTAGTGGTATCTCAGAGTTGTCTTAATTTGCATTTCTCTGATCAATAGTGATTTGGAGCAACTTTTCATATGATTAGAGATGGTTTTAATTTCATCATCTGAAAATTGTCTGTTCATATCCCTTGACCACTTATCTATTTAAGAGTGGCTTGAATTCTTATATATATGAAACAATTCTCTATATATTTTAGAAATGAGGACTTTATCAGAACCATTAAATGTAAAGATGATTTCCCAATTAGATGCTTCCCTCCTAATCTTGTCTGCATTTGTTTTGTTTGTACAGAAACTTTTTAACATAATATAGTCAAAATTATCCATCTGGTGTTCAATTAGGAGTTCCAAATCTTCTTTCGACATAAATTTGTTCCATCTCCACAGGTCTGAGACATAAACTATATTACGTTCCTCTAACTTGCTTACAAAGTCCCTCTTTATATCTAGATCATGAACCCATTTAGATCTTATCTTGGTATGTGGTGTTAGGTATGGGTCAAGTCCTAATTTCGTCCACACTAGTTTCCAATTTTCCCAGCACTTTTTTGCCAAATAGAGAGTATTTATCCCAAAAGCTGTGGTCTTTGGGTTTATCAAACACTAGATTGTTAAGGTTAATGCCTAGGTTGTCCTGATAACCTATCCTGTGCCACTGATCCACTGCTCTATTTCTTATCCAGTACCAAACGGTTTTGATGAACGCTGCTTTATAATATAGTTTTAGATCTGCTACAGCAAGGCCACCTTCATCTGCCTTTTTTTCATTAATCCCCTTGAAATCCTTGACCTTTTGTTCTTCCAAATGAACTTTGCTACTATTTTTTCTAGATCTGTAAAATAATTTCTTGGGAGTTTGATTGGTATGGCACTAAATAAGTAGATTAGTTTGGGTAGCATTGTCATTTTTATTATGTTCGCTCTGCCTACCCATGAGCACTTAATGTTTTTCCAATTGATTAGGTCTGATTTTATTTGTGTGGAAAGTGTTTTGTAATTTAGTTCGTATAGTTTCTGACTTTTCCTTGGCAGATAGATTCCCAAATATTTTATCCTATCATCTGCTATTTGGAATGGAATTTCTTTTTGTATCTCTTGCTGCTGAACTTTGTTGGTAATATATAAAAATGCTGATGATTTATGTGGATTAATTTTGAATCCTGCAACTTTGCCAAAGTTGTGAATTGTTTCTAGTAGTTTTTTAGTTGAATCTCTAGGGTTCTCTAAGTATACAATCATGTCATCTGCAAAGAGTGATAATTTGGTTTCTTCATTACCTACTCTGATTCCTTTTATCTCTTTTTCTTCTCTTATTGCTAAAGCTAACATTTCTAATACAATATT